>CM037777.1:98851169-98901169 GCA_021229015.1 Solen grandis
TATGATCCATGTATATAGACTTAATAAATGACGTGTGGACGTGCGTATAATTGATCATTTGTATGATCCATGTTTAAAGACTTAATAAATGACATGTCGACGTGCGTATCATTGATCATTTGTATGATCCATGTTTAAAGACTTAATAAATGACATGTGGACGTGCGTATAATTGATCATTTGTATGATCCATGTATACAGACTTAATAAATGACATGTGGACGTGCGTATCATTGATCATTTGTATGATCCATGTATATAGACTTAATGAACGACATGTGGACGTGCATATCATTGATCATTTGTATGATCCATGTTTAAAGACTTAATGAACGACATTTGGACGTGCGTATCATTGATCATTTGTATGATCCATGCATACAGACTTAATAAATGACATATGGACGTGCATATCATTGATCATTTGTATGATCCATGTATATAGACTTAATAAATGACATGTGGACGTGCGTATCATTGATCATTTGTATGATCCATGTATATAGACTTAATGAATGACATGTGGACGTGCGTATCATTGATCATTTGTATGATCCATGTATACAGACTTGATGCATGGCCAATGGTTGAGCGTTCAATTGATCAATTATAGGATCCATGTATATAGACTTGATGTACGACATGTGGTTGTGCATTTCATAGATCAATTGTTCACAAAATGCTGACAATGTTATATAGCTCAACCCTATTATATGATATCCTGATGTCTCCAGTATATTATCATTATTTTCCTCTTTTTTTTTCTTTGATTCACACATCTAATATTCCACGTAGCGCGATTGTATTATCTTGTATTGTAAATACCACTGTACTATCTCCATCGAGGAGACTGAAAAGAAATAAAGTAAAGTAAAAAAAAAGTGAAATGATTTATTATTATATAATTTTTTATTCATTTGTTGAAATTATTTAATTCAATAAACGACCGTTATGCTTGCTCATATTTAGTAACAGTCTATTTCAGAATAAGAGAATGAATAATAATAACAATTAAAAAAACATGATAATAAATCATGTAAAAATTATAGAGGTTTAAGTTTAGTGACATGTTTATCAAGGATTTAGACAGGTATTCCAAAAGACGCATAAACAAAGTTAAAGAAAATAATGATTTATGAACGGACACGCCGAGCTTTTTTACTCAGAACTTAAAAAAATAATTAATTAATATTATTTACTGATTTAAAACATCCTTTTTGGGAATGTTTATTTTGGAATGTTCATTTCATAAGCAATATAAAATTGCTATAGTTTGGAACACTTTCAGGATTATAAAATGTATTCGACAGCAAAAAGTTGCGTCAAGACATGTTATACATTTTCTGCTGATTGTACTGTTGCCTCCAAAAATATTTGCTCTATTTATAGACGACCTTGAACTTTTTATCCAGGATAGTACGTCTAGTGGTTTAATGTTTATATTGATAATGTGTTTTTACATGCATTAGGAAAAGGCCAACAGAGCTTCAGCATAGTTTAGATTTACTTTAAGAATATTGCAATAAATGGGATTTAGAGATGAACACAAAGAAAATGAAAATTATGATTTTTAGAAAACGTGGACAAATAAAGGAGAAGGAAAGATTTTACTCAATGAAAATGAATTGGAAAAGTGATTGAGTTTAACTAAGCACTGTTTCAATTTTGATTGAATTCTAGTGATTTTAATCTTAATCAAAAGAAAACAGCTTCTTATACAGATTTAAAAGTTATATAAAACATACCGACTTAATCTGAAATAATTTGGATGTGAGATTTTTTAAGCTTTTGTCGGATAAAATTTATACTACTCTTGTGAGGTGTGGGGTTTTGGTAAATCTAAAGGAGAAGTTACATACACTATTAAACAACAGTGTTACAAGAAGATTATATCAACAGCTTCTTATATTAATATAAACATTTTGAAATAAATTTCAGTTTTGAATTTTGCTTTGACGCTTTAAAAAAAAAGATAGCTGTGTTTTAACATATAAGTAAGTTATATTCTTTCTATCTACGCTTTTGGTACAAACGTATATTACTATTATAGTTAACTGAAAAATAATACAGAACACGTGTTTCTGATCTTTTTCGAAGGAGGTCAGTTTTTATAGCTTGGACTTTTGCTTATATTTTGCATCAAATCATAAATTTCTTACTAGAATCGATTAAATTAAATAGAGATGCAGGAAAAACTTTAAAAAAAATCATGATTTCCTCATCTGGGAGACAAACATTTGGCGCCATATGACTTGTTTTAGAATTACGGCTCTTGCCAACAGTCTTTTGGTTCCCTAACGCTTCAATCGAGCGTCAAGTTACGGCCTGGGTTGAATATGGTTGAATGTACGAAGAAGATATAGAACAGACAGCAAAATCGGACTAACTGACCAGACTCTCGGAAAAAAATCACTTACACACTGCACAGCATAGTTCATCAAAGATGCCCTAAATAAACCAATTATTTTATCCACCAAGGAGCGATATTTTGCGATACATTTATAAAGTACAATATAATGTATAAGCATGCAGTTACCTACCTGCAGTGCACAAAATTTACTAAATGTTTAAGAATCACAGTAACATCTTTCGAAATGTTCGGCCAATATTATCCTGAGATTAGCATAATAATCTCAACATTTGTCAAAGCACCGATAGCGCTGAGAGAACAGGGTTTTAAATGTAATGTTGTCGCATATATTTTGTAAATTTAATGATATTACCGACCGATACGTTATCCAAACGTCAGCTTTAATGACCCACCATTATGTTACCGTATCAGAAGCGCATTTAACCCATGAGTATGTAAATGTATCATTCATAAACATTATCAAAATTATTAATGGTTTTTACGTATGCGTACGTACACCGACTATAGCAGCTTGATTTTAACTAATACGAATTATGCCTAACCTACCCCTGTATGCGTATGCACGCGTATGAGCAAATGTTCTCATACGCTCATATACGTTAGTGCTTGAGTATGACAGTCCCATTATAGATACCGCGCCGTGAGCATCCTCGAAGACACGGTAAACTACGGGTCATTTGGTTCAAATATCTCTGTATGAATTACGATTGACATTTTTTTTTTCGTTTGCAGTTTATAACACGTCATTATAAAATATTTCAATTCAGTTTCGACATCCTAAACACAATGATCACGTTGAAAATTTGCATAAAAATAAGCAGCACTTAGTGATACGGCAGAACTGTATATCCGATCCGCGTAGTGATAATGACTATATATACAGACATGTCCCGGTGGCCGTGTGGTAAGAGCGTCCGTCCCGGAATCGGGAGGTCGTGGGTTTGATCCCCAGTTTTGACATACCTGTGTGGCGTAAAAATGGTACTGGTATAGCTTCCTTGCTTGGCGCTCAGCATATCCTGGTTGGCCCGGTGTCGGGATAATGTGATTAGGTGTGGTATCATGCCACAAGTCTACGGAGTAATACTACAGTGTGCCAGGACTATATTTGTCTCAAGTAGATATTGTCTCCAAATGACTGAAAAATTGTCGGTGGGACATTAAACCCAATAAAAACAAAACAAATTAAATATAGATGTCTAAATAAAGCCCCGAATGTTGTCTGATACAGAAGCGTATGCTACAATAACATGTTTTGTTAAAAAGTGTTATTAATTTTACTGGTCATGTCGATACTGCGTGATTATAATTAACATCTACGAGAAGTTTAGAAATGTAGACCTAACAATTCGTCCAAAGTTAATTATTCTGATGTCGAAGGCAAAATATTAATATCCCTTATGCTTTATTAAATGACACGGAAAGAATCTGTGAACATTATTTTTTTTCTTGTGTAAAAATGTTATTTATGAAAAGTATGGACAAGTTTGATTAATAAAAAGAATATATATTAAATCTTTTTTTTTCTTATTTATGAGTATATAATGCACTTAATATTATTTCAGTTTATTTATATATAAAAAAACACTACATTTAATTACTTAAAAAAAGAAACACCCTTTTTGTACCAAGCAACGATTTATGATTCAGCAATACTATACGATTTTCTAAAGAGAACATTTAAAGTGTTGCTGTTTTTTTCTTTGCGATGCCATCGCCTGACACACATTTTAATCATATGATGCATCTCGATAAATAATAATTGTATCTCTTACCTGTTTTTCGAATATCCTTTTATCTCTCGACCGTCTCTGCTGAGATATTTACCAAGTCCTGGCTATACCGAAACCATTTTCACTACTGTTACACGGATAAATGAACATATAAAACCCCTTTTACTGAATGATTCTTCGTGATAAATCACATTTAATGACCCCATGAATGGTAGAGGTTCTTTTGTGCAATGGGCTAGAGACTGGGTATTTATCGTTATAAGAAATGGCGCAATGCGCTTAATATAAGCGGCTTATCCAGCCGTCTATTAAAACGAATTGTATGTTCGTCATGAATCGTTATAACCGTACGTGTTTACGCAGTTAAAAATGGGGTCATATGCATCGCCTGAATATTTAATGCATGCTTATTATTAACCTTTTCCATAATTTAGATTCATTTTGACACATTGGCAAACAGAGCAGACACAGATCTGGCAAGACATTGCCTCTGCTCATTCAATATTGTAGCCCTGTTTCTATACAGTCCGTGTAGCAACAAAGAATCATAATTCCATTTACCATTTTAAGTTCAGTAAATTAATAATTATCAAGTGATAAATTTGCACATGAATGTTTATGGAGTTAAGGGTTAAATCAACTATAATATTATGATAATATAAAGCGGCACCACTACATTAAAGCTGACTCTCAGTACAGCGCTATCGGCGCTTCATATACGGAGCAATAAGTTGTAACTTATAAATCTGGCTAAGTTTGTCCTATTTTCTGATCGCTTCGCAGTCCTCCAGCGCTTTCGACACTTTGATTTAATTTCTAAAATAAGTTAAAAATCAGTTTAGATAGTGCAAGTCTATTTCTGTTTATTTTCTTACATTTACCGTTCCCGACTGTCGAGGTGTTAGAGGGTACGCCCCCGGACTGGAAATCGTGGGTTTGATCCTCAATTGCGATATACTGACAGCTAATTATTACTCTAACCTTATTTATTTTACGTCGATTGGAAGACACGTTCTTACAACTTAAACTATTACGTCCCGTCGGTTCCTATGTTGGACCAGTACTTTTCGCCTGGGAAAGTTATAAAAAATCTTTGTCCGCAATGGGCCTCCGGATCCGTAGTCGAGAACGTTACCGCTGGACCAAGACGTTGTTAGAATTATTCAGACGATTTAAATTTCATATCGTCACACATGGAAATTAAAAATAAATACAAAAAGAGGTCCCGATCTTCTTACGTATTTGTTTTATATGACATAAAACCCGAAACCGTTGTCACATTTAAGTATATAGATCTTTGCTTCCTCCAATACCAAAGAGCATTTGCAGATATAAAAAAATCCTGATGTGACAAGACGCTAGGCGGGAAGAGGAAGAAAAGAAACAAAACTATTCCTATATCTAGAAACCCTTCCCGTTATGAAACGTTAAAAAAATATAATGTAAGATTTACGATTCAATTTACATGTGAAATATCTAGTACCGATAGCAAAACTATCATTTTTCGTGTTGTACCCTATTGTCATTCACTAACATTTCTGCCGCACATCTGAATAACGTTCAATCCTGGGCAATCTTTGGTCTGACGAAATCAAATTCACCACTGTGTCACACAGAGGAATGGGCAATACAATCCCGTTATGGAATAATATTTCACGTCAAACTGATCTTAAAAACTAAATTTGAGAAGAGTCTCATTAATATGTTAATTGAATGAACGGCTTTTTATACTGACACACCAACTTTATTTGAGTTCGGAATTTAAAGTATTCAAATACAAAGTGAATTTACCATCGATTTACCGAATTCCATAGTTTTCAGTTGATAGCAAAATATCCATGATTGAGGTTTAATGTTTAACAAATGAAAGATAAAAGTAAATTACATTTTCATTGATTATTACAGCAGAGAGCACGATAAAAGTAAAAGACAATATAAGGAATTGAAAGCATGTTCCTTATATATCAGCAAGGTCCCTATGGTACCTTTTTTCGACGCCATCTATACTTATCTGTCAAAACTGATTAATACAAGAGAACACAAAAATTCCACTTTTCCGTTTTCACATCTTAATTTTGGCAACTTTTCTTTCGCAATTTTATTTCAATACACAAAATAAGCCCGTGCACATGAGTATCATTATCAAATATAATTGCACACGTGTTACAATGTGCATAGCAATAACATTTTTGGTGATGAAAGTGTACACTTCTTTTATTTATTTCCTTTATTTATAAGTTAGAAAATGAAACATGTTCCAGAATATGATCAAGAAGATCCGCGTGAGGGATGATTAATTTAGAAAAAAAAGGTGGATTAAGTAAATTTACTACGCATTACAACACGCGTACTATTATTGCATAAAACGTGACTTGACTATTTGAGTTTACCGACAGTAGTCATACAGCGACGTCCAGCTAATTACAGGTGGAGGAAGACCCCGAATGCACGGAGGTATCCGTGTAGAACCACCGACCTACCGCAAGCCAGCTGAAAGGCTTTCTCACATGAAAATCCGAATGACCCTGTCGGAATTCGAACCCGTGCGGTGAGGGGCTGAGTGAGTGTTAAAGTCAGCGACTTTACCCTCTCGGCCACGGAGGCCCCACATTACATTAAACAAGAAATGTACGAAAGAAAGTAATATGTTAGAACTATGACTTGTATTCACCGTCATACAAAACCTGTAAAAAGAAAATGACATCATATTTCAGAGTAATTAGCAAAATGACGTAATGTATTATTATGTTTAATTTATAATTTCATTTAAGCTCTGCTTTAAAATCACCCATGAATCAAAACCGCCTGAGCAGGTATATAAATGAAGCGTATAAAATTCGCAAATCTGCTCAATTCGCTTAACTAACTTTTATTTTCCATCCTCTTATTTAATATTAAATTAATTGTCACTTTATTATGGTGATAGTTTTTTTTTTTTTTTTTTTTTTTTTTTTTTATATTATATTGTTTTTGTATCAATATGAATATATTGTGATTTATATTAGGTATGTTTCATTTTCTGTCACGTGTATCAATATTATTACTTTTGTAGTTATTGACATGATGATGAACTGTAACAGTTTAAATCAATAAAATATTATCTATCTATCTTTCTATCATATCTGCTTGAAATAACAAAGGTTACAATTGAAATAAATACTTCAGTACTAAAATAAGGTATAATTCGTTGAAAATGTTTGATTATGTGCCTCAATAAACTTTCGTTCATGATAAATATCAAGTAAGGTCATGTGCCTGATCTATATATGCTGACACACGTCACCTGGTGTGTATGGTATTGAAAATGGTGAACATGTTTTAACAAATAAACATTATTATTGTAGTACTAATGCAGCCTAATCTAGGTGTTTTGTAAAACAACACGTTTTTGTGTGTGCTTGTTTGCTAATCTGTAAGTACAAAGAAAATCCGGATTTCGTCTAGTGATGTAAAATTATATCAGTTTGTATGACAAACTATCATGGGTGAATATACTTTTTGATATAACAATGGCGTATTACTCCAATGTACCACTTGGCCGGTGTTTTTCTCAAAGTTTAATTTATGCCATTTCAGAAGGTCATAGACTCATGTGGGGCTTAACAATATGATATTATCTTTTTAGCCTTCTATATATAAGCCGTGGTCAATGTTTAATATGGATCGAACAAGACAGTACATTTCCATTAGAAATACTATAACAACGAATTTCTATTATTGACAATGTACAAACGTTTATTGTCGCACCAACTCCAAAGGTCGCACGTGACATTATACAACCAGACAGATAAATAGTTAATTATAGTGTCGTATATTAAAATGATATTAAAATGTACAATAAAACAGTATAATACAAAAATCACAATGACACCCAGCCGCTTGCGGCTTATAAGACATTAAGACATAAAATTCAAAATATATACATATCACATTTCAATACAAAATTGCATAGTTGTATTCCAAGTAATTGAGATAGGCTAAAATGATTAAAAAGGCGCACGTTGTATTTGTGAAGATACTTAAAATCTGGAACTAAGATATAAGAAATGGATTTGAAACCACAATTCAAAATTATATGTTAAGATAATGATCGATTCAAAACTAAAATAAAACTTGGCGAATTTTAAACACTTTTGAGACCGAGGTGACGAGAGAGAATTGTATACCTTTTGTTTTCATAATATGAATAAGGTTCTGTTCATCACATAATGCTGTAAAATTTAAATTAATATCATTTGCTTTATCAAACATGTTTTCTCTTATGTCTGAATATAAATCACAATTTAAAATAACATGAGTTTCATCTTCAACAGAGAATTAGTTACAGATTTACATAACCTGTTTTCTAGAGGTACTTTTGGTTTAGTATGACGGACAGTTTCTAATCGAAGTGGTAAATTACACGATCGCAGTTTAAAAAGAATACGACGGTGATCTCTAGGTAATGGTAAAATACAATGGTTTTCGGTAACCTAGATCTGTTTTGCATTGTCAATAAGTTCGAAGTTTGTCTGTATTAAGTAGGGTATCAAAACATTTCTCTGAATCTCTCTTTTTAAGTGTTTCTTAAATTTAAATCGGTATACGTTAAACTGACCCTTCTTGGTTATTAATTACATTTAAACCTTTCCCTCATATAGACTCATTTTGACACACTCAATAGGAACCACATAAAGCCTGATCTGCAGAAAACCACAGTTAAACCTTACCAAATTTAATTACAAAATCCTCATTTCCAGACCACTGAGGAGCAGCGAACAGCATAAAACCTGATCAGCCTGCGAGTTACTCGCAGGCTGATCAGGTTTTATGCTGTTCGAATAGGTCTTTTCATGGTGTCCTCTATGAGGGAAAGGGTTAAAAGATTTAAGTTCTCTCCTTAATTATGAACTTTATTTTCCCAACCCTTTATATATGACATTGACCAAGTAATACCTTTTTTGGCAAACGCTAATCATCTAATCGCTGTAGGTTTACATATACAGTCAACATTGTACATGCGACCACCTGTATTTAACGACTTTTTTTTTATTAAACGACCGTTATAAATCCCGCACGAACGTTTTTACTAAACAAATTTATCCCATTAAGCGACTTTTTTATTATGCGACCAGCGACCACATAAACCACGTCCCAGCACGTAAGATTATACATTGAATAAATTTAAAACTTTATTAGCATGTTTACAACAAGGCTCATTAATAAAATTAGCAAAATTTGTATACCTTGGTATGTTGAAAGGGAAAGAAAATGACATATAAATATACGTTTTTGCACGCTGAACAAATATGTTAGTATGATATATAAATGACATATATTTTTTCAAAACGTGTATATATATTTGATCACGCAGTAGATTATAAATCTCTCTCTCTCTCTCTCTCTCTCTCTCTCTCTCTAATTATGATAACTGTATACGTTAACTTTTTTGTTGACATTCATGTTCATGCTTTTCTCCATATGCATAGTTTGTATTATACCGCCAAGTCTTATACTGGCATTTATGCTAATAAAATGAATTGAATTGAATTGAATATGCACAAAATCAACTTTTTTGAGAGACCGTGTTTGATTCCGTTGCTAATTATCGTGTACGCTGGGGCATGTGTATATTCATCTTTAACACATCCGAACAAACAAACAATTATCCCGATCATAAGTGCTCACCTGAAACCAATTTGATTTGACCACGCATGACTGCACCATGTGCAACTAAATTCTAAATATAGTTCCTGGTTCCCGTTTCAACAGTTACTAAGCAGAACATAGATGAAACCATCCCTCCAAATGCCGAATGCTTCGGGTATTGGTAAAAGAATATTTGGAATAAGGTAAATTAATACTTCCGGATGCAATGCGTACCATTAATAATTCGTACCTATAAGTATGTACATTGCGTCTTATGATACGCGACCAGGGCGCACGGTTGAAATAAATTTATCGAGGGTTTCTGGATTTATGTTAGACAGAGACATAAAGAAAGCTCATTGCTAAATGATATTTTTTCTTGAAATTGTCCGAATCCATCCATGAATTCGATGTCAAATGTTGTGTTTTTCCACCGTACACCAAATGCAAACCACAGCCAATGATCCAAGGTATTATTCCAACATAACAGCTAAAAAATCGAAATATATGTCAAAAAATAAACATGTTAATCTTTACTGGTATAAAACAACAAAATATTGTGTAGTTTACATCGTATTCATGTTGTAATATAACGTTATGATACAATTTAGCTTACAGTTTGTATATATATGACTTTCTTTGCCTGGATTTTCAAATATATCTATTAAGAGACCATTTCATTAAGCGACCACTTTTTGGCAGTCCCTTGAGCGGTCTCTTAATACATTGTCGACTGTAATCTAAAATACTCTAGATTCGTATTTACAAAACATGTGTTCCAGCCCATATCGCCCCATAGTGCTACATTGGAAACGTATTTACCCCCACCTAAAAAGTATCTACATGCTTTATGCTGAAGTATTTGGACTTCACGGATATCAGAGATACCCCAAATACTGGAAGCGTAAAAAACATCGGTTTTACAAGTGTCTTGTACAGTTTAGAGTACTCTTGGTATGTCATGCCGCCTTCACCTTGACATTTTGTATAAAGAACGGATAGAGCCCGGCTAGCGGATTTACAGAATTCCATAATCGTTTTTTTCATATTTAAATGCTCATTTATCCAGACCCCAATATATCTAAATTAAGTATCTGTGTAACCGATTGTATTGTTTCCGCACGTGAAAGCAAAGCTACCACAAGGTAAAGATGGATTACTAAAGTGTATAACTCTAGGATTATCAGGATTAACTGTCAATCTCCACTTATTACACCATCTGTCTACGGTTGTAAGCATGGTCTGTAAACTGTTATGAACAAAAGCCAACAATAAAAGATCGTCGCCATAGCCGAGCATTGATACCATTGTGTCATCAACTATTATGTCACAATTCAGATTGTTGATTTCATAAAACAGTTCATTCACGTATAAAGTGAACAATGTCGATGGATCTTTACAGCCTCGTTTTAGCCCAACCGATACCGGGAACCATGGAGCTAGAATGTCATTTAGTCGTACTGTACATTTAACGTATGTCTATAAAGATTTAACGGCACATAATATTTTCCCAGTAATTCCAACGGACATCAATTTGTACCAAAGACAATCTCTTTGTACGCTGTCGTACGCCTTTTTAAAGTCTATAAAACAGGTAAATGTCGACATACATGAACTTTTACGATTGTTTACAATTGTATACAGAGTATATATGTGCCTAGGCAACTTCTTTCTTCCTGAACCCATTTTGTTATTCTGCTGAAACCATATTACTTTCTAACCATCACGAGAGCCTTTTATTCAGTACATACGCATATATTTTATATGTTACATATAAAAGGGAAATCCCTCGGTAACTTAACGGGTCTATAGGATCAGTAGAGCCAGGTGATTATAGCCTTGGCCCCATTCCGAATGGATTTCTCCATTATTGAAACAAGAAGATACGATTTGAAATAACATATCAATTTATGACGGAGATGCATTCTGAGGGGTATCTTAGGGAAATATGGTAGCTTTTTGGAAGTTAAGTATATAATTTATATATTGAAATCTAAGTTTCGGCCTAAATAGTTTTATTCTTCTGGGGGTCTTTTTTAAGGTGGGGGGGGGGGGGGGGGGGCATGGTCCCCTGGGGATTTTTTTTCTGAGAGGACGGATATGCATTCTGAGGGGCATTTGAGGGAAATATGGTAGATTTTTTGTAAGTTAGATGTATAATTTATATATTGAAATATAAGCTCTGGGCTAAATAGTTTGCTGCTTGGGGTCGAAGCTTTTACATCTGACAGCGTATTTTTTTCTTCATTTTTATGCTTTGTGTCCCTTAAATCAATTTCAATGTACTTTCTTTTTCAGTTTTGACAAGATTCTTGACCTGCGACCCTCTTGTCATTGGGCCAAGATGAGGGCATTCGCAACTTTCTTGTAACTTAACCAGTTTCATCGGTAAGAGTCATCTCCCTTTAAAACGACTTATCGATTATCCCGATAGAGTTTATCGATTAGCTGTTTTACTATAGATTTGTTTAGCAGACGTATGTTTTCCCTTTAAAAACATGACTTCATTATTTAATGACAAAATTTTATAACCTCGTGAAGTAATCTTCATTTTCTGCACTTTATTTCAATATATTTTTTATTAATGCGCTTAATGCTTTCATATTTGGAGGGGTTCACACTTCATTGCATGAAATCTAAGATTTTTTTTTAAATCAATACATGTATATGATACTACGTTACTATTTTGCATTTTTGCCGTTCAGTGGCATTACGGTAGAAAATATTTCGAAAAAAGTGCTATTTAACCGTTTATCAACACTGATATGCGGATTTGAACATTTTCCCATATTCTTCACTTGTATATGATAATAAACAAGTTATATTCTAAAGGGCTGCCTTTTTGTCGCTTTACAAACAAAGAATCATTCCGAAAAATCATTAAAAGTAATTTCAATATGAAATGTAAATGTAGTTGTTTTATTTTTACTTAAATGAAATGCGAGAAAATACATAAAAATATCACGTTCTTTAGTATCCACGATAATTCACCATCATATATGAACAGAAATAACTTTTGTAATATTTATACCATATTAACATAAGAAACACGAATTGATGATATAAGAACGCTACTCTATTAGGTTTCTAAGTTCACGCCGCCAAGCCGCCAGGCAGCTAGGCCGCTGTGTTCCAGGCCGTTAGGTCTCTGTGTTCACGTCGTTAGGGTGTCAGGCCCCTGTGTTCACGCTGCAAGGCCGCTAAATTTTCGATGTCAAGTAATTATCTGAAATTATTGTGATGATTTTGAAAAAATATTTTTATTAGGAGAATGCGAATGTTCCATGCGAACTTGCCTTAACTGTTCCAATTGAACTTGTCCTAACTATTCCGAATGGACTTGTCTTAAATGTTCCATACAAACTTGCCGTAACTGTTCCAAGTGAACTTGCCTAACTGTTCCATGCGAACTTGCCTTAACTTTTGTGAGTGAACTTGTCCTTATTGTTCCATGATAACTTGCCTTAACTGTTCCGTACGAAGTTGTCTTAACTGTTCCATGTGAACTTGCCTTAACTGTTCCATGCAAACTTGCTTTAACTGTTCTGAGTGAACTTACTTTATGTCAATGCGAACTTTCTGTTTCTAGTGAAATTGTCCTTACTGTTCCACGCGAAATTGCCTTAACTTTTCCGTGTGAATTTGTCCTAACTGTTCCGTGTGAACTTGCCTTAACTGTTCCGTGTGAATTTGCCCTTACTGTTCCGAGTGATCTTGCCTAAACTGTTCCATGCTAACTTGCCTTAACTGTTCCGAGTGAACTTGTCCTAACTGTTTCGTGTGAACTTGCCTTAACTTTCCATGCGAATTTGCTTTAACTGTTCCGAGTGAACTTGCCTTAACTGTTCCATGCGAATTTGCCGTAACTGTTCCGTGTGAACTCGCCTTAACTGTACCATGCGACTTTGCTTTAAACTGTTCCGAGTGAACTTGCCGTAACTGTTCCACACGAACTTGCCTTAAATGTTCCGTGTGAACTTGTCATAACTGTTCCATGCGAACTTGCCTTAATTGTTCCGTGTGAACTTGCCCTAACTGTTCTGTATGTATGTAATACGCCATAAATATTGTTATGTTTGGAAAAGAAAAGATCAAACATTTTTTTTTCAACCTAGGTATCATCGATACAACATGGGGTTTGTACAAAATCGATTATATTGTATTGTTAACCGGCTCTGTGTCAGTGTTTCAGTCTTGCAGCCAAACCCAGATAATAGTTTATGGTGCACAAAGAACATCTGGATGGAACTACCGACCTACTGAAAATCAGCAGAAAGGCATCGTAACGTAAGTAAACCTTGTGACCAGACGGGACACTTTCTATATTAACTTTAGAGGTTATTGAATCCAATATATTTGAAAACACTGACCATTCTTTTGACATCACATTACTGTTATGCACATGTGCTTATACTTAAATCAAGAGGTTAGTGAGTCCACAATATACGCCGGCACAAAATAGAAAGGTCAAGATGATATAGGTTTCCGATATGAAAGTAGGTCAAATGACAGTGTCAATATGTATTCTTTTTTCCTACTGTGCATATTTCTGGCAAAATCATTGAACCGGATAATTCCTGCTTTATGCACTTCTACCCGTTATAGTCATAACATTGATCCAGATCCATTCATACGTTTAGGTTTTGCGTTCTCAGGTTAATATGCTATAGAGACCAAGTTTTGAAAGGCATAATTATGGCAAAAATCGCTGAACCGGAAAATCCCTTCTTCATGCACTTCTTATCATTATATTTATGACATTGGCCAAGTTTCATAAAGATCGATTCAGAAACTTAGGAGGTGTTGCGTTCACAAGGCTGAAATATTAATAAGCTACTGAGACTAAGTTTCAAGGGACATAACTCTTGAAAAATTAATGAACCAGTAAAATCATGCTTCATGCACATCAATCCATGACATTGTTAAAGTTCCATAAAGATACGGTCAGAAACGTCGGAGGAGTTGCGTTCACAAGGCTGCAATATGAATCAGCTACAGAGACTTAGTTTCATGGGACATAAACCTTGCAAAAATCAATGAACCGGAAAATCACCGCTTCATGCACATCTACCCATTATAGTTATGACATTGACCAAGTTTTGAGAAGATTCTTTAAGAAACGTAGGAGGAGTTGCATTCACAAGAAATGGACGTACGGGCGGACGGACGGACAGACGTATAAGCAGGCGCTTAGATCCAGTGGTAATATACATGACAGTCTATCCAGTGGTTGTAAGTTTAGATCCCATTGAGACAAGCAAATACATTTCAAAGACGCCATGTACCTGTTTATCTCGGGAACTGCTAAGAGGTGTAAATTGTAAGAACTTATTGCTCATTCTTCATAAAAATTAAGTTTAAGATTATATTTACAATCCTTCAGATTTTCAGTATAAATTGATGATGAATAATACAGGTACATATGTAAGACTGGGTGTATACTCTTGTATTTTGTAGTAACTAAAACTGTGGGCAGGTGGGTGTACTTAGGGGAGAAAAGACGGAATAATGGACGGATTTATTGAAGGATAAAAGGATTGAATATATGAGTTGAAATATCTTTATTTTGGGTTGGTTGGTTTGTGTTAGGGTAGGTGTTTGTGGTTGATATATACGTTTTGTTAAATTTTGGTACGAAATGGTGGCTAGATGTAATTTATACATATATGGATATTTGGTTTTGTTTGAAGCAAATGGCCGATATTTTGAGTTTTATGAATATTTGTCCATCAGTGTGCAATGTTCTGCATATGATAAACAAATAAGTTTATTCTACGTCGTCTGATACTGCACATGCAACCACTTCTTTTAAAAGAAGTATAGCTTAGTACTTCTGCTGCTTTACTATTTCTACTTATGATGAGGACATACTCCGCAGTCACCACACATAGGCTTGCATCTGGCCAGTTCATTGTTTATTTGGTTTTTGGCCAGTTCTTCATTCATTTGTTGTTGGGGTTTTTTTTGGCCAGTTTATTATTTATTTGGTTTTACGCCACACTATTTCATTCATTTGGAGACTAGTTCTCCATCCGACAGATATTGGGGCCTCCGTGGCCGAGAGGCTAAAGTCGCTGACTTTAACACCTACTCAGCCCCTCCCGGCAGGGTCATTCTGATTTTCATGTGAGGAAGCCTTCCACCTGGCTTGCGGTAGGTCGGTGGTACTACCCGGATGCCTCCGTGCATTCGGGGTCTTCCTCCAACTGTTATAAGCTGGACGTCGCTATATGACTGAAATACTGTCGAAGCGACGGTAAATTCAAATAGTCAAGTCCAACAGTTATTACAATCGGGTGAAATGTCTCTTTTGTGATTTATGACCTATACCAAATTTAAAGCCATTTCACTATAGGCCATTAGATACCCCCGCTGACAAAATGCATTGTTGGGGACAAATGAGCTAAAGATTTGATTCTTCTAAAGAATAGCAGGTTTAAGCTTCAGTAAATCTATCAATGACGCCCAGTTTGTGGCGAAACGTTACCAAAAGTCATAATTCCACATCATTCTTTAGTTTTATGCATTCGTGATAACATCAAATTAGCACACGGGCATTCAACATGGAAATATGTAGATATTTTATTATTCTCGGTCATGTCTATAAATGTGTTATTGACGTATGCAAATTAACTAAGTAAAATCAGCATATCATGATAATTTAGACAACAAAAATACAGGTCAAATAAAAAAACTTCATGATGTGAGAATTACAAATATCTTTTTCGGCGTAAGCTGAATAAAATGGATTTTGACCTATTTCTTGGCCCAAAAAAATCTGGGTTAACAACCGAGTTCGAAAAAACACTCGTTTCATTGGTTTGCATAAATGACTTAAGGATATTCCATCGTAAAATGGGAGTTTCAGGATGCATATTTTTCTACAGGATTGTCAGTTAGCAAATTACAATATAATCTACCTATTTAAACATAAAAAAACATCCTGTTGAAAAATTCAAACATAAAAACTAAGCAGGTGAAAATATAAACAGTTGTGAGTCTTTAGAAAACGTAGTTAACCTTGGTAGTGGACTCGTCCCTCTAAGTCGCAAAACTCGCAGTGAATAAATAAGCTAAGATAAACCATATATAGTGAAACGATTTAAGGCTTTTATATTACAATCTTTTGGCTTAATTGGTGTTCAGTATTAAGTTAGGGTCCGAGTTAAATTCAGTTTGTTTTTACCTCTGATTCTCAAATTAATTAAACGTGGATTATTTGAGACAATCAATCATACTTAAATAAGCTATGTATATATTTCAAAGCGTAATTTTAATTTATCTAATCATACGACCAGGAGAGTCACAAGGAAAATTTAGTTTCATATATCTATAGTTTTTCAGACCTCTCAGACACGTTACAACAGCATCAGCCTCCGTTTGCACAGTTGGTTAAGTGCTCATTTGCTGACCTAGGGGCCCCAAGATCGAATCCCACTGAATTAACTTCTTTAGGTTTCGCTTATATTACATTTTATCCCTTTTTCTTTTTTCACTTCCTGGTATATTACATCTCATAAATTTAGCGACAAATACGTTTTATAACATTATTTTAAAACCACAGGCTATTTCAAACTTACCAGCATTATTATATTAAACATATTGAAACATTTTTATCTATGTATAGCCTCAGAGGCGAAATTGGTTGAGCGTATGCTAGTTAATTTAAATGCACTGCACTAAAATCCTAAGGTAGGATTTTCTCTTAAAACATGTTTGACCTTTTCTTTCTTTTTTTCAATGGCTAGCATTCATGTAAGGGCGTCATACTTGCTTGCAGATGTCTTCTGTGAGACCATTAGATATTATGGGTACGATAAAATGATAAATATTTTTACAAAATGAATAATTACAAAGACGAACATACTTTTCGTAGATTTTCATATTCAGATAGTTGTATGCAGACAAAAAGTCTTTGATCATTTACAAAAAGCATACATATGTCCAAGACGTGTAAGTACGGGGGTGTTAGATATATAACAGCGCGAAAACGCTTTGCACGACTTCGTGGATGTTGATACACCTGAATAGCTCTATTCAATACTTTTCCAACGATATAAACACGAGCCTTCAGCTCAACACAGTTTTAAATTAATCGTAATATTAATTGAGCCAGTGAGAATATTTAAGAAATTAGAGCTTATATAAAAGTTCGCACAAAACTCGGTCATTCGGTAAAGCAGATTTTTACTGAATTGGGGGAAGTTATGGGTCTGATAAAGTTTCTTATGAGAATGTTCGTAGGTGGAGAGAGAAATTTCTGATTGGTACAGAGTCCGTCAAAGATGCAGCAAAATCTGGCAGACCTGTGACTGTAACAGGCTAGACAAATGTCTTAAAAGTCAGGGAAATAATTGAAAGTGATGGCAGGTACACGATTCGTGATATTGCCAAAGCTGTTGGCATATCGCTATCGCGGGTGCATTTCATTTTGAAGCATATTTTGAAAGTACAAAAGATTTCTGCCATATGTATACCCTATTTACTGACAGATGACCAAAAAAGGGTACGAGTACAAATGGCTAAACAATTGCTCAGAATGTTTCCAAACTTCAATCAAAGAGTAGTTGCCAAAAGGACCATGAGCACAAAGAATGTCATTTATTGCATATTCTTCTCATGTGATATAGCTGTACAATTCCGCAAAAGTGCACAAAAGTGTTACAGGTCGTTATTACCGAGATGTTATACTAATAAAGCTCAAGAAATATTATAAGAATCGACGCCCTGTGTCAGGATTTAGGCATGTTCGTCTACTTCATGATAATGCTCCATCATATACATCGGAGCTTGTGAAGCAATTTTTGATGTCGGAGGAGGTTACTGTCTTGCCACATCCACCATACTCTCCAGATCTTGCCCCATGCGACTTTTTCCTTTTCCCAAAACTAAAGAAGTTCTTTCTGGTCGTCGATACATGTCTCGACAGACCCTTGGCTCAGCCACCAGTCAGTGCCTCAGAGGTCTACCTAAATCAACGTACCGGAACGCATTTCAGAAATGGATTTAGAGATTGAAATTATGTATCTCAACCCGCGGAGAATATTTTGAAGGGATGTAATGTTCATTTGACTATTTGAGTCGAATGCTTTTGAGATATCGTATAATACACATTACATATCGGACAACCCTCGTATAAAAATACAAAATTTATCATACACATATATGAATCGGATAGTCAAAAGAGTTATAAAAATCCCAACGGTATAAGTACCACAGTTATGTTTTATTTTCCATGTACAGATTACAGACTGCTTTTATTACGCGTACACCTTTGTCAAAATATGATGACACTTATAAATCATTCTTAGTAGAAATTTAACTAACTCAAAATAAAGACATGTTGTTGTTTTGATTCATGTTTAAACGGAATGCTTACGAAAGTTCATAAACGTACGTTTTCGCGATATTTGTAACAACAGGTCTGCTTGGCGGCATAGTCTTTTTAACCTTTAATCAAATCAAATCATATAGTCACTTGGTGCACCTTGGACGTTTTCTAGACGGCGGGTGTCTGGTTTTATAAAGGTCACGAGATTTATTTGATAAACCTGTTAAATAAACCTATACAATTTATCTATAGAACGGAAAATGTATGTTAATATCATTTTGTACCTGGCCTCGTTCTACCCAAATATCGGACAAATGCGATTTATTCAACCCCACATCGTGATTTATATAACACTTGGATACGGTGTGTTTATAATGAGGGTGGATACTGGTTATATCTTCAGGACCTTGATATGACATCTTTATCAGTAAAATTATACTTTATTCCTCTGTCCTAATGTATAATATACAATGCCTTTAGAAATAATAACTGAACTATATTAGATATGAAATATAGTTTTAAATACGCTTGAAGTGTTGATACAATCAAAATTTGAGAAAGTTTTTTTGTTTTTTTTGGCAAGAGTAAAAGTTTTTTATGCAACCTCTTTGTTTATTTGGGTTAAACGTCTCATCGACAATATTTCAGTCATTTGGAGACAATGTCTACTTGAGGCATATAATCATATAATGCTGCCAAACTACAGTATTACGCCGTATACAAGTGATATGATACCACACCTTTGCCGTGTGGTTAGAAAGTCCGCCTCAGAAACGGGAGGTCGTTGGTGCGTTCCCCGCCCGCGACATACCAAAGTCGTAAAAATTGTACTGGTACATCTCCCTTGCTTTACGCAAGGGTATAGTTCCAGGGCTGGTTTCAGTTTCGAAATTACCATTAAATAAACACCATGGGGATATTTATATAACAATGGCATCTATTAAAATGTCTCAAAATTAAAATTATGCATGCTTTGCTATTTATTACAGAGGCCGGTGTTGTCAAGTATTTAGGTCGTTTATTTGATTCACACAGTTTGTAATGTTATATGTATTCCATTTTCCGTGTCTTGATATACTAATTTAAGTAACATAATATCTGATATCATCTGAGTGTATCATTTTGAGTCAGTATTTTAACATTATAAATAGTCTCTTTATTTTTAGAAGATATCATTTCCTCCTTACTCCTCTTCGATTTGTTCATAGTATATTCCATATAAACTTGCAATTTACTTGTTCTACGTCATTGCTTGGATAACAACACTCTACCTCTGTCCTACAATTCCAAATTGCACTAACTTAACAATCAAATAATTTAACCTTCTCTTTGACAGGCAGTTGGAGTTGGTTGAAAACTATAAACAGATTACGCAACGCATGCAATTTTTTTTTTATCATCATTGTGTTCTTTTCCAGGTCCCAGTTTTGAAAATATTTGAATGAATTTACAATTTCCAAGTCGGTTTAATTCTACCTTTCTAAAAAAATCATGACTTTGTTATTTCTTTCTTGTGTATGTATTCCCGATACTTTGCAGTAATTTTTGTATCATTTGATATGGGTTGCAGAACGTCAAGGGTTTTGGCAAAACAATTGTGTCATCACATAATAATAGTATCGTATTGTTGTCTGCCTGATACAATCCGTCTAATAGAGAGTTCGGGTGCACCGTATTAAATAATTATGTCATTTCCCCATGTGCTTGGATATATACCAGTTAAAAGTTTAAAAAAAGCTGAAGCTGATATATCACAGTCTTGGCAAATATATTGTCTAATCCACTGCTTTTATTGTTGTTTTTGGGGGGAAAATAGCAGTTCTTCCTTCTTCTTGCGTTACATCTCTATCTTCATTTTGTTTTTGTATATTTTCGTTATCTATATCCCCTCTCCTGTCTGATATTATGGGAATGTTCATATTGGTCATTCATATTTAAATGTTCAGTTATTGTATCGTTACTTATATATTGTTGTTTTATTCTTTTCCGGATCTGTTTTGGATTAGTTTTACTCATTCTTTGATCTTTGCAGATTCTGAGAAAGAAAATCCTTTTTTTTTTTTTTTTGCTTAATGCGATTATATGTGTCTCTTAGATTGAAAAATTTTTTTTTGATTATTTTTATTTTTTTCTCTTTTGCATATTTCTTTAAGGAATTGTGCTACTTAATCAACGTTCAGTAAATTAACCTTTTCTAAATGGTATATTTTAAATCTTTTATCATTCATAAATCGTTTAAAATCGTTTCATTGCTGATAATCTCTTTTTCGCTCTCTCTCTCTCTCTCTCTCTCAGATTCTTTCTATTCAGTGTTTATACGACTAGGTTTCCTTTTCGGCGTATAAATATGTTACGCTATGACTGTTGTGGGCTTGGTCCCCACTAGGGTCGGGTACGGTGGGGTACGGTCTCCCCAAATAATTTGCTACTTTATTTTGTGATAGCCATTCGTCTACCAACGCTGTTTTAAGTGGATGCCTGAGTACAGGTGATCCCAGGAAATATTTGCTAGAATAACCGACGATGGGTAAGACGCAGATATTATGCCTCCATTCAAACATTGAGACATAGACTGAAAGAAAAAGAAAAATCTAGAGCTCAAATATAAATATCCTAGCATGAAATATATATGTTACTATATTTAATTATATAATTACTAAGACACAATTACACGCAAAAAACATATACTCATAGGTACACACATTTACAAGGAACATACTTCTAAGCTAAATACATATAAATGTGTAAAACGAAACTTTGAGTTACGGTTAGATGAAAAATCAATGTGTGTGTGTGTATGAGAGAGAGAGGGAGAGAGAGAACACAGACAAAACAGTAAAATATATAATTAAAACAAAGCCACAAAAGATGGACAATATATATATATATATATATATATATATATATGACTTTAGGGAAAACCTTCAGAGTTGTTATCACGAAAAGCGCATTAGTAACAAAGTGGGGATTTCGTACTAACACAATTCGTGAAATTGAAGATCGTTTTCCCTAGAAATGTAGACATGCTTTCAAACAATATATGGTAACTTAACACACGGTGCTTCCCAGCAATGTTACATTTTTTTTTCATTTATCCAATTTCGGCGGATTTGCCCGAGGATAGTGTTTCGTGAACTGTGCATTTTCATTTATTTTTCAACACAAGCATCATAACGACTGAATGATTAAATCCGATACAAATCGAAGCGCTGGGAGATTTCGAGCTGTGAAGCGATCAGAAAACAGGAGAGAATAATTGAAGAACCTGTACTTTATATATATGTAGACTGATAGTTGACAAAATATATACACCACCCAGTGCGTGTTAAAATCAAAGCGCCGATTGCGCTGAGAGAGCATTATTATTATGTCAATATTCAAACAACTTAGGCTTGTCGCAGTCGAATATCGAACCCGCGAACTCTGTATAAAGACGACCATTTTTTTACATTGTAATGACTTATTCTTTGCGTGTGTAAGTGTGTGTGCTGATGTGTTTGTGTGTGTGTGGGGGTGGGGGGGGTACAATCAACAAATACAATTTTGAATCTTGGATCTTATCACCATTAATCACAGATGTAAGCCATCAACTGCTGAATCTGACTGATGAAAGTGGCGTTGACCGGATGTAGGTCCCCGCTATTGTGTGCAATTGTTAGTGACCAAATATCCAGGAAGATGACTTTATCTCGAATGTCTCGAAACTCCCTAAACACAATGTCCTTATAGATTAACGACAGATGAGGGTCAAACCATCGATCAGGTTCTATTATGACATGTGGGCCTTTATAAAGGACTGTCACTTTCGGTTTGACAGTCAGTAAATGTTTCAAAGCCTGCACCACACTGTGAATTCTCTTCTGGTATTCAGCTGCAGGGTACGCATGGAAATGCGCGTTGAAATGTAAAAATATCACCAGAGAGTCGCCCCAGAAGGGGTCCTCGGCTAAGGAATATATGTCCTCCGCAAACGATGTGATTCCATTTGAAGGCAAACTGGGATTGTGGAATGGCATTGCATGTTTAATGAAAAATATGTCTATATCATATTTAGAAAAAGCCTTGTCTCTGTGGTATGTCCTGTCATTACCGACTGCGTTCTTTAGAGACAGTTTCCCCAGTCCTAACACATGGTCAATGAAATAATCAGCATAGTGTCGTACAGTAGAATCTCCGAACAATAAAAGTTTCTTATCTTTAAGACAAGATCTATACGTTTCGACTGTATTGGCAGTTAATCCTTGGCAATTAACAAAGTTCCATGTGAAATTAGACCAATATCCAGACGGTTGTGTTTCCGTCCAAGAATTAATTTTTGGACGCTTTGAACATTTTTGACGTGTGTCTGTAATTGCTTTCTTAGTTTTGTCTAGTTCCAGCACTTGGTTAAATACGCCATGTATATCGTTTTTGATTCTATGCTCATCTTTTATATCATTTGGCAAATCAAAATTCCTTGTATCAAACGAGTAAATGTCCAAACATTTAAAAAGCGGATCTTTTGGTTTCCCACAATACCATGGTAGATGACCATTGATATCGGTAAAATTACACAATTCCGAGAACCCGTATATATGGGGGTTGGCACCACAGCGTGTTTTCACGTTTTTATTTCCTTTTTGAAATGTGCCAAATATACCCCAGGGTCTTTTCATTGCTAAGGCAGTGTTGCCATACAGTTTACGAGCATTTTCTTTCAAGCATCCACTTTGCAATGTGGCTGCTATTTTTACCCTTAAGACAGTTTTTACCGTCCAGAAAACCTTTACATAACCCGTATACGTCCCGTTTCCGTGGTCAATCACTCGCCCAGCTACCCTGTCTCCTATGATTGAGGTTGCCCAAAGGAGAATGACGTCGCCCCCACGTGATTGTGGATTATTATTGGTATTGTAGGTGGTTATTCTAACAACGATTGTGTCACTGTTCTCAATCAATTCCAAACGTGAAAGACTTGGGCTAGATACCAAATAATCATCGTTGATACTTTGACATAATGGCAGAATGTCTGATCCATTAAATTCACCATAGTCTGTAAACGTTCGAAATGCGCCATTAACGCATACGTACTCTCTGTGCCTCTGAAATTGAAAATATGTCCTGCTATTGCTGATGGAGTCAATGAGTTGTATTTCACTTCAATACAATAGACGAGTGCAAAAAACCCAAGGAGACCGAAGAATGCCTTTATCTTTGGTGACCTGATTCCAACCCACTGTTGTACTGGTAGTCCAGTGTATGACTTACGTCTGTGTGTCCCACTTGGATCCATCTATATAAAATTACAGTAAATAACATTATTATAAGTTAACCCTTCGTTTCAACATTTACACACCCTTCAACAAACAAATTATGCGCTGCTAAATATAATGAGTATAATATACATTACCTAATATGAAAAAAGTATCTCTAGAAGAACATACATTCGACAAAAAGTGCATACAATGTAATAAATATAATAAAGCTACCAAACAATGCAAATCGCTCCCACCCATAAAAATACAAAAACTATACTTTGAACATTTTCTTGGCAACATGGGAAATAACGAGTATTGCGTGATTGCTTTAATATGGGACTGATTGTCTTAGTTATCAAATTAATACAGTAACTTTAAATCTTATCATGTTTTATCCTCTGATTATTATGTTGATGGTCTGCGATAAAAATAAAGCAAGTTAATATAATTTGTATTTCATTATGTATTTACATGATTTGTGAAAGCCCAAGACCAAAAGCGGGTTATGTATCACTGAGGAATAAAGCCATATTTCGAAAAATATGCATACATATGTATAAATATATTATTTTCAAGTTTTATTACGGTTGATAAAATTCAAGACGCACGACTCATTTATTACATCAATTTTCAATTAGTACCATTAACAGAACAACTCTATCATAAGACATGCACATGTTTTTCGAATGTCTTTTTCATCTCTCGACCATCGCTACCAAAATAAGTTCACCACCATAAAGGAATGGCTAATTAAAATAACGTTCCCGAGTGATCCTTCGTAGTCTTTAAAAACTAATTGGATAGGGGTCTGAAAAACCTATCACATTAAATAAAATGAATGACTCTTTGAGCTAGCCAACCGAATATAAAAAGTCTTAATGTGCTAAAGATATTTCAATCCGAATTTCATGGTATGCTTTCCCTTCACCAACAGGCGGTGAAAATATTCATGAGATTTAAAGTTTACTGACTTATCAAAAGATAAAATGCGAAAAAAGAGAGTTAATAGCCATTCCATCCATTGTGATAACAGAAGATATGGCATAAAGTAAGAAGTTGAAAGTATTTTCTTTTTATATTAAAACTATAAGTGAGCCTAAATATGTTTTAAAACATGGAAATACATATTGGACTTAATTTTGGACATGGGCATCATTATAACATGACATCTAAAAAAAAAAAAAAAACAGAACATAACGCAATTTGGAGTCCAACATCGATTGTATCACCCCCCCCCCTCATCATCATAATGAGCATCGTTATGACCGTGCTTGTCATGGTCATCATCTATGTGTATTACAGTTGTGTCAATCATTTAACCTTTACAATACGAGTTGTTATACTTTTTTAGACTGCGAAGCGTATGCGAGAATCTGGCATGCATTACAAACACTGAAAATAGTAACTGAATTTTTAACATTGATGTATTACTACGCAGGAGAAATTGTGATGTCAAAAATAGTTCCCATTGAAACCTTTCTATTAAGAGAGAAAACTCCGATATTTTCCTAATCTCATTAGCAATACATGTATTTGTACCAGTACATTTATATACTTCACTACAATATCTCAAGCGACATTTGGAATGTTCGGACTGCGTTTCATTACTTGTAATTACCTAGTCTGAGTCTTATGATGTTTGTTCGTTTGTCCGTCTGACTAAGGTCATCTCCTATCTACGCTACGCTACTTACCGTAGGAAGATCGTGTACTTTAGTCAGATTGGTTTGTTTGTTGGATTTAACGTTCCACCGACAGTATTTCAGTCATTTGGAGACGATGTCTACTTGAGAAAGATATAGTGCTGCCACACTGCAGTATTACGCCGTAGACATGTGGCATGATACCACACTCAGTCACATTATCCTGACACCGGGCCAACCACTGAATTCTTTATTTGAAAATGTTTCGTTAAGTATATCTGAAAAACAAATGTTTGTACTGTTATGAGAAAAATAAGAATAATTAAGTATTGGTTAAAAAAGATTAAATAACCTCAATCATTAATGTATAAATTATATGGAATGATGGACAGTAATAGGATTTTAATTAACACGTGGAGTGTTAATGTGAAACAAGTGCTTTGTGACTTAGGTTTTGCCTTCTGAAGGGATAATAATGATGCTACAGCCTTACAAGTTAATATTATAATAAATCGCATAGTCGACCATCATCTTCAGTCATGGTATAGTAGACTCCAATACAGAAAGACACCCCCAGAGTCTACCGAGAGGGAGGGGGGATGATAGACTCAAATGGACGGAATTCATGGAATCGACACGGCCTGCTCAATCGACTACGAATACAGCACCAGGAACAGTAACCTGCTCGTGTGGAAAGGTGTACAAAAACCAACGAGGACTCCGAATCCATCAAGGAAAAACTGGGTGTCAACGTTTGAAGCCACGAATGCAGCGCTTAGTCGCTTTGACTAGTGAGTCGCAGGAGTACCACAGTCCGGACGAAACCCACAGTATTGAGGAACTCTCTGTAATCGAGACAACACATGATGATATCTTCCAGGACCCAGAGATGGGTGTAGAGGACCCCCTCATGGAGCTACTTGAGCTCGACCGCAGCCACGAAACACAACAGGAAGCTGATCTGGATAGACCACGCTTAGACCCTGCTACTAGAACCAAGAAACAAAGGATCAAGTGGCCCAAGGCATCAGACAAGAAAACCTGGAACCAATTCGATGAGGACCTAGATGCAATCCTCGAAGCGTCCATGCAAGGATCAGTGGACCGGAAGCTGCATACTCTTACCACGTTAACCTACTCAGTGGCAAAGGAACGGTTTGGTCTTGAGGAGGCAAAGGTACAGAAAGAGCCCCCAAAACCCAACAGACGGCAATCCCGAATCAAGAACCTGAGACGTGAACTTAGGCAGTTAAAGCGCCGCTACCGAGAGAGTTCATCATTGGAACGTCTTGGAATAGCCCAACTTAGGGAAACAGCACGCACTCAACTGAAGTCTCTGCGGAAAGCCGAAACTACAAGGAGAAAGGCAAGGGAGAGAACCAGAAAGAGAATGGCATTCACAGCCAACCCATACAAGTTTGCGCGCAATCTTCTAGACAAAGAGCGGTCCGGAGTTTTAGAATCACCAGTTGAAGAGGTCCAGAGATACCTTCACGAGACACACTCCGACGCCATAAGAAACGACGCACTAGGGGACTGTGAAAGGACTGAACCAGCACCTCCTCCAGAAGTTGAGTTCCCGACATCAGAACCAACTCTGAGTGACGTAAAGGATATTGTCAAGAAAGCTAGATATGGTTCTGCTCCTGGACCCAATGCCATCCCGTATAAAGTTTACAAGATGTGCCCTCTCATACTGAAACGGTTATGGAGGATCTTTAAGGTGGTTTGGAGGAAAGGGGAAATACCAGAGGCCTGGAAGGAAGCAGAGGGAATATTCACTCCCAAGGAAAGGAACTCTACAACTATCAACCAGTTCCGGACCATCTCTATGCTAAATGTAGAAGGGAAGATATTCTTTGCTGAACTAGCCAGAAGGTGTACGACCTACCTCACAGCCAACAAGTACATCAATACCTCGGTCCAAAAGGGAGGAGTTCCAGGATTCTCCGGCTGTGTAGAACACACAAGTGCCATAACTCAACTAATACGAGAGGCAAAGGCAGGAAAAAAAGACCTTACAGTGGTTTGGCTCGATCTAGCCAACGCATATGGCTCCATTCCTCACCAGCTGATCTACACAGCTCTCCAGCACTACCACATACCGCAGCATGTACAGAAAATCCTCACCAGCTACCTTGACGGGATAAGACTCAGGTTCTCTGTTGGTGACCAGCTGACAGACTGGCAGAAGTTGGAGAAAGGAATTGTCACAGGATGTACAGTTTCTGTGGTACTTTTCATCATGGGCATGAACCTATTGATCAATGCAGCCCTCAGAGAGACACGCGGACCAAAGACGGAATCAGGGATATATCTTCCATCTGGTAGAGGTTTCATGGACGACCTCACTCTAACAACAACTACACATGTACAGGCAAGATGGATGCTAACAGCTCTGACAGACGTTGCGTCATGGGCTAGAATGAAATTCAAGGCCGCAAAGTCCAGATCTCTCATCATCAGGAAGGGCAAACCAACAGACAGATTCTCTCTTCGTGTACAGAATGAGGAGATCCCATCAATTACCAACAGTCCAATCAAATGCCTAGGGAAGTGGTTTGATGCAAGCCTTGAAGACAGAGATAATGTCAGAAAACTAGAGACCCAGGTAGAAGAGGGACTGAAGAAGATAGACCTAAGCAACCTACCTGGAAAGTTCAAAGCCTGGATGTACCAGCATGCCTTACTACCTAGGCTGATCTGGCCCATGATGCTGTACGACATCCCAAGCTCAACAATAGAAGCCTTGGAGAGGATCACCAGTCGTCACCTAAGAAAGTGGCTAGGAATTCCACCAAGCTTTTCCAGTGTAGGGCTATATGGAAAGAGCAATAAGCTACAACTCCCGCTTTCATCACTGGTCGAGGAATTCAAGACAGCCAAGACGAGACTGGTACTTACTCTAAGAGACTCCCCAGATGAGCAGATTCGAGATGCTGGTATTGTTACACGTACGGGCAGGAAATGGGCAGTTACAGAGACGGTCGGCCAGGCGGAGAGTGATCTCAGGCACAGAAACATTGTTGGTATAACCACTGTTGGACGTCAAGGGATTGGTGTGAAGAAAATCAACCTGTGGAGCCGGGCAGACTAGAAAGATAGGCGAGCCATGATCCAGGCAGAAGTCAGGAGGACAGAAGAGAACAGGAGACAAGCTAGGGCAGAAGAGATGGGATCGCAGGGGGCATGGACAAATTGGAACACCATGGACAGGAAGCTGACCTGGGAGGACATATGGAAATATGAACCATTAAGACTATCCTTCCTACTCAGGTCAGTTCATGACCTTCTGCCATCCCCAGCTAATCTTTGCCGATGGGGACTCACAGATGATCCAAAATGCCACCTCTGTGAGCGTCCAGGCACCCTAGAGCATGTTCTTTCTTCTTGTTCCACAGCACTATCTCAAGGAAGATACAGATGGCGTCATGACAACGTCCTCAGATAGGTGGCTGACTGGCTTGAACAAGAGAGAAAAAAGGAACGCAGGAGTAACTCCCAGAGACAGCACATCAATTTTGTGAAGCAGGGTGAAACTGCAAGCGCTAAGTTCCCACAGAAATCATCAATCCTGGATGGCACAAGTGAGTGGAACATGAGGGTCGACCTAGATAAGAAGCTGGTGTTCCCAAACATAGTGCACACAAACCTAAGACCCGACATAGTACTGTGGTCTGAGACAGGAAAGCGACTCATCGTGATTGAGTTGACAGTACCATGGGAGACCAGATGCGAGGAGGCCTACGAAAGAAAGAACACCAAGTACACAGAGCTTCTGAACGACTGTAAGCAACTAGGCTGGCGTACATGGCTGTTCCCGATAGAAGTAGGCGTCAGAGGGTTTTACGCTCAGTCTATGTGTCGACTGATGACAGCGATTGGGACTACTGGCAGAGACAGACGGCGGCTTATCCAGAAACTGAGCCAAGCTGCATAGCGTTCGTCTAGCTGGCTGTGGCTACGACGAGAGGAGACAAGCTGGAAGAAGTAAGCTATCGACGTTCACACCGTGTTGCGGTGGGCCCCACCCTCCATCAGATGTCTATGGTTCAGGGGCGAAACATCGATGACGGAGGGACACCATACTGAAGAGAACGTCGATCAGCAATCTGAAACGACCATGCTTGAGTCCACATGGGACTCGCAACAGTTTCAGACTGTATCATACACAAGTATACATTCTTTTTATAAGTCTGATAACAATAAAAGAGATTTCAAAGCTGAAGCATACTTGAATTGTATTAATAATTCAAAATATAGATGTTCCATATCTAGATTTCTCTGTTCGGTTCATAAATTAGCCATAGAGGAGAGGAGACATAGAAATATTGAGAGAAGTCAAAGATTATGTGTTAAATGTATTATGCAAGTTGTAAAATCGGAATTTCATTTTTTATTGGTTTGTCAATACATGTATTATACTGAATTAAGAAAATTATACCTTCGTAGGTATTATTTTACTTGGCCTAGCTTGAACAAATTCAAGTGCATAATGCAAAATACTAACGAGAAAGTCCTAATTGATCTTTCAAAATATGGAAGGGAAAAGTCTATGAAGTGAATATACCATATATTTTTCATATGATTTTAACAGTTTAATTAATATGTTCCCACACCCTTTTTTTCTTACTTTTTGAACTTTATGAGCAATAATAAATTTGATTACTATTTTTTAATAGTAGTAGTAGTAGTATATATTTCCTAATTAATTTATTTGAGTAAAATAGCTACTTGATTTCTTTATATTTTAGCATTTCAATGATACTTGAAAAAGTGATATTAAATGACGTAAATATTTAAAAATGACAGTTACATGATAAAAAGCAATACTGATTTTTTTTCAGTTTTTTTCTTTATCCTATCATTTCTTGTTATTCAGATGTAAAACCTTTTTATATAATTTTAACCGCCAAAGATTTACTTTGTTTGGCTTTGGCGATGTACATAATTTGCCAATAAAATATTTTGACTTGATGATGATAATACTGATAGCCATAATGCACAAACCTGTGTCATGTACAATATCCGTGTCACAATTCTTACGTTTGTATCTGACCAGTTCTTTATTTACCTGGCACTACAAAGAGTTTTTCATTCTAGTTCTGCCTTAGACAGAAATTGCACCCCTTTTGTGGTGAACGATTTATAATTTAATTGAATGCCATGTCACTATGGATCATTAGTTTCCCCCCATTACTGGCCATTAAATGACTTAAATTATTGTTTGGCACATATAAGAAAAAAGGCTCGCTTCTTCCAAAGAATAGTAATGTTTTTGAGTTTCATCTCAAACGCGAAGCAAATATGTTCGTGTTGCTCGTTGCAAACGTGTTTACAAAAGACGGCAATACGTTTTATATATTCATACTGGCATAAACTATAAAGCAAATGAGCATTCAGACAAGAAGATTTATTTCTTTCTATTTCTCTTCCTTTGAAAAAAAGGCCAAACCTATGATTACATTTTTGACGCCAATAAACCAAGATAATATATAGCTTATAATGATAATTCAGTGGGGGTCCGTTTCAGACAGCAATAAACTAATACAGATTGTAGAAACATAATGTGAAAATTATAAATTGCTTTGTTATAACTCTCTAAAGTTCGTGGACCGAAGCTTTTATTTCTTATTCATTATAGCAAAAACTATGTTCCATATGAATTGAAAGGGCATCTTAGAATATATAAATTAGGTTATAATCTCAGATATTGATAACATCCACGAACTATACACCATTTCATTAACAGTGTAACGCAACATCGGTGCACGCTTTAATTTCTGTACATTGTTTTTATTTAATCCATTAATCCATTATTAATTCAAATGAAACGGCCATTTCAGCGTGAAAATGCGCGAAAACTCCTAAACTCTAGTAAAGAATGCGTTCTTTTTTTCATCGTATATGTATAATGAAAACAAACTTAAAAACTATTAATTACAATATATAATGTATTGAAGCCACGGCAATAACTAAAAACCAATAACAAAACGTACGAGAGGGAGAAGCCCGTAAAACTTGATTACGTCATATAATCAAAGTACTGTGCATGTACGACAGCTAATAATAATAATAATATCTTTATTTCTAGAGGGTTACATATTTGACAATGCCATTCTTCCATATGATCCTCTTAACAATATTAAAATACAATTTGTAGGTATTAAAAGTGAAAAAATAAATTGTTTTATATCGCAAACATATGATAAATGATTATGAAAACTTCAAAATACCTTCAACACATGGATGTATGTTAACAAAATGGTAATCATCATTGTATGTGTATTTTGGTTTTGCAGAATCATTTTTAAACAATTAAAACAAAGATTCAATAATTTTGATGATAAAATCTGAATAAATGATTCAGAAACAATATCTAATCGGAAAAACTGTCGAAAATGGAAGTGTGTATCAAAATAAACAACAATAGATGTTTAACAACAGTTGCCATATTACAGTAATACATAATTGCAATGTATTAAATTTGTTCTAATAAGTACAATTTCAAACATCTTTTGAAAGACACAATCGACTCGCATTTCTTTATTTTCAATGGAAGCGGGTTCCATAGCTTTGGGGCAACCACTGCAAAAGATTTACAAAATGATGAGCCATTAGGTTTAGGGACTTTTAAGTTTCCAAAAGATACTAATCTTAGAAGCCTCTGATTACTGTAAAATACTTCATTTAACATCGAAGTTATATAAATCGGAGCCAAATCATGCAGTGCTCTGTAAGTTAGCATAAGACCATGATATTTGATACGAAACTTTTTTTCAATTATTAAGGATGATGGCGTATATAAACCTGTTTTAAAAATAATACGCGCTGCTCGTTTTTGTACTTTTTTCAATTTTCACAATGTTTACTGAGATTGTTCCGCCCCATATCAAACATCTGTAATCAAATGAGGGTATTAAATAGGCATTATAATACTTCATTAAACATTCACGGGACACGTATGATGATATTACCTGTATTATGAAAAGTTTACGGGAAATCTGTATAACCATTTGGTCTATTTGAGAGTTCCAAGTTAGTTTATTATCAAAAATAACTCCTAGTAGCTTTTGTTTATTAACATTAGTAATAAATGTATTGTCTATATGTAAACTTATATATGAAGCCTGTGTAAGACTATTATTACATGTTCCAATCAACATTATTGATGATTTTTCTGCATTAAGAAACATTCCATTATTTGCACACCAGTTCAAAACTGCATCGTTTGCTAATTGCAGTTTGAGTTTGATTAAATCTAAGTTCTTACCATGCATATGCACTGTTGTGTAATCCGCAAAGAGATCAGTCAAACAATTATCAATAAATAATGATAATCATTGATGAATATCAAAAATGATATTGGGCCCCGCACAGAACCCTGTGGAACCTCCGCTATAACAGGCCGAGGTTCTGAAAAACTATTATTAATGACAACACTCTGTACTCTTCCAGTCAAGTAGGAATCGTCTTGTCAGAGAATTTGTAGATTCTGAGCTTATCAATAAGTAATTGAATATCTACGAAATTAAAAGCTTTCATCATTTCGTAAAAAATTGCTCCGGTCAATTCTCCCGCATTCATATTTCTCAGCCAGCTATCAATAATTTTAACAAGAGCTGTATGACATGAATGAAAACGTCTAAAGCCAGACTGACCTTCATGAATAAAATTATACTTCTTCTGAAAGGCAAAAGATATTTTCCTACGTGTCGTTCAAATAATTTTTTATATTACAGGGAGTATTAATATAGGTCTGTAATTCGATGGATTAAATTTGTCACCATTTTTGAATATAGGAAATACTTTGGCATATTTTAGAGAGCTGGGGAATATATTATTGCTTATAGAGTTACTTATCTAGTTTGTAAGACATGACTGTGGCTATAACATTAGCAGATATTTTCAAGTAATTTCGGACTAAATCCATCCCATCCCATTTAAATTCTGTAAAGAAGTTAAAACCTCTTTTTCTTTGATAAAGGGAATCGTAATTTGAATTAATATTGGAACTCTTTCACTCACGAATTCATTGAGTCTTTCCAGAGAGCTTAAAGTTTTGTCATTTCTTTTGGAATAATTAATGTTATAATTAATTGAAACAGTTTGCAATATCACTGCTGTCGACTATGCTTCGATCATGAATTTCAAGGGAGTTGATAATATCCCGATGCTTTGAATTACTTCATAGTTGTGTCACATCAAGTAAAATGAGAAAATATAATCTCGAATATCTCGTAATTACAAAAGATTATCTCATTTAAACGAGAAATCATCTCGATATATTTATCTCGCAATTACGAAATAGTATGACTATAAATCTGTCTATGTCTATATAATATATTAGCAATTTAAATGTTCAAAATACTTTAAGTTATCTGAAAACTAAGAAGACTTATAATAAACATTGTATTATAATTTATTATTAATTTTATCAAACAAAGTAAGAATACGTCATTTGCTAGAGGAATTTCCATTGGCTGAAATTTGTTAGAAATCTAAGCGCCCAGTACAACTGAATGATAAAATAAATAATTAAATTTTTAGAATTTAAATTATGTCAATATTTGTAAGAGTATTCAAAATGTAAATATCTGAGAATACTTATCAAATTATAAAGTTTCCATATATTGTAGTCAATACATTAAGTCATACAACAATTATTATAAAGTTAAAAATCCAAATCATAGTTATTTGCTAAGTGATTGAGATCTGTTATACAGTGATAATGTAAAAATACATTCATCATGACATATAAGATATGTTATTAGTGAACACGTATCAAAAATACAATATCTTTACGTTTATTGCTCTTGATTGAGATACCTTAAGTTTTTCAGATATGTCAAATCAGTGTAAAATAATGATCCCTTTTGTTGACTTTTATGGCACTGTAGTCATGTGTTATGTAATGTCTATTACCGTGTTCTGGTATAATGTTTATTCAATTATCTTTGGTTATGTATGTTAGTTGGTTCTCTTATGAATGATTTTCCTTTTTGTGTTGTTAAGTAAATGTTCTAGTCCGGTTTTGTGCTATAATTCTAATGCCCTTGTTCTGTGTGTTATGTAATGTCCATGTCTGTGTTGAAGCGTTAGAAGTTCTATTCTATGTGTTTATGTAATGTCTATGTCTGTGTTTCTGTGTGTTATGTAATGTTTATGTCTGTTTTCTGTGTGTTATGTAATGTTCTATGTCTGTGTTTCTGTGTGTTATGTAATGTTCTATGTCTGTGTTTCTGTGTGTTATGTAATGTTCTATGTCTGTGTTTCTGTGCGTAATGTAATGTTCTATGTCCGTGATTCTGTGCTTAATGTAATGTTCTATGTCCGTGATTCTGTGCGTAATGTAATTTTCTATGTCTTTGTTTCTGTGTGTTATGTAATGTCCTATGTCTGTGTTTCTGTGTGTTATGTAATGTTCTGTGTCTTTGTTTCTGTGTGTTATGTAATGTTCTATGTCCGTGTTCTGTGTGTTATGTAATGTCCTATGTCTGTGTTTCTGTGTGTTATGTAATGTTCTATGTCTGTGTTTCTGTGTGTTATGTAATGTTCTATGTCGTGTTTCTGTGTGTTATGTAATGTTCTATGTCTGTGTTTCTGTGTGTTATGTAATGTTCTATGTCTGTGTTTCTGTGTGTTATGTAATGTTCTATGTCTGTGTTTCTGTGTGTTATGTAATGTTCTATGTCTGTGTTTCTGTGTGTTATGTAATGTTCTATGTCTGTGTTCTGTGTGTTATGTAATGTTCTGTGTCTTTGTTTCTGTGTGTTATGTAATGTTCTATGTCTGTGTTTCTGTGTGTTATGTAATGTTCTATGTCTGTGTTTCTGTGCGTAATGTAATGTTTCTGTGTCTTATGTTTCTGTGTGTTTGTAATGTCTATGTCTTGTTCTGTGTGTTATGTAATGTCTATGTCTGTGTTCTGTGTGTTATGTAATGTCCTATGTCTGTGTTTCTGTGTGTTATGTAATGTTCTATGTCTGTGTTTCTGTGTGTTATGTAATGTCTATGTCTTGTTTCTGTGTGTTATGTATGTTCTATGTCGTGTTTCTGTGTGTTATGTAATGTTCTTGTCTGTGTTTCTGTGTCTTTGTTTCTGTGTGTTATGTAATGTTCTTGTCTTGTTTCTGTGTGTTATGTAATGTTCTGTGTCTTTGTTTCTGTGTGTTATGTTATGTTCTATGTCCGTGTTTCTGTGTGTTATGTAATGTTCTATGTCTGTGTTTCTGTGTGTTATGTAATGTTCTATGTCCGTGTTCTGTGTGTTATGTAATGTTCTATGTCTGTTGTGTCTGTGTGTTATGTAATGTTCTATGTCCGTGTTTCTGTGTGTTATGTAATGTTCTATGTCTGTGTTTCTGTGTGTTATGTAATGTTCTATGTCCGTGTTTCTGTGTGTTATGTAATGTTCTATGTCCGTGTTTCTGTGTGTTATGTAATGTTCAATGTCTGTGTTTCTGTGTGTTATGTAATGTTCTATGTCCTGTTTTCTGTGTGTTATGTTATGTTCTATGTCTGTGTTTCTGTGTGTTATGTAATGTTCTATGTCCGTGTTCTGTGTGTTATGTAATGTTCTGTGTCTTTGTTTCTGTGTGTTATGTAATGTTCTATGTCCGTGTTTCTGTGTGTTATGTAATGTTCTATGTCTGTGTTTCTGTGTGTTATGTAATGCTCTATGTCTGTGTTTCTGTGTGTTATGTAATGTTCTGTGTCTGTGTTTCTGTGTGTTATGTAATGTTCTATGTCCGTGTTTCTGTGTGTTATGTAATGTTCTATGTCTGTGTTTCTGTGTGTTATGTAATGTTCTATGTCTGTGTTTCTGTGTGTTATGTAATGTTCTATGTCCGTGTTTCTGTGTGTTATGTAATGTTCTATGTCCGTGTTTCTTTGTCAGTTCTATGATCTTTTTTATGTTTTTCTTGCACCTCCTTCTGGAGTTAGTTCATTTTAAAGATATACACGAAAAGCCATTTTTAACCCGACATTTTTAATTTCCGTTTTCTCATGGACCAACTTAAAACTTTATATAAATTGTTTGGCTACATTAGCTGGCAGAAATTATAAATTTTGAACCGTGACGATTCAGCAGTTTTGCATCTGGAACGTGCACAGTCTCATCATTTTGCATGAGTAACCGTTATTAAACAAAAATATCGTTTTTTTTTTTTTGTTTTGTTTTTTTTTTTTTTTTTTTTAAATTTTCATTTCCCCCACCCTAAAACATGCATGTGATTTGACTTATAAAACTGTAAAGATTATGACGAATACCCAACAGCGCGGTCGCGCAACGGCGGCATGTTGCAAACCGGACATACACTCAAGGCTCATAAGAACGATATTTTTACTGCATATACATGTATTTACAAAATAGATATATTCACGATGAATTTCAATACAGTTACATTTATCTGTGGAATTCTAATATTTTCTAATTTTCTTTACAGGTTGGCCGAGTCTTTGGCAGACATATTTCCACCATAGCCTTATGGCATAAATTTCGATCCACAGGCAAAGTTGATGATAAATCCAGACATCATCGCAGGAGAGTGAAAACGTCTCCACAGGATGTGCCAATCGTTACAGGTCATCTGTAAGAATATTTCAAGACCGCGACACACCAACACACGAATTATTCAATACTCGATAACCGGTAATTGACTTTTCAGATCGTTAGAACGACGTTTTATCATTTTGTGAATTCAGATTTTAAAGTGATAATTTCGATTTGTCTAGTTTGATTTCTTAATGCTTATCAATTGGGATTAAATAACGGGAAGTATGTTTAATGTGTTCTAACGTTCTAAAGTTCTAACTGATCAGTTTATTAAAGTTATGAAATATCTAAAAATTTAAGAATCAAATTCTATTTTATTTTCGGGTATGTGAAAGGTAAACAATATGTGGAAAATATCGTTGAAAGTGATTGAGAATTACAATGGCAGCAAGCTATGATATAAAGCTACCCTCAAAAGTCAAAGTCAAAACAGATAATTTAAAAAGTGATCGGTTAGAGCTTTCCGTCGAGGTATTGGATTTCTCATATGACCGTTTCATGTTAATATAGAACTCTTGATATTAAATAGAATTTATATGAATATAAGAATTACTATATATATTTTTGTTGCTTTCTTGTTGTTTGCGTTGTTGTTTTTCAATTAATGCGTCAGTACAATCGTCTCTGTATATGGTAGTTAAATTAATGGGAAGAAACCAACACTGTAATGTCACCAAACATATATTTTACTTATGATCAAATGACACTATTTGAGCATGAAATGTATAATGATAAAAAGAGTATGACATATCATCGTTACACACGACTTATAATATGAGATGTTTCGTTTATTGGTTTGTAGTTTTCTTTGTATATTTGCAGTGGTGGCAAACTAATATACCTTTTATATGACATTGTTTCTCTGCATGAAAACAAACACGATGACATTCATTCAAATATACGATGCAAAAAAAGGCGGGATACTGTGCAAGCACTATATCTGTCTCAAGTAGACATCGTCTCTAAATGACTGAAATACTGTCGGTTGGACGTTAAACCCAACAAAACAAACAAAGACTGGTGGGCGAGCAAGATTGAAAGCAGCTCGTTCACTGATGGCCATTGACTAAGAATTTGATCCTTGACAATGTGTATGTATTACGTCTATCAATAGCCATCTATAGAAGGATGGTCACATTCTCTCTTCGCGCATGCGCTAATTTCACACACTGAACTTACGAATTCAATACCCGGAACTGGTGAAATCGCCATGTTGCGGGGCGTGCCATGTGGTACCGCCATGTGGCACCGTAAGCATCTGCTTCGGGGATACCGTTTTCTATATTTTACCGATTTCGCCGAAGTAACGTTTCCCGTGCAATGTGACCTTCATTTTCCAATTTAATTGTCAGAATACAAGGACTTCATCGACATTAACAAGGATGAAAAATATTTTGTGCATTGCTACCGATCATCTGTGAACGAGCAGCTTTAAGTCAGAAGTTGTAAGTTTGCCACCAGTGCACATTAACCAGAACGCAATCCGATGTACGTATATATATATATATATATATATATTACAATCAAGGAATTGTAAGTGTAAGATATTACACAATACTTTTTTAAATTTGAAACTGGCATGTTATTATTTAGAAATACATATATTGAACATTTTCATTTTCCAAATCATACAGAGAAATGGTTACGCTACACCGTACCCACGTGTATCATGGGGAACTCATTATTTAGTCTGAATAGACAGATGTTATTAAGAAGATATAACAAAAGCGAAGTCATAAATAAATTTATCACAGAAAATGGAATGTAAATGTGTTCTGTATGTCTATACACATCACATGTAAAGGATAAATGTTTGTTTTTACAGAAAGCATGATTTCAAAGACGAACATACTGTTTTTAGATTTCAGGTATTCAAATAGTTGTTCACAACCAGAGGACAAACCAGTAATGTTATCACTTTCAGACAGATATTGAATGGATCACGTGAGAAATATATGACCTATAGTGTTTTCTTTTCCTCGGTGAAATGATTTTGAATGTATAATGTGTGCACAGAATGCTTTATGATTTGCATACTTTTGGCAAACTATGATGACATTAATATATCATTTTGTTCCACCCTCTTTAATAGATGTAAAAACACATTATCGTTTTAATGCCAGTTTACGCGGAATGCTTCTGTATACATCAAAAGGGCTATAGTTATTGTCGCTTGGGTTAACATAACAGTAAATCGGTGGTTCAACTGGAGGGCCATTTTTTGTGCCACTGGTATATAATTATAATCGTAATTACAGAGGTTAAATTTTATTCAAACTTTATCACATGTTCAGATATTTAGAAATGATTTTCTTGACTTATATCAAGTTTTTTGGATAACTAAAACTGTAATGTTTCTTTTTCCCAACATTTCTAAAAAGAAATACTGCTACCGCAAATTTGTGTCTTCAAAAGTGTCATATCATCATAATAAATTAAGTGAAATGTGACTGATATCACTCAATGTCACAAATGCCGTATGTCTGTAAAAGGGATATCGACTCATACCCTCAAAACAGACAACTGTCTTTACTGAGCTATCGCTATATAACAAGTGTTCTAAAATGAAAAATAAGGTTTATTCTTAAATTTAAAAGCTCCATTCAGCATGTAGACACTGTTCCCGCATCAAGAAATGTGTCGATATACTGCTTCCGGTAGAAACGCGTGCACTCCCTGCACACCGGACAATGCGGAATGTTCTCCTGATCGTCTGCCTCTCTCTTCTTGCTCCAGTCAATAGATGCATACACGACGTCTGCTTCCTCGCTCTTCCGTCTAATGTTTTTCAGATTTGAAACTATAATGTCTTTTAATGGTTTCTGGATTTCTCTACCTTTGCCAGATAATGTGTTTTTATTCAATTTCACATCGTGATTTATGTAACAAACAAATCCCCCATTCGTAAACTCTGTGTTTCCGGGGGATAATACTGATGGCGGGAAGTGGTTATTTTTATGAAAACTGTCTCCATAAGAACTAAGTTTTGCATGACTAGACATGTTCCGGAACAGAACATGGGAACTGGTCGATTTCATCCGTAAACTTAACTGTGAAAAGTAACGCTTTATCCCCTTTTCCTGTAATATGGAACATAATATAAGTACAATTTGAAACATGAAATATAATATGAAGTGTTACATGAAACATACTATCAAGTAAATTCGAGTACTCTAATTTTTTCAATATCACCAGAGGATCGGCAATATCCGGTATGAGTCAAGTTGAACAATCCACTGATTGGGTAAAAATCTCAAATGTATGTTTATTTCCTGTTGAACAATGTGTAGATTTTAGCTCCAGCATGTAGATTAGGTGTTAGGGGAAGTGCTCGTTGATTTACTTTGGTTTACGTCTCATTTCCGAGCGAAATGGTCTATTGATATGCAATTCTTATCTGTTCGATATGCTTACCTCGCATGAAGGGGACGGTAAACTGTTGTGGCCGTTACCTGAAAGAAAAGAAAAGGAGAAAAAATGAGACATCGTCGACAAATGGGTGTATACCTGCCTTATTATCCTGGTATACCTCGTCTGACTCATTATCCTGGTATACCTCGTCTGCCTCATTATCCTGGTATACCTCGTCTGCATCATCATCCTGGTATACCTCGTCTGCCTCATTATACCTCGTCTGCCTCATTATCCTGGTATACCTCGTCTGCCTCATTATACCTCGTCTGCCTCATTATCCTGGTATACCTCGTCTGCCTCATTATCCTGGTATACCTCGTCTGCCTCATTATACCTTGTCTGCCTAATTACTTGGTATACCTCGTCTGCCTCATTATACCTTGTCTGCATCATTATCCTGGTATACCTCGTCTGCCTCGTTATCCTGGTATACCTCGTCTGCCTCAATATACCTTGTCTGCCTCGTTATCCTGGTATACCTCGTCTGCCTCATTATACCTCGTCTGCCTCATTATCATGGCCCGTGGTGCGATAGTCCCCACCATCGACCCTTCAGTGCGGGGATACAGCTGGGAAAAGCGATAAGTACATACCGAATCCTGCGATTTTTCCGAGCAATACAATTGTAATTTACAAGTGTGAAATAGATAGTTTTTTTTTTTTCTATAGTTTTGGTGTGTGTGTGGGGGGGGGATTAGTCCTCTATATATATATATATATGTACTTATTGGCAATTCCAAACCGACTCAATGAATTACGAATACAAAACACTTAAGGACGTTGTTTCTTTGTTCTTATTTTTTAACTGTAAAAATAAATAAATAAAAATAATAAAAGATTACAAAGTGATTGATTCGAGAAAATATAAAAACAACAACGAGTGCCTATTTTTCTTTACATAACTTATTAATACTCCATTTAAACCTTCGATGTGTGTGTGTGTGTGTGTGTGTGTGTGTGTGTGTGTGTGTAAAGAGTAAAAATTTCGATTCAAGGAACAAGGCATAGCTTATTCTCACTGTCATTCTACTAATGATTTTTTAAAATCCATTAGATATGTACCCGAAAATACACATTTCGTTGACAATCATATAATCAAAATGTCCAGTAATGGCTCTTCTCCGTAATGGCCTCATTACTCTGTGGCGTAACTCATGCTTTGATGTGGTTCATTGACAAAGCATATAAATTAAATGCATTTGTCAGTTAAATTCACTTGTTCTCAGTATTTTGTCAAAACTTGCCTTTCTCGAGGAAAAATCGTGAAATTTAGGCACTACGTAATAAACGTCTGTGAATATAAGATCTCGTGGAGGAGATACTTAGTTACTTACCCTCTACTTCCTGCATTTCACCATCAGAGTGGAAGCGCTTCCGGGGCGCTAAACCATCGTCATTTTCATCAAATGTTGAGACATGGGATGTAGATTTGGACAGCTTTAGTGGTAAATAATCTGCAATGTTTGAGGTCATTGAAACTTGATTTAGTGTACATGCTAAGCAATTTTAACTCTAAAAGTACATGTACCTTAATTCAAGGGACCTCCATGTCGACTGGTTATAGTCGTTGACTGTCGATTAGCCCTTAAGGTAGTCCACATCATTAAATTGTGATCATGGTCCATCAAGTGATCGAGGAAATTCTATAGTAAATACAAGCCTTTCTAGACTTTGAGCAAAAGAGCCTATTAGTGGATGCTTGCGTCTGAACTGACAGCCCTACTGGGTGCCTTCTGTTAACGATGACCCCACGGGATTTTTTTTTCTCCCCAAACGTAACTGGTTGTCGCAGTATGGCAGAAATTCTATCACAATAATAATTAATTAAAAAACAGCATATTAAAACAACGTCTTTAAAATGAGAAAAACAGGAGTATACAATTACATATATAAACAGTGTGTACTTTTTAAAAATTCATCGAGCCCAGTATGCACACAAGACAACTACAATATAGACTTCCTGATTGTCTTTTTTTTCTGAATTCTGGCATAAAAAATAAATGAACTTATTGTATTTATCATCAGCACCTGAGTCGCTCTCAAACGTAGATAGTGTTTCAAAGAGTGTGTAATTCGTGCTGATAATGTACAGCTTCATTTGTGAAATAAATAAAAATAAGAAAAAAATGATAAAGGACTTAGAAATCATTAAATGAGTAGATAAAACATTTCTTTCCATTTTGTATCATTTCAGAAAACGCACTATGTTTCAGCATTGGATTTTAAGAATGGCGATGTAAGACCCTCAATATATGTTGTTAAAACAATGCAGTTGACAATACGATGAAAAAAATACACGGGTTGTTATTCTAATAACCGACTATGTAACACAATATGATAATGCATGTCGAGGGTTGAGAGCGAAACTATACTAAGTGCTTATATATTTATATGCACTTAGCATAGTTTCGCTCTCACCCTCGATGTAAAGTGTTGCTTTTGTTTGTTTGTTTGTTTGTTTGTTAAGTTAAACGTCCCACCGACAGTATTTCATATTGTTGTTTTAGGGAAACATATAAAAGAAAAAAAACATACGTACATTTTCTGGTCGGTATAGGGGGTGTCGTTCTGCCATCGTCTGGACAGAAATTAGACGGCGATTGGGGTAATTTATTACGTAGGATGAGAATCTCGTCGGCTTCAGCCCGACGAAGATACAACTGTTGGACTACAATGTCTAGGTCAGAATGTTCATTCATTAAATCATCAGCTCGGAACGGACTATTGGCTGTTAAACACTCAGTCGGCATATACACCATTATTTCTTCAAGAACCTCATCGTCGTCGGGAATAATGATACAATTACGGTCATTATTTGACGACGAGCTATCCTGAATCAAGCCAATATAGTCATGGGTTATTTTTAGATCAAGCAGTTCCAATGGTGTGTCAAATATGGCATGTAGAATTTTGGCTTCTTTGTCGTCCAATGTAACAACTTTATATGGACTGGTATACACAAACTCCACTATTTGCGGCAGGTTAATGCGGTCCACGAACTCTTTGAGTGAGTATTTTGTATTATCGGGGACTCTGCTAAAATGAATAGCGGTAGGTATCAGGAAGGCAAGTTCTCGTTCATTCTCGTGGTCTCTGCAGATGAGGTAGTTGTCTCGACACTTCCGGATGACGATGGCGTTTTTGGTGACCCGGTCAACCTCGAGCACTGTGCCTCGCTTCACTACCTGGGGCGACTGGCTGCCCGGGGAAGCACAAACCACGTCTTTCTCCACACGCACGTACCGCGGGGCGTCACGAACAACCTGCGCACAGGAAACTTAAAATAAATCGTATGCATTATAAGCTAGGTAGAGGTTATTACCGAATGAACTATGAGTCCGGCTGAATTAAAACTACTAAAATGTAGTAACATTTCATTTTACAATAATTTTGGCTAATAGCATATTCTATAATGTCATTGAAAATGACTATTAAAGTTATTATAATGAATATTGTATATCAATGTGTGTCTGCGTGAGTAACTGACAGGTGTCGTGGGAACACTGGATGTTACAAGGGTCTTCGGTTAAGAATAGTCGCCCTAGTACGCGTGGTCGGGAAGCCTACTTGGAACTGAAGATACATACGACCGGAAAAAACGTGTTATATTGATTTCAATAAGAGAAAGAAGTCGTGTCGATATAGAAGGGAGGTAATATACCTAAGACTGTGAGCATGGTCATAGCAGAGTTGTCGATATTTTTCAGACTTCAATAACAATATGATGTTTATATTCTCTTATATAATGAGATTTCGTTACAAGCTTGGTGCTATATGTCAGAATTTGAATCAATCTACATTTATCTTGTGGATAAAACGTACCATCTTACTGACGTCCTAACAGATGCGTTTGATTCAAACTTGACAAGTCACATTGAAATCCTATAATTGTTTCAATCTCACAACTTTAAAATCAGTCAGTGATAGCATGACATGTTATGACTGCAGTAGACCACAACTATAAATTGCTACAATGTCGAAGTAAAAACTGATTTTTTCAACGTTGATTGTGATTTTTTAGACTTATCCGGTACTATATGTACAACATTCATGGTTTTACTATATATAAAACAAAACATTACCATTTCTCTCTCTCTCTCTCCCTCTCTCTCTCTCTCTCTCTCTCTCAGTCGTGATCAGGCTAGACTGTATCACTGACTTTCAACCTTCATTGTTCTTCTAATTTGTTTTAATATCGCGGTTTTGTTTTCATAAGTGGACCCAATTAACATAATGATAACATACTAAATTTCCTTGATGACTGTTCATCCAGTAACAAAATTCATAAACTGGGGTTTATTTGTAAAACACAATACAAAAACCACTTTAATGATAACCGGCTGTTCAACCATACAGTCACCAACCAAAACGTTCTCTCCAGGAGACATAATGTCCATGACAATATGCGTACAATATTTCATCTTGACATACAGAAGTACACCAGATCTGTATACAATGTATGTATATTGTTATTTATAACAATATGGTGCGGCAGTCAGTGAATAAGTCGATCACAATGGACAAAGTCTCTCGGTCCAACTATCCAGAACCTTCAGTGTACTGTAGACCGAGTGACATTTATCTTCAGGCTAATGGGGGTAATGAATGCAATCACGTAGATATACCGCTCCATCTTGTTACCAGGGTAATTACATATGAATGTAGGAAGGAGCTAGTAGTCTAGCAAAGTACTTGACTCAAAAGTACATCTGTCTCAGACACATATTTGTTAAATTTCTATGGCTGTTGTCTGCAACCCAAGACCAATGGTTAATCCAGCCTTCGGGGAGAACAATATAGACTTGCTAGTCTGACTGATTATGGTAGACGGTCATTGATAGTTATAAAATAAGCAGAAGTAGCATCAGCAGTCGTGAAGCAGTAGATATTTTTTTTGTTAATGATGATGATGATGATGAATGATATTTAACCTCTTGTAATAGTGGTGGTGGTTGATGTAGTAATAGTAGCAACAGCATTCGTTGTTGTTTGTATTATCTGTAGCCATGACAGTAAAAGTTTGAATCGGCAGTTACTTACGCTCCATGGATGCTGAACAACGATCGAAGGCCGATGATCTTTTATGTTCGCCATTCATTTATATTTTAAAGAGTCAATATATGATTGGGTCAACAAACTAACACATAATGGCCGAAGGAAATGTATATTTATAAAAATCTTGCGTTATTTCGAGGTTTGACTGGAGAATGTTGGGTCAAATGCTCGTAAGAAACATGAAGTTTTGATTACCGAGAGTACATTCTATATATGTGGTCCATGTGTCTGACGAGGTGGGAATCTTAAGTGTACCTCGGTTTCACGGTGTTCGGAAAACGCTCCTTGAAAAACTGTAACTGGTCTGTATTTAAACTAGGAATCGGGTTTGAGGAGACAGTTGGAAAATTGACACTTCTTGTTCTGGGGAAGACGCGAAATAAATCATCTTTTTGTCATGACATTATTATACCGAACGCCTCGGACATCTCCGGATTACACAAGCTTAAAAGTAACTAGTAACTTATGAATCTACCGACAGATAAAGTAAATTTAGCAAAATATTTAATCTTTTTGGGATACAACTGGTTCTCACACACACCACACATAGCTGAAAATAATTTATTCATTAAGTTTGAAAATTAGCACACATATTTTTGTAAATTGTATGTGTTAAACACAAGAAAAGCCCGATGGACTCCATTCCATTGATAATTTTGCTGACTCACTTCCGTCCCTCAACCCATGATGTTAACAGTGCATCACGCCTCACTGAGCAAATGGCAGTATTCCAGTAAGTGAGTATGTTATAGAGAGGGTCACCATGTGATGGAGTTCAAAAAGGTTGTACCGTACCTCACTCCTACCTTCGACTGTCAATTATAAAACTTACTCCTCTAATCATGGGTGGGTGTCGATCACTCCAGTGATAGATTTTGTACAAAATTGTGTGAAATTTATATACTTCCATGTAAATTGTATATTCTCCTAGCTTATACAGATGTATAAACGAAGAAATGGTTGATGCAACACAAGTGACAGTCCGCTTTAAAGCGCATTTTACCAAATGGTTAAGTGTTCTGTCAATTATTTTCAGCGTTTTAATCCGTATCGCTCAGTAATAACAATAAACCTTTTAACCCAAAGTTGTACTGTTAAGTAAATTATATTGTTAGGCCGTTTTAAGTACACATACTACCAACACACATATATTTGTGGGATATCGGAAAATAGGTAAATATATTGCTGAAACATGCATGTATATACACATGTGCAAATTATTACCTGTGATGGAGATACTTCAGGCGAGTGTTCTGTGATGAACTAAAATCTGACATTCTAAGTAATGATCCAAAAACAGTTCTCTGTACGATCTCGAACTCAAAACATCACTCTCAATTCTTATCGAATGTCATTAATGTTTTTATTTTGAGCTCATTTGAAATTAGCCGTCAGTATATATCCTTAACCGTGTAAGGTAAGAGAAAAAAGTTCCCTGCTACAGTACTCAACGTGCAATGAAGTATGAATAAATTAAAGCCCCTGTTGTTGAGAACATTGACCTGGTCGCTTGACTTACCTCCGGTATAGTGTAGTACTCCCTGTTGGTGTTTCTGTTGGCTAACTGTAATTCCCCGCTGTAATCCAACGGAATCAGGATTTCCGTTCCGACCAGACGACTGTGATCTTCGACGAAGTCCAAACCCCGCGTCCTGACGTACCACTCAGGATCAAATAGGGGCACGACCCTGGCTCGAACGTACTGCAGAGTTAACATGGCCTCTACCTTCACCAGGGCGTCATATGGCATGCAGTGCCCAGAGCTGTCACGTGAACTCGACAAAAAATTGTCGTCTGCAACTTTAACCACACATGGTACATGAAGAACGTCCAGCGCTGTTTTAAGATCATATTTCAGGACCGACCACGAGGTTCGATCTACTGACATTTCAAGATTTTTAAGACCTAGTGTTTATAAACTAAACTCAATTATTCACTGGGAACATTTGTCCCTTGACAATGACACCCAAACAATACATTGTTTGTATCCAATAAATCACACAGGGAAAGTGATGTGTCCATCAAATGTCCAACAATAAGAAATTATTTTCCGTATGACATTCTTAAGATATTCCAGCATTGTTCAATAGCAGGAGGAAGTATAACAATGCCTTATCAATAAACAACGTGATGGAAACAAACGCATCCATTTTTTTCCAATCATCACATTCATTCACTGTGATTTTCTCAAATATCGCTGAATAAAAGCACCATGCTGTATCCTGTATGTGTACAGTATACTGTATAGGACATATACATGCATACACAATGTAACCAGTTTATTCGTGTTTCATGCGGTAGGAAAAATTCGTTCCGAAGTCAGTGAGGTCTAACGTATGTTATAATGGTTAAATCACCATTTTCACTACACCGTGCGACACGATCATTATATGTTTTCAGTTTGTGATATGTAAATGTGTAAAACCCCGTGTATTGTGAATAAACTTATTTTACAAACTACAGGTGTGTTCCGCGGTGAACTCCAGATGCAGATATGCCTTTCCTTTATTGCCACCAGCCTGTTAGAGATATGATACATAAATGTACTGAAATCAAGGGTGGCGGAGATTTACACGCGAGATATGAACAGAATGTGAAATATTTACAAGTAGTGTATTCTAGCTGCACTTTATTCTTAATACAATCAGAGAGTCAGAGCGAGATAGAGAATAAATCCTGAGATTGACCGCTTTACAGAGATTTACGTTACCTAGAATGTCATTTAATGTAACTTCGCGAAACTATTGTTGTTGTTTTTTTCAATGCAATAAAAAAATACGCCAGATGAAATTCAATCGTTTGTAAAATAGAAACTTCATTAATTTTGAGACCTACCAGATTTTAATGAGAGAGAGAGAGAGAGAGAGATGGGATAAAAATGTATGTGTACCTTTAAAAGATATTAATATTTTTGTTATATTCTATTTTATAGATATTTCTATAACTATTCAAATGCTCACTTATGTTACTTATCTGGATCAACACATATACTCTCAAATCCACTGGATAATGTCAAAGTTAAATTTATTAGGATTTAATTACTTTATTTATTGAACGATGTATTCGATAATTGACTTCTATGAAATGATAAGAAAATTACATAATACAAAATATAAGTAAAAAAATAAACAATTCATTTCATATTCAATTTCAGTATTACGTGCATATCCTTTTATGCTTTCTAAAATAAATTGCCACGAGTGGATATTTTCGTATAAATGTCCAACTGTTACCAAAAATACCGCTCCAGAGTGCTGTGTGTGTGAAAGCACATACATCATCAATCATTCCCTACTAACAGGCGGCAAACATCCGACGATTGTTTTCTTTTCAGTTTTTTTTTTTTTGTTTTTTTGACGGGCCGTTAAATCCACCATATTAGTAACAAGAGAGTCATCATGGCCCTAGATCGCTCACCAGAGCACCATCAGCTTTATCAAAGAACTCAGTTTAATTTTGGTTAAAATTTTATATACAATTTAAAAGTTTCTATAGACTAAATAAGAAAACTAGCCGACCATCTGCAGGACTCTTTATAATTATTTGTGACGCAGTTACTCACAAATATCATAGATATGAATACCTATAGAACAAGATTTTCTCTAAAACAATGCGCTGGATTATCACATCAAAGTTAAATACTAACACATATATGTCTAGTTCATCTATCCCCCCCCCCCCCCCCGCCTTTTCATCGATTTGTCAGCCGATATTTCACGTAGTTGCAAATACATTTTGTTAGATTATTGTCACAAATTCAAGACGGCGGTCAATCTGCATTTTTCCCAGGATGAATTAAATCAAGCACAGACATGGTGAATATGTCTATGAATCAAGCATATGATACACCGAGTAACCCACGGACATAGAGTTAAACTGTGTGACGTCACAGTTGCCACTCCGTTTAGTATAGCTTCGTGCAAATAAATTGTACCTACTTTCTGAATATTCGATTTCTACTTTGAAAACCGAATAACCTCTCAATGTTGTGAAAATAATCGAACAATTAAACATAACTTTACAGCACC
>CM037777.1:98901269-98951269 GCA_021229015.1 Solen grandis
GCATTTATAATAGTGTTCAAACTTATTTAACAATAATTTCAAGAATAATATTTCAAAGATGTCCCTGTGTAAAAGGCATCTACATGTTGAACCATGAATTTTAATTTTTGAAGCACATTTGAGCAAGAACTACCATTGAAGATAGTAGTATTATAAAAAAATATAAGACAAATTAAAATGTGACTGTGAAATAAATAATACAATGACTTCATAGATGTTTGATTTCTAATCATGTTGAACTTGTACTTTTAGACACACAGGTCATCTGGAAACCTTCTACGAACACATTTTGGTGTACTGTGCAAAGAGATTCGCTTACCCGTAAGTAGTATATCTCTCCATAATTACAGTTGGTAATGAAAGGATATTGAAATTCTAATTTTTAGCTCGCCGGGACAAAGTCCTCGGAGAGCTATTGGATTGGGGTATGTCGTTTGGTGTGCGGGTGGATGACACCTTGTGTGCGCTAGCAATGATATTGTTCTCCAGTTTCTATTTTTTTTTACCTTGTGACTTTATAGTGTTGTAGATGTGAAAATAAAAGACTGAAAATTTATGGTTTGGGCATTTTCTTCATTTTTATAGTGAGTATGTAAACATGCATAATCATAACAGTTCTGTCCAACATTCAGAATGATGTAACAGTAGAGACAAAATAGTTCAGTTGAAAAATCAAATTTTTAACTCTAGAAGAAGAAACTGAAAGGGGTTTTGAGTGGCTTAATTTCAGCGACCTTTTAGCTATCCGGGAAAGTGGTCCGCTTGGGGAGCTTTGTTGTCTTCTGACAACTCCTTGTTAGTCACTTTAATTAATATTGTATAGTTTGGTTTCACACTTCAAATACATTTCACACTTCAAATACATACAGCTGTTGACATTTTCACTAAAATATGTATTTTGTTCCATTAACAGCTATGTTAATACTGACTTTAATCTGATATTAGTTGGGGTTTTTTTACATTAATGTTCATAAAAAGGGTCCTCCGTGGCCAAGTGGGAGAAGTCGCTGACTTTTCATCACTAAGCCCCTCACTGCATGTGTTCGAATCACAGTAGGATCATTCGGACTTTCAACTTAGGAAGTCTCTTCCAGCTGACTTTTATACCGAGATTTTGCTATATGAAGCGTCATTTTTACCAAACAAGCAGTCAGTATATTTCAGATGCGTTAGCGTTAGTTTGACCAAGTAACAATTGCAATGTGTTGCAGGTACCCAGTGTACAAGGTCAGAAACCACTTGGCAGCTATAGATTACCAGTTTCACAAGGATCGCCCATATCTTCTGAATAAGAATGGAGAAGTGAGGTAAATTAATTTGCTACCATTATATGCAACAAGCTGTAATTAGATCAAGAAGGGTCATTTAGACTGACGGACAAAGCAATCCTTAGTTGCTTGGTGATATCTAATTTTCTAACTAACATTGATTTACTGTAACGATAGCAAGCAAGTTCTTATTGCTCTCACCACTGTTAAGTGGGAGTCAAAATTTATGTCTGTGCAACTTAGTAATGTTAAGGTAATACATCCATCATTAGAGTCATGGTCAACCAAATGCTGAAAAGGCTCACTTTGACTATAAAATTATCAGGATCATTTGATCAACCAAAACCACAATTCATGGATGGATTACCTTAAAGGTACACACTCAACACTGTTATATACAGAATTTTATACTTATATGTGCATAATCTGTACTTTTTAGTTAACGTTACATGTTACAAATTCTCATTTCAGGCTGCACCGATGATTCTCTAAGAGAACTAGCACATACAGCTGTTATAAGGAGAAAGAGGCAAAATCATATGGATATGTGCCAGAGTTACTGCGTCAAATTTTAGCTTCGGTTATAGAAAGAGATTGATCAGCCTCTCCGTGGACCTATGGAACTGAGTCCATCAGATCCAAGAAATATTGTAGGGCCCGAGCCGACGTTTGATTCTCCTCTACATGGGTGTGTGCGTATGTGTGTCACTGGGTGTCGTAGGAGATAAATTCAAATAAAGCTTAACAAAAATTGGACTCCCTTAAATGCTTAACTCTTGGCCAAAATAACTTTCTCACTTATTAAATGGCAACCTTTTAACAACAAAACAGAATTGTTTTAAAATATCACTTTTATTAAATCTGAACAGATCAAATTTACAACAAAGACACACAGTGTTCCAAGTACAGAAAGTTAATTAACCCCTATTTTCTTTACGTGCCAGAGCCACAACTTCTAAAATATTATAAGTATTACTTAAATGCTATATGATTAAGCACTATTACAGGTTAACACAATAATATATATGAATGATGATTTCTCTAAATCTTAACCTTTAAAATCATACATAGTTAAATATAATCCTTTATGTTATATTATTTATTTATTTGAAAGAGACAAGTTTGCTCTTAATGATTAAATACTTCAAACAATTCAGTTACAAAATAAACCAAAACTTACTAAAATTAAATAAGATGAATAAAGGTTACTGTTAAAAAACGAATATGGGAGTCCCAGATTCCAACTGTGCATTCCCTTTTATACTCTCAGAATCAAACAATCCAACAACCTTCCAACAGTTTTCAAACAGAGGTACACAAAGGGGTAACTAACACTTTTTGTTAGAATCTGATAGGTACCAGGAAAAATCACAACTTAAGTATAAAAATTAACATGATATTCCCATGTCATCTATAATATGTTTCAGGTAAATTATGATTTGAAACAGGCTAAACAAATGCCTAGGACTGTGAATTCAGTAATTTAAACTGATTAATACTGACCCCATCACGGTCACCCTAAATACCGACAGGAACCGTCAAGAACCGACAGGAACCCAAAATACCGACAGGAAGTTTTGGGGCCTTTATTTGGACCGACATGAAGTTATATTAACATCTACCGAAAGGAAGTTTTGGGGCCTTTATCGACATGAAGTTATATGACATTTATATCTACCGAAGGAATTTTTGGGCCTTATTCGGAGCTACATGAAGTTGTATGCCATTCCCAATTTTGACCGACATTAATTATATGAAAATAACACCTACCGACAGGAACTATTAAGGCCTTTATTGGGACCGACATTAAGTTACATGATAATAACATCTACCGACAGGATCTTTTAAGGCCTTTATTTGGACCGACATGAAGTTATATGACATGTTCATCTACCGACAGGAAGTTTTGGGGCCTTAATTATGACCGATATGAAGTTATATGACATGTTCATCTACCGACGGGAAGTTTTTGGGAGTTTATTTGGTCCCATATGAAGTTATATGACATGCTCATCTCATGACATTTATATCTACCGACAGGAAGTTTTTGGGCTTTAATTCGGAGTTACATGAAGTTGTATACCATTCTTATGTACCGTCAGGAAACTTTTATGGCCTTTATTTTGACCGATATGAAGTTATATGACATGCTCATCTACCGACAGGAAGTTTTGGGGCCATAATTATGATCGACATGAAGTAATATGACATTTATATCTACCGACAGAAAGTTTTGGGCCTATATTTGGAACGACATGAAGTTATATTAACATCTACCGACAGAAACTTTTAAGGCCTTTATTGGGACCGACATTAAGTTATAATAACATCTACCGACAGAAACTTTTAAGGCCTTTATTTTTACCGATATGAAGTTATATAACATGCTCATCTACCGACAGGAAGTTTTGGGGCCTTAATTATGATCGACATGAAGTAATATGACATTGACAGGCAGTTTTTGGGCCTATATTTGGACCGACATGAAGCTCTATAATATTAACATCTACCGACAGGAACTTTTAATGCCTTTATTGGGACCGACATTAAGTTATATGATAATAACATCTACCGCCAGGAAGTTTTAAGGCATTTATTTTAACCGACATGAAGTTATATGACATGTTCATCAACCGACAGAAACTTTTAAGGCATTTTTTGGAACCGACATGAAGTTATATGATGATAACATCTCCCGTCAGGAAGGTTTAAGGCCTTTATTTGGACCGACATGAAGTTATATGACATGCTCATCTACCATCAGGAAGTTTAAGGGCCTTAATTGGGACCGACATTAAGTTATATGATAATAACATCTACCGCTAGGAAGTTTTAAGGCCTTTATTTGGACCGACATGAAGTTATATGACATGTTCATCTACCGACAGGAAGTTGAATGCTCTTTATTTGGACCAATATCAAGTTATAAGATATGTTCATCTACCGACAGGGAGGTTTGGGGCCTTTATGTGGACGAGAATCCAACATTTCGCATTTCGGAGCGAATTCTCGCCCCGCGGCACGAAATAATCAATATTATGTCTTTTCGACAGTTTACATTGCCTGCATTGTTCTTTCCTTGATAAAACATTTGACTACAATTCGTCAATGGAAAGGTTAGGTCGATATTCAAAGCTTAATCTGTTGAAGGAGGGGGTCGAAGTTGAATTGATTCTTATGCGGCAAGTTCCAAACGAATCATTCTTTGAAAGGGTAAATGTTACAGCAAAGGACAAAAATCTTACTGAAGACGGTGTCTCGACCAGTTTACTAAGACGTGCTGACACACTGATCGCAAACAAAGTGCCAATTTACACCACAGGAGATGGCAATTGTTTATTCAATGCAATTTCACTTGCTCTATGTGGGCATGAAAAATTGGCAGCTGAAATAAGAGCCAGGACATGCATTGAGATGGTACAAAACGCTGAAGCATATGAAAAAAAGTACTCCGATAGATTTTTTTTGTTGCCGATTCAATTGACGCAGCCTGCAAACAGACTGCACAAAATCACTCATTTTCATCAGTGTGGGCATTAGCTGCTGTCGCATCTGTAATTGGATGTCCGATAAGATCAGTCTTTCCACCGATCACTGGCATCCTAGACCGATGTGTTGGAATTTTAAATGCAACGTTTGCGCCATTGGAACAATGTAGTCAGAATGAGCCTGTCCACATTCTTTGGACAAACTAATTTTCGGCAACTAGGAAAAGATATTGGACGCCGAATCATTTTGTTCCTCTTGAAGCTAGTGAAAAACCTGATATTATTGACATTACATCAACGGAAGACGTCACCCCTAAAAAGAGCACAAAACCATCTGAAAGTTATATATAAATTGTCCAACATTTTTTCACTCGACCCTTGCACACGATTCGTCTTTGCTAGAGTTAGATGCAGAAAATTCTGACGCGGAAGCTTTGGAAACTAATTTCGAAACTAAAGACGTTTCATCTATCAATTTTGAAAAAGACCAAAGTTGTACGTTGGCAGAAAAAGATATTGGCGAGCACAGAGAGACGCCCGAACCTCCCCAAGTACACAATGCAACGTGGTTTAAGAACTTGGATGGAAAGTTTCTGTCCACTGACCGACTCATGGACACACTAGTTAGCAATTCAGATGAAGTTTTTTCGGATATCCCTATCATTAAAAAGAATAATGTTTATTTTTACATAGATTTTTCGAAGAATTTAGAACGCAAAGAAAACAACAAACGCATGGAATTTCGAGACGATTGTAGAACTTGGGATTCTAAATTATCGTCAACAAAAACATCTTATTTTGTAAAATCAAATGACAAGGTGATATCGGTTGTAAAAAAAAGATTCTAAATATTGCACTGAAATAAAGAAAAAGTTGGTTCCTATTGTTCCACAACCACATGCTTCAAATATAATAGTTCTTAAGCGATGTTATGTCACACTAACACGTGATACAAATTACAAGAAACGGATTTCCTGGATTGAAAACAGGCCCGGTTTTAATTCATCACAAATTGCTTTGGCAGAATATGTGGGTCATTACCCGGAAAATGTTATTTGTTCTCACGGAAATGCCAAGAAAACTAAGCAGGAATAAATCAGAACGTCAAACAAAACAAAAGTAACAATCATGAATGCTATAAAAACCAAGCAATCTGTTAGGGATATTTTCAAAGAAACATTTGCGTCAGATAACCACCACGGGATTCTAAATACATTGAAAATGTCAAATCAAAACTGTCTAAAGAAAAGAATCCAGCAAATCGTCAGAACATTGTAGACGACATTCAATCTGTCCTAAATTTAACTTGTACCAGTAATCCATTTGTTCAGGAAGTTTTACAGATAGCAGGGTCACCACCAAATGTCATTTGCTACACTGAACAACAAATCAAACATTTAAAAAAGGCCAGTTTGAAATCTGTTATAGGTGTCGACAGAACATTTAATCTTGGTGCTTGCTTTGTAACAACAACAGTATTTCAAGATTTTGATCTCAGACGTAAAGGAACACAAGTGTCCCCAATTTTACTTGGACCCATTTATTTGCATTGGGATGGAACATTTTTAACATACCAAAGGTTCTTCTCTCACTTAGCAGCTATTTTAGAGACACAACCCTTAGATACTGAGTTGGGCACAAGTGATTTGTTACTTGGCTCCGACGAGGAGAAAGCTTTAGTGAAAGCTGTTAAACACTGTTTTCCAACAGCTAAGATAACATTGTGTACTCGCCATTTAGAGGAAAACTTAAAGCGGCATATCAAAAATAAAATTGGTATGCCAGATGTTCAGGCAAAACCTCTCATAGACGCGTTATTTGGTTCGACAGGTTTGATAAACATGACAAGAGCTATTGAGTTTTCTTTAAAAGCTCAATCTATCATCCAGAAATATTAAAGTATTGTTGGGCCATACCTTACCGAAAATATGATTCCAAAAATAAAAGAACACGTCCTGGATGTACACTTACATGACAAAAGGCTTCCTTTGAAATGGAAAAATAATCACTGTTAAGCCATGAATCATATTTTCAAACTCAACCTGAATTGGAAACAGGCCAAACTGCCAGACCTCATTGCAATGTTACAGGACGAGATACATCACCAAGAAACCTTAGCCGAGGAGCAATTTATGGACACGGCAATTTTGAACTAACTGGTGCAGCAAGTGCATTAAGAGTGTCTCTTTATGTCTGGTAGGAAAAGACAAACAAGAAAAAGATAAAAATCTTGAAACATTTTTGAAATTTGGCAGTTCCAGATCCAAACAATCGAAATTCCAAAGTTCAACCGATGGAAAACTTACAGTACCAAAAACTTCAGCAACCGCTAAAAAAACCTGGGCAGAAAAGGAGATTAAGAAATTCTAAAACGTATACACCATTAAAACGTCTTCGTGACTCGTAGCATAAACAGTTGAAGAGAAATGTATTCCTAAAGGTCTGTGTTTGTTAAGGCAATGATTTTCCATAGGAATTTTCATTGTTCACACCTTCTTGTCATACGAAGTATGGTTGCTATAAACTGTTTCTTTATTTAGGTATCAGACTTCATCTCAACTTCTTATCGGTAATTATTTTGAACTTCTTGTCAGAAAAAAATGACCCATAATATTCAGCGATAACGTGCTGTATAATTACTAATTTGATTCAAACAAAGGTTAAGAATTCTCTGTTTGTAGAGATGCAAATCTATCTGAAATATTAATAAATAAAAATAAAATGTTTAAAAACATTAATCTCCAATCAATTCATAAATATGGCATATAACTTAATGTCGGTCAAATTAAAGGCTCTAAAACTTTTTGTCGGTAGATGAACATGTCATATAACTTGATTTCGATCATAATAAAGGCCCAGAAACTTCCTGTCGGTAGATCTAAATATATTATAAATTCATGTCGATCATTATTAAGGCCCCAAAACTTCCTGTCGGTAGATGTTAATATAATATAACTTCATGTCAGTCAAAATACAGGCCCAAAAATTTCCTGTCGGTACATAAAAATGTCATATAACTTCATGTCGATAATAAATAAGGCCGAAAAACTTCCTGTCGGTAGATATAAATGTCATATAACTTCATGTCGATCATTATTAAGGCCCCAAAACTTCTTGTCGGCAGATATAAATATAATATAACTTCATGCCGAACATAATTAAGGCCCAGAAACTTCCTGTCAGTACATATAAATGTCATATAACTTCATGTCGGTCAAAATAAAGGCTCTAAAACTTCCTATCGGTAGATAAAAATACCATATAACTTCATGTCGATATAAGGCGAAAAACTTCCTGTCGGTAGATGAAAATTCATATAACCACCTCATGTCGGTCAAAATAAAGGCCCAAATATTCCTGTCGGTACATAAAAATACCATATAACTTCATGTCGATCATAAATAAGGCCGAAAAACTTCCTGTCGGTAGGTGAATATGTCATATAACTTCATGTCGGTCAAAATAAAGGCTCTAAAACTTCCTGTCAAAACTTCCTGTCGTTAGATGAACATGTCACTATCTAACAGTCCCTAAATGAGCCTCATCTAACATATTCTGTGAGGTGAGATGGTTATGATGTCACTGTGATGTCATTATGATGACGTCATCAATACATGGAATGCACAAAGCAGCCTCCATGTTTGTTGTTCACCAAAACAAGGATCAGGATTACATTGTTAAAAGTTTAAGTGAATAATCATGATAAATAATACTAGAAATGACTTTAACAGAGGATTAATAGAATGGCAGAATGATGCAATAAGTTCAACAACAAAAATAAATGCAATTAAATTACATACATTTGGATGTCAAAAAAGTAAGTTTAGACATTAGCTTTCACAACTGACAGATAAAAGTAAACAGGTAATTCAGTTTTAAATCAGTGAAAAACATGATAAGGTCAGGGCCCAGCAATATAAAGAGGACATTATCAGGAGTATCTCCTCCTTCCACCAAATTATTAATGGAAGCCAAAAAGTCAAGATTTGAAAAGAGCAGCAACTGAGTGCAAATCTGTTTATAAAAACACTGATGGTAATCCTCAGGGATCTTGAACTCCATTTTTATTGTTAATTAAGAATATATATAGTAACATGAGCTTCGCAAACGGTGCCAATGCTTGTCGTGTGTTTTACATGTCCACAACAAAATTCTAAATTAAAATGGGCCATGATTTCGAAAATACAGGTTTCAGAATAAAGCTGGACATTGTCTTACAGCTGCGCTTTTTCATTATAATCAAGCCTTCCAAGTTTTGTATTGGCACCTTTCATTCTTTTTAAGACATTCTATATCGTTATAAGCAATTTGACCAAAATCAAAAGTAAAGCAGGGGAATGACTCCAAAAATATAGCTTTCAGAAAAATGCCCATTGTCTTAAAACTATGACTTGTCATGATTATAAAGAATTTCAAGTTTCATGTTGATACTTTTAAAAGTGTTTGATAATGGGCTACATTAAAGTTTTTGCACAACAATGGCACAGTGGTCATAATAGCTCGACCTTTTCTTCCGAACAGATGAGCTAAAAATAGCTTTGTTGTGCATGTATGCATCTCCAAATCTGCATAAGCCAGAGTCACAAAACTTAACAGAATTGCCTCTAGCATACACAGTTAAAATACCTTAAGTTTTATTGGCTTTTACATCTAATATGTCCAGGGTTATGGCCCTAGAATTATAAAAATAAGTATGACATGAACACTTCAAAAACTGCATGAATTTTGGAGAAAGTTGTGCACATTCAAAATATGTCTGTATATCAATATGTCACCCATGATAGTAAAGCAGAGGTGAATTTATGAAGAAGTTGAAGATGGGGATATCTTTGTCCTGTAGAGATCATTTCTTTGTCTCTTCAATAATAAAGACATTTACATTGTTTACTATGTATTTCAATTGATTTACAAAATACTCAGTGTCATCATTGGAATAATAGAATGTTAATAATTGACTTGGTTTACACAAAAGATACAATTTTGTTTATACTTTGTTTATGATACTGTATATGAGCTGAGGTTCCCTCATCGTGGTTTTTTAAATACTATCTTAGCCATTATTATTATACATTTACTGATTTCACTTGTTTATGTTTTTTGTTGTTGTTTTTTTGTTGTTGTTGTTGTTGTTTTTTTTGTTGTTTTTTAAGGTTGGTAAGGTTTTTTAAGTTATAAAATTATGTAAGCACCCATAGACTATCAGTGTATGACACTTGATACAAGAACAGGTCATCATATTTAGCAAAATTAAAACCGATCATATTTTTTTTTATTCCCTGCAGACATCGCTTTTTAAACTGGACAAAAGTATCGTTGTGATGGGTGATTAAAAGCAGTTAATAGATTTGCTCACATTCTACCCATGAAAGATAATTAACAAATGAACAACTCAGTAGAAAAGTTTTAAATTGGATTTAATTATGATTTCTTATTTGATTTCTAGTTCTACTGCCAACGGTGGATGTCAGCAAAATAACTTTTTACAAAAATTAAAAAAATAACATTTATTACACATATTAATTTATAATACATATACTGCAAACTAAAATGCTTTCTACATATTGGTAAATAAGACATATACATAACGTCATGTACACAACAGGTACCTGTATACAATATGTTATCAGTATTTATTCACGCAGAAAATGAATTGAACTTTGCAGTATAATAAATTTGCATTACAGTTCCCTGATAGAGTACGTAACCATTACTGGCAGAGAAAAATGGCACCATCGCCTACTCAAGTGACACGACTTTCCTCAGCAGGGAATAAATACTCATGTTCCATGTCAATAAACTGTATAACTAATATCCCAAAATGCAATTGATAACATTTTAATACAATTATTATCCAAATAGATGAATTCATATTGTTTACTTTGATTATCACAATTTAAATTTAATTCTGATGTGTGGCAAGTATAGCGTTGAAGCACTGTAATTGTTTAAAAGTACAAATGAAAACCTGATGGGAGGATGTTAGTCTGATACCCCTAAACATGTCTATGAAGTCTAAAATCAACCCCATGCCTAGTTACTGGTGAGAGTTAATCATTTTAACACTGTGCATGCAACACTTAAACCAAGTCAGAAAAGGGCCATAATTTGCATAAAATTCAGTCCAAAGGTTATCCTCCTTGGTTTTCTGATGACCGTGAACACACTCGTAAACTTTCTAGTCAATACCATTAACCATTTAACCATCAAAACCATTTCTGAGATATAAGCTGGATAGTAGCTTGCATGCAAAACTTTAACCAAAAAGTCGAAGTCAAAAGGTGGACCTAATCTGCATTATATTCAGTCAAAAACAAGCTGCCACTATAGTATGATATCATTGAACATGATACAGATGTTTCACATCAATCCCATGTCTGGACTATTGAGATATAAGCATGAAAGTACCTTGCATGCAAACTTTTAACCAATTTTTTTAGGTTAAAAAGGGGCCATAACTTGTAATATATTCCATCAAGAGTTATCTACCTTGATAGTATGATACCCTTAAAAGTATTAAAGATGTTACAAATCAATTGCATACCTGGATACTGAAATATAAGCATGAACTACCTTGTTTGCAAAACTTTAACCAAAATTTCTATTGCATGCAAAACTTTAACCAAATGGCTTCATATGCTATATAAAACTCTATAAAAATGTCTTAAATCAGGATTTTCAGTATTCTTTTTTAATTTCTACTTTTTAACCATGGATAGCCTAACATAGAGCCATTTGATAAAAACAATGTTGCAACCTTCAGGAATAAATGTTAAATATTTTTAATTAAGGAAACTGAGTTTTTTGAATGAATTTAAAAAAAATGTGAATCTATAATTTTCTTAAATTTCAATAAAAAAAATTTTTTTGGAAAAAGGAAACTGAGTTTTTTGCATTCATATATTTACATTCATTGACGGACATGCATACATTTTACTTGTATAGCATAGTAAGAACTTTATAAATGTTTATATAAGCAATGTACATGCCATAAAATACATATTGGCATAAGTTTTTATTTATGTTGAGAGCTAAATATAGAACGACGTGTTTCTGTCATGTTGTATGTTTCGCGTAAAAATTAATTCCCGTATTATTTGGCGGCGGTAAAAAATGCAGGAAAACTATTATAGTGTAAGCACACTAGGATTCGGTTAAAATATTTATACACACTAAAACATACGGAGACTTTAACGTCAATTGACGTCTTTAAAAAAGGCGACAAACGTAACGCCATCTTTTGACGTTATTTTGTTTGACGTTGATGTCGTTCATACCAATAACAATATGGCGATTTAAATTTATTTTTTTTTTTTTTTTTTTTTTTTTTTTTTTTCTTGAGAAAGGCATATTTTTGCCGAAATATTGAGTTAGAGTGAATTTAATTATTTATTGTATTATTTCCCTCTGGAAAACCAACATGTTTATTGAGGACTTTTATGTCCCGCCATCTCCATTGGGGGCAATTATAACCTCAGGTTTACCTTTGCCTTTAAGCTTTTTTCTATAAGATTTGACTTCACATCTTCATGAAACTTTGTACATATGTAAATCATTATATCGACTATTTGAAATTTATGCTATTTTATGGCTGTGACCTATATATTCTGTTAAAAATTTTTTAATTGTTGGTGTTTAAGGGTTTTTTTCTGATGGTGACTCTACATCTTCTTGAACTTGCTACAACTGAACATCATGAAGTGAACTATCGATTCTTATGTTGGGTTAATATTACACATAACTGGAACCTTATCTACCATACTGAACCTTTATATTCCGTAAATACTTGTAGACTCTTTATGAATTAAGATATTGCTCACTCCAAATGCCAATGTTTTTCAAAATAAAAGTCTCTCGATATCAAACTATAAAACCACCAATGTACTGGTCAAGACTATTGCATTAATTTGAGAAATGGTTATCAAGTTCAAAGGTATCTACCGATTATAATCATAAACAATATATAATTATCAGCAGTTTTTTTATATTTTCATTGGTCACTTGCAATTAAATTCATAATATCCTGTGTTTGTGTCACACAATCACAGATAAGTTCCAAGACTCGATAGACGTCTGCCATTATTTTAAATTATAATTCGTTTTATTAAAATAAATAAATAATTTACAGAAGTGTAATTTTACAGAAAAAGTGTGAATTTTACAGTTTTAAGTGTAAAATTTACAGAAAAAAATGTGTAAATTTTAAAAAAATTTTAGTATAAGTGTCAATATGGCATTTATACGCTTCAGTAAGTAAGAGAAAATTATTAAAAACGCATAAGTAAAGAATCTTTTCAACAAACTGAAAATTTACGTTTTTATTTAGGTTTTTTTTCTGCCTATTTGTAGGGTCCGAATATCGGACCAATTCCCAATCTAAAATATGTACCATTTTTCCCAATTGCCCCAAAAAATCCCAATCCGAATATCGATTCTTATTTTTTCTATGCCGCGGTACTCGGAAAATCAAAATGCGCCGCGAAATAAACACATTTACATACGGAAGACTTTGCTATTGTCGTAACCGATTGTAACGTGTTATTCGCGGCAAAATATTCAAAATATCATGCGAAAAGATAGAGAACAAGAGCGCTGATTATTGCAAAGTACGCCCATCCTGCAATTTTATCAATTCAAAGGACGTAGCTTTGGTCTGTCTACGACATTCTGACTTGTTCTCAAACTCGATTTAGATACCTTGCCAATACACATTGTGACAGAGTTTGGTAAAGATCGGTTCAAGTTAGAGAGCAGACAATATCAGTTTGGCAATTACTCATCAATTGAAGGGCCATAATATTGGAGTGTTCAAGACATTTTGCCTGGTTATCGAACTTGGATGAGAAATTGTGCCCATTCACATTGTGACCAATTTGGACAAGATCGGTTCGTGTTTGTAAGAGTAAGAGTGGACACTGTTAATTAAGCAATTTCCCATCAATTCAAAGGCCATAAATCCCGGGTGTCTGTGGAAATCTGGCTATCGAACTGTCCGAGATATTGCGTCCATATACATAATAACCAAATATGGTTCAGATCAATTCACGTTTGATCGAGTATGAGAGCGGACAACAAAAGTTGACGCCAACAGCTCGACCGCCCCAAAACTTGCGAAACAATGTCTGCTAAAATGAAATGTCAAAGCAAGAACCAGGTATCAATATTCAGAAAATAATAAACTTATTTAAAAAAAGAGGATAATTTAGAGATTTTTTTTTTTAATTACTTACTCATAATCTGGAAGTACTTGGCATTTAAGACGATGTTCATTTTGTGGTTTTGAAGACCTACAGTACCATCTTGACAATGTTCAACCAGATGCAACCTACCTGTCTAAAGCCACAGCTGCAAAGTTTATCACATTGATAAGTAATCGTGTTGAGAGCCAGTGCTACCGAGAATGACAGAATTGACCTAAAGAGGCGCATGCGACAAGAAAACTTCCTCCAGCCAACATTGTTACTGAGAGAAAATTGGGCTACCAATCAAACACAGTCCGACTGGTAAAATCATAAATGCGTTTGTGTGTCATAAAGGCATTTGAATCCCAGCAGATTGTCTATGATGTTGGTGAACTTTTCAGGAACACTCATTTGGTTTGTTTACAATCAGTTTATTCAGTCTGCGAATTAGATTTAAATCTAACGTAATTTGTGTGCAACTCACTAAATGCATTAACTTGTGTTCGTAAGTTTTAGTTATAAAATAAGACTAGATTTAAAGTATATTAAACCCGATTGTTCAAAATTTCATTCCATCTCAATTGTTTTGAAGTAATTAATCCCAAATGTTTGCACACATTTTTTTTAATTTCACAATCGGACCGAAGCAAACATATAAGGCACAGTTTCGTAAAATTATAAAATTTATTGAATACAATTTCAAAACTAAGTCATAATGCCCAAAACACTTGTTTTTATTGTGGTTTGTCCCAAAGCGTAGTCGTCTATATCCATGAAGCAAATGCTGCTTCTTTCTACGCAGTCGTGGTTTTCAATACTTAATCTGATCTGAGATAGTTAAAAACAAATAATTTAGACAAAGTATATCAGTGATCGGGAAAGAATTTTCATCAATGGGACACTGGCCCTTTCTGAGGCAATATCAATGTGACATTTTTAAAACTAATGTGACATTTTATGAAATAACTACAACTTGCTTTTCAAAATGATTCTAATATTAACAACAAACTCAAACCATCATATTTTAAAAAAAAATATGTTAAATGAACAATTATAAACTAATTATAAAATAATGACCCATGTAATGGCCAATCTAACATAACAATCCACATTTGTCACTGTAACAATATATCTATTTATATATACTGGTAGTCTATATTTCACAATTCAGAACGGGTCTTTATACCCGTAAAACGCACGGAACGGAATGTATCGAGATATATATTCTATGCAGTGACCGTGTAATGGATGTGCTTGTGTCAGTAACGAAAATATCAGGCAAAACGTTTTTGAATATTCGATGAAAAGCAATTAACGTAATGCAAATTTTGCATCATTAATGCTGTAACCAGCCATAAATAGACAAAAAGTATATTGTTGTGAGATGCTTTTCCAAGTTTCATTTTGGACAATAATGTTTGGTTATCAATTTTTGTGTACTTCAAATACATTTACCTATTGAAAAGCGACTTGCAAGGAAAAAAAGAACAAGATGTCGCCATTTTAAGACTATTACTATTACTTAAACTATCGGCTATAATAATCATAAAGGTAACAATGCCGTTGCAAGTAGATGTTATTGGATAAAAGGTACATTGCATCTGACTTGCAGAAGCAGAGGAACATTTCTCACATGTAAATGCAATCAAACACCTGCAAAACACCTGGCAACAATGCCTCAATAATACTTTCTATGCCTCTTGGGTTCTTACGCGAAAAAGACTCGGTCTGATTGGTTAATACAATGAATCAAAAATGTCTATCCCTCTCTACGATTTGTTATATTTAGAAATGGAATTCCCCTGTTTCGGGCTCAGACTGTGTATTTACGCTTTTTAAGCGACTGTATTGGGTGAGACCAACAAAAGGGGCGCATCCAGTGCAAAAACAAAGTGACATTTTGATTTTTAATGTGATTATGGTGCATGCCTTTCACGATCACTGAGTATATTCAAAACTGTTGATGTAAAGAGTAACAAAACGTGTCAAGTGGCACTGGACAGAAGAAAGCATGTCCGAGGCGGTTCATGCGGTAAAGTGCTGAACGCTCTCTTCAAGAAAAAACGCACAAGATTACGAGGTCCCCAGTTCATATTTGTATGACAGAGTTTCTGGTAGAGTAATGGAGGGGTCCGTTTTGGGATTTGGTCGAAATTAATTATCATTAGCTGGCAGGTTTTCACGGAGGATTGCGGTTAATCCGATCACAAAAACAGTTATTTCTGTCATTAAGACATTTTCACATTGTATAAAGTTGTATTTGTTTTAAGTTAATTAATTAATACCCCACCCTCTATCTTTTCTCTCTCTATTTTAACATACATACACATAATTATGTTTGCCTATTCATAATTGTACTTACCTTCATGCATGCACCAGGTATTCTCATTATAGTTTATTTCAATTAATAGTTACACATATAAATCCAATCAACACCTAGTAAGCTAATTAAAGGAATATATACACCATTACGATACTAGGCAATAGAAGTATAGAACAAAACTTTTAATTTCATCCAAGTACAATAATGTGCAATATGAAGAAATGTCTAAAAAATAAAATGCAAACTGAACGGGATAAAAAGGTATATAAAACGATGAAGGAAAAAAAATTTAAAAAAAGGGGAGAAAGATAGGAAGTGAGAAAGACTAAACAGAATTGGAGGTAAGCATAAATAATGCACGCGGCAGACAACAAGGCTGCAATTTACTGAGAAATACCTAATTATATACAAATGTATTTAGTTAAACGTGTTACATTGCGTATTTAATTCTAAATGAAGTTCTTATATTCAACCTACAGTGATTGATAAATGTTACAGAAGAAAATTCCGAGACCTAAGGAACAAGTGAGTCGTCATATCCGACAAACGATGACGAGATTACATGAAAACAACCATAACAAGAAATACTAGAAAGTCTGCCGAGTTGGAAAAAGCTACATGAACAAAAGCAAGTGAACATGGTATGACCAATGATAACGAACACCGTTGGTCCTCTAAGAACAAACGAAATGCACCAGCTCTCAGACAAAGACAGACCATTCATGACGTTACAGAACGCTACTTACCAGAAATTGTTTTATTTCATGAGTTTTACAGGTAGTTCCACTTGTGGGAGGACCACCGAACTCCAGATAGGTATCATTTGAGTCGGCACGAACACGCACCTTTGCTTATACATAAGTACCAGTTTTCAGTATTAGACCAAAGAATTAGAAATTGAGGGGTGTTGTTGCACTCTGTGTAAACGAATCTGCACCTCGTCCTCGTACGACTAAAATACATGGCCATTAAAAGGAAGTCAATGTGATTTCCTGAAATAGAAGTTACAGACAAGTAGATTTGTCCGGATAATTGATGAAGTTCCTTCGTAAAATAAGGAAAAGACTTGGGCTTCCTATGATTATTTGAGGCGATTTTAACGTCCCGATAGGCGACATAGAAGTATATGTCCTGACCCCTTTCAAAATTATAGAATACACGAGATTTTTCAAGACCGGGTGTAAATCCTGTATAATAGACCTGTTTCGTCACAGAAGAATTATTCGCGTCTGGTGTAATGTATGTAAACATCATCTGCAGGAAATCATCCCCATATAAAAGAATGTAGGCATGAGTTTTTAAGTAAAATGTCAATTCGTGAAGGTAAGTCATCATTTGTCTATATATACACTTACATGTGTTGCCTCTGAATAAATCAGTGTGGCCATGTATATGACGTTATTTCAAGCTGGCACAGGCAGCATATTTTGCCTTGATTCAGAGAAGAAATAGAGGATATAGCGCATGCGAATTGAAAAATTGTACTCTATAGCGCATGGGAAGCGGAAAATTGTGCTCTTCACAAAGGCCCTGACGATTTTTTGTCAGATTACATGATTTTCAAACATTTCGAAAATCTCAGCGTTTGCTCTCACGAAAAACACAACTAGTAATGCTATGATAGGTAATGGTGAATCTTAGGCTTTTAGTGCACATTTTTCCGCTTCACATGCGCCAGACTGGTGAAGAAATTAATAAATTCTTTTCCGAATCAAGGCAAATTGTGCTGCTTGTGTTATCTTTATATGACGCCATTTACCAAGTGATTTGCACACTGACTAACGTATCTATAAATAATAAAGTGTCAGCTAAAAACTGGGTTTACTAGAAAAAAAATGTGTATGTTTTCGAAATATTGCTTTCGCAAAGCGTCTATCGCATGCACAATGCAGATTTAATTTAGACATTTGACAGAACGGAACTGCTAGGAGAAAGATGAGGGGAAATTAAAGAGCTACGACGTCCTCCATTTGATTGCCATTTAGAACAACATAAAGAACAAAATATACACAGAAGAAAAACGCATACATTATGACGGGGGGAAAGGTAGGAAGGTAGATAAATCCCTTGTGACGTTTAATACATTTGTTTACTATTGTCACATGTCTTTGTGCATTATATTATTGATGAAAACAATGTTATGGTCATGGTTTTAATGGTGCTTTAGTGGGTACTGATCATTTTTGTATATATTTCATATGGTGATGAATCATTTCTAATTCAAATTAGTTGCATCAGGACGACAAAATGTTTCAAGGCAAAATCCTCTTTCATGTTCCATTTGTATTGGAGATTAGCATGAAAACAACCATAACAAAAATACTAGAAATACTGTCGAAGTGGAAAAAGCTAAATGAACAAAAGCAAGTGAACATGGTATGACCAATGATAACGAAAACCATTGGTTCCTCTAGGAACAAAGGAAATACACCAGCTCTCAGACAAAGACAAGACCATCCATGACGTTACAGAACGCTACTTACCAGATATGGTTTTATTTCATGAGTTTTAGTGGCAGATCCACTTGTGGGAGGACCACCCAATTTCAGAGATGTATCATTTGAGTCGGCACGAACACGCACCTTTGCTTATACATAAGCAACAGTTTTCAGTATCAGACAAAGTATTAGAAATTCAGGGGTGTTTTTGCACTCTGTGTAAACGAATCTGCACCTCGTCCTCGTACGACTAAAATACCTGGCCGTTAAAAGGAAGTCAATGTGATTTCCTGGAATGGATAATTGATGAAGTTCCTTCTAAAATAAGAAAAAGACTCGGGCTTCCTATGATTATTGGGTGCGACTTTAACGTCCCGATAGGCGACATAGAAGTATATGTCCTGAGCCCTTTCAAAATTATAGAATACACGGTATCTTTCAAGACCGGGTGTAAATCCTGTATAATAGACATTTGTATTGGTCCATATAAAATCATCCTTATTTTGCAGTCTTTTTCCCGAAATGGGTACAGTATGCGGTGCATATCGTTACGGATATAAAGTACGGGATATTTTTTCGTCTTTTGCAGGTTCAACTCTACGTCCCTCTCAGATGTTATTTTAGTGAATACATTTAGCTTCATTAGCCTGCATGATTGTTAAATTTAACTGGTTTTGGAGACAATGCAACGTGATAAACGAAAGTTTTGAACGTTGCATTTGGAGAAATTTGTTCATCTCTGTATTGGAGCACATCCCTGTCAATATAGACTAATTATAACGCAATTTTCTGTTCAGTGTGTGAAGTGTATATCCTTGATGCATTGTTTGTGGAGAACTTACAGAATTGTAAAACAATAATGAAACCGAAAGAAACAATATCCTTTTGTGCTCCAGTTGCCGCCTGCAAAATTCAAAGTCTTTTGCATTATGTATTAATTGCTCCTTTTCTTCTCTTCACATATATTTTAGCTTGCTTTTCACTAAGCCCCCCAAGAGATCACAAAGCACGCCCATTCACTGTGCGCGATTTTGTCTAATAAATATCTAGAAATGTATTTTTAGACTTAAACTGTGAGGCACATCCATCAGACAACCGAATGTTTTTATACGACTTTTTTGTTGATTAATATAGTCCATTTTCGTCCTGAAAACTGGTCTACAGCAGCAGCTCGTGGGTCAAGTCTGGTAAAATGAATACTGTAGACTCACAATCTGAACATCTGTAATATGATATCACTGGAAAAACTGTAGCTTGACTGTAGTTGAAATATGCCGATTATATTTAGTCTTAGTGGACCATCGATAGTTATCAGATTTTTTCACAACTTTATCTGGAACAGAATAAGCTCGTAAATGTTTTATACCACCACCTTTGCAATGAACAAGTTATTGGTTAGAAAACGGCTTCCAGGAACTCGTATATCAGATTTTTCAAGGTGATTTTTTGTTCAGTTAATATCTGCAGCTTCACGTCTTAGCCACCAGTTGTTCCAACTATCCCCAGCATCCTTTTCTCCCATGTATACTCTGCTCCACAGTCATCATCAATGAACGGCTGGAGGCGGCAGGTTTTGAGATTCTTTTTGCCACAATCATTTCACTTTCTTTTAATATATTCCCGAGAGTGGAAATTCTCGGTCTTGTCTTAGAATGTAACTTAACATCAACGACATGGTATATGCTTTGATTTTTTTTTTGTTAAGTTTTCAAAGTTGATATGATTTCAATTCCTTAAGGACATCGATTTTAAACTGGGTATTCAGGGAGTACTCGCACAAGCATGAGGAAAACTTTTGTTGCTTAAATATCAAGACTTTTGTCTTGAAAAACATCAGACCGTTTCACATATTCACTGCCACTGGTTTCAATGTCAGACAATAATGTGCAAGCAATACTCCTACTTTAAGTCTAAGGCATGCGTCAGTCTGCTTGCCAACTGCGTGTCACAACTGATATCGCATTCTTCCCTCTTTGTTTGCTGGTGTTCAATTCCATAAGTGTTGTTTTAACTCTAGCAACAAGCTAAGATTCTATTTATGTTTTTTTTTTTGAAAAAAAAAGAGCTTCTTATTATAGCTGTTTTGCGCCTTAGTGTTGCATTTTCCTCTTCTGTATTGATAGTACAAAAATAATTATTTTCGAGTTCTTTGGTAAGTATTTTCTACTTTGTCCTTTCCTTGGTGTCTGATATCCAGATTTAAGATCATCATTTCTTTTTTAGATATTTAACAACAATTTGTTGAGGGGGCATAAAAGCGAATACAAAGGTTCCAAAGTTATGTCGAAAGCCAACATTAAAACCTCCTGAAAAAAAGATGTTTTGGTATTGTTTTGATTCCCAGGTTACCAAGTTGAGTGGAAATATCAGCAAGTTTTTGTTTCAAAATGTGAAAATACCCAGGCTCTTCGGGTTTTAAAAGATCGGAGGAATGCGCAAATCAACAGTATATCTTCACGCTGCATCAATGAACGCCTTGGATACAATTGTAGCATGATTGTCAAAAATGAGCAGAACGAGTCACAAATGCCCAGTTATCAGGCATATAATCACATTCGAGGGAGACACAGTGAACATATAAGCATGGGAGGAGTGGTCTGACCTGCTGCTGAAATTGCATTTAAAAGTGTTACATGGTCAGATAGGTTAACCAGACTCTGATATCCATGCATTGTATCTCTTCAAACAGGCACCTTTTTACTTTTATGTTATTATGTTTTCCTGAAAATTCAGAGCAGTGAGAAGGGTGTAGATCCGGTTGGCTTAGGTTATGGGGGAACTCCCCTAAGATTTTTTTTTAATTTAAAGCTGTGAAATAGTGTAGTGTTGGGAGGTGCGCGGAGACGTTTAAAGGGGGCATGCGCCTAAAATCAGCCAGTGGCCAGAGATATTTTCTAAAAAAAAGCTGGGCTGATACACTCCTCACAGTGATTACGTCATTTTTAGCAACATAAATTGTGCTGCAGAATCTTAAAACTGCTTGGAACTACATATGCTCTTCAGGCAACTACCTGAAAGCTTGTGGTCTGTGACACCACTCTGTCTGCCCATCATTAATGGACTCAGAAAGTGCCTGTCTGGCATTATTAAACCGATCAGAGCTGTTTCAGGCAGCTCTGTAAAGCCAACGTGCTTTTCGAATTTCTGAACTAAGTCATAATATTCCATACCTCTGTCCCTGTCGCTCAGACTGGCATAGAATTAACCGGCTTTACCAGTTAAGCAAAGCTAGGCTGTCCTTGCACTCTTTGCCGGACCATCCTTTTGTCTGCAAACTTCAGGAATTTAATATAGGAAGCCTTCTAATTTGATGTGTCATCAAAACTCAATGTTTTAGACAAGTCGTTGAGCCGAAGGCGCGTCAGGCATTTCAGGTGTGTATTTACGTGTATTTCTTGTTGGGCTGGTATACCTAGATCTATCTGCTTAATGTGGGGCTGCTCAAGAAAGTGGTAATTCTCCAACACTGTCCTCAGAGTTCGAGTAAGCACTGGGCGGAGCCGATTATGTTTTGGCTGAATTATATATATCTGTCCCTAGTAGGACCGGAGAAGATCAGCTTTACCAATTGCTTCTGTAATTCTGTCGATTGGTGCCATTTGCCTATCCCTAAGTTCAGTGTAAGTTGGCGGCCTGCCAATTGGTTTAATTTGCCTCTCTCTAATTTCCGTGTAAGTTGGTGGTGAGGAGTCAGCCATCTGAAATAAGTCGTATCTGAGACGCAAACTGTTTTGTCGTTTTAGCAGATTTTAGCACATATACTTGATGTACACTAGACTTGGGTGTTCCTTGGAAAACCCGTTAAAACGTGTCCCCCCTACACAAAAACTCTACCAACAAAGAAGAGTAACTCAAAATATATTAAGTTTAGAGTTATGGGTAACATACAGTGGGTGCAAATATCCATCAGTCCAGGACCTTGATTGTTTACTGTGACCTTGACCTTTGAGTTACTACCTGGATCTTTCCCTCTTCTTGAGGAGATCATTGATACCAAGTAATATAAATATCCATCTATCCAGGACAGAGTTAATGTCCGGAAACTGAAAAATACCCCATTTCATGACCTTTGATCTGTGATTGTGACCTTGACCTTTGAGTTAAAATCTGGATCTTTCGCGCGACACTACGTTTTCTTGAGATCAATGATACCATGTTATATTAATAGCGCCGTGGTCCAGTGGTAACGTATCAGATTACGGATCCGAAGGTTGTTTGTTCGAACCCAGTTCGAGGCACGAATTATTCATGACCTTCCCAGGCGCAAAGTACTGGTCCAACCTAGGAACCGTCGAAAGGGATTAGTATAAGTTGTAAGAACTAGTTTTCCAATCGACGTAAAATAAATAAGTTTAAACCATATAAATATCCATCCATCTAGGACAGAGTTAATGTCCGGAAACTGAAAAATACCCAATTTATGACTTGTGATTGATCTGTGATTGTGACCTTGACCTCTGAGTTACAAACCTGGATCTTTCGCGCGACACTCCGTCTTCTTGAGGAGATCATTGATGAAATGCATGCATACAAGACAAAGTTATTGTCCGGATACGAAAATGCTCAAACGGACACACACAAACTAACACGCACACACACACGGACCGACAGACGGTCCGATTTTATTATACCCCCCAAAACTTGCATAAACAATCAAAATTCTTAATATCATATAAATTTCATTAAACACAAATGGCCACCTCATGACAGTCTATCATGATTGCTATAATAATTTGACCCTTTGAAAAATGAGGCCACTAGGGTGTTAGCTAGTTTCCTTTTATAATCTTAATAGTTGTTGTTGTTTTTTTGTTGTTGTTTTTTTTTTTGGGGGGGGGGGTTTCATCTATGAAAGCAATGGTTAGAATTTGATTTCTTTTGGCACAAATGGTCACTTCATAACCGTCTTCTATCATTCCCGAGATAGAGGTTGATCCTATGAAAAATGAGAACTCGAGATGATTGACTAACTTTAAATGAGGACTCGAGATGATTGACTAACTTTAAATGAGGACTCGAGATGATTGACTAACTTTAAATGAGGACTCGAGATGATTGACTAACTTTAAATGAGGACTCGAGATGATTGACTAACTTTAAATGAGGACTCGAGATGATTGACTAACTTTTAATGAGAACTCGAGATGATTGACTTACTTTAAATGAGGACTCGAGATGATTGACTAACTTTAAATGAGATGAGATGATTGACTAACTTTAAATGAGGACTCGAGATGATTGACTAACTTAAGAATTCTTTGAAACTTGAATGCTGGAGGTAACCATGTAAAATAAAATGACTTCGATGTTTTTAAATAAGCTTAGCGAACTCTTAAATATCACTTTCTGCCACGCATATTCCTCTGACGTTGCAAATATTGAAGCGTAAACAGACGCTTAGAATAAAGTTTAGTTAGGGAAACCAACGACATTGAATTTCCCTCATTTACCCGTGACACTTTGACGTTGATGTCTGAATATTTATGATTCAGAAATTGTAAAACGTATTGTGTTACGAGCTCAAGAATAAAAGCCAAAGAATGTAATGAAATATAAAAAAAAGAGTGCGCCGACTTCATCCAACTCGCGTCAGTTACCAAACACTACGGAATACCATTAGGGCCATCGCCTCTAGCTGAATTGTTAGGGTACCCGATACACGACAGTACGATGATGATAATGCGATATCACGATGTTACGACGCCGATAACGCGAGACCACGATGATGAACTACGTGCTATCATCATCGTGCATCGCGGTATCCCTCGTGCTGTCGCGTTGTCGTCTCTCGCGTTATCATCATCGTACTGTCGTAGTATCATCATCGTGCTCTCGCAATATCATCATCGTACTGTCGTACTTCATCATCGTGCTCTCGCATATCATCATCGTACTGTCGTACTATCATCATCGTGCTCTCGCTTATCATCATCTATCATCATCGTGATGTCGTACTATCATCATCGTGCTCTCGCGTTATCATCATCGCACTGTCGCCTTCCGGTGATCATGCGCAGACAAGTGTTTTCATTTTCTGCGTGGTATACTCGAAGAAATGGATGAGTTTATTACAATTTGATATAACTTCTGACCTGGATATGATAGCGACCCATACTTGGTCTTATTTTATAGCTATTACATCCTGCTACCTGCCTATACCTGGTCGTATAGGGTCACATTGATTCGGTTTCCATCTATAGTCATCTATATGGCTACGAACTTCTAATTTTTGCATTTAGGACTATATACACGTATAACAATTTGATAGAACTTCTGACCTGGATATGATAGAGACCCATACTTGGTCTTATTTTGTAGCTAATACATCCTGCTACATGCCTATACCTGGTCTTATGGGGTCAGATTGATTCGGTTTCCAACTATAGTCAAAATTTGCATTAAGAATTATATAAACATATAAGAATTCGGTATAACTTCTGACCTGGATATGATTGAGACCCATACTTGGTCTTATTTTGTAGCTATTGCATCATGCTACATGCCTTTACCTAATTTTATTGGGTCACATTGATTGAGTTTCCATCTATAGTCATCTATATGGGTACGAACGGCTAATATTTGCATTTAGGACAATTTACACATATAACAATTTGATATAACTTCTGACCTAGATATGATAGAGATCCATACTTGGTCTTATTTTGTAGCTATTACATCCTGCTTCATGTCTATACCTAGTCTTATGGGGTCACATTGATTGGGTTTCCATCTGTAGTCATCTATATGGCTATGAACGGCATAATTTTGACTATATAAACATATAAGAATTCGGTATAACTTCTGACCTGGATATGATTGAGACCCATACTTGGTCTTATTTTGTAGCTATTACATCATACTACATGCCTATACTTAGTCTCATGGGGTCACATTGATTGCGTTTCGATCTATAGTCATCTATATGGCTACTAACGGCAAAATTTTGCCTTTAGGACTATATAAACATATAAGAATTCGGTATAACTTCTGACCTGGATATGATTGAGACCCATACTTGGTTTTATTTTGTAGCTATTACATCATGCTACATGCCTACACCTAGTCTTATGGGATCACATTGGTTGTTTTTCAATCTATAGTCAGATGTATGGCTATGAATGGCTTTTTTTTCGTAGAGGCGTAGTTAGTTATTTATTTTTTGCATGATTTTAAAGAAATATTCAGAAGGGAAGACCTAAATAATAATGAAGTTGGAAAGCCCTGTATTATATTGTAAATATCATTTTGTATATATCTTAATTGTGAAAAAAAATCTTAAAGTGTATATCTAATACATATATAAATATTATAATTTAGCCCTATATATAAGTCAGATCAGGCCCTTTATATTATATAGAATATATTCTGATCTGATCTGGTCTGATAGATGAAATTATAATGATTTATCTTTCTGATATATGTTGTTGTTTTACTTTCCTAAAGTTATTAATATGGTGTTTAAATCAACCATATAACTACAATGTAGTTAATTACTCTGCGGTACTTACTTGTTTATTGATCAACATTAGACAGTACTGTACAGTGTGTACAGTCCACTATCTTCCTTTAATATAACAGAAAAAAATATTTCCTGGTGTAATCAATGTAGTTATCATATTTAATACACTGTTTAAAATATATAAGAGTTTGAATTTTGCCGTTTTGATTAACCAGTAGTTTTTATTGATATCAAATATTATCATTTCTTTCACTATTGCTTGATAGATTGTGCTGATAATTTCCTGTTGTCCGGTAATCCCGAAAATAGGATAGGGAATTGTCGATTTCGTCGGGCGGGATAACTCTGAAACTTATTGCTTGCTGAGCTTATTGTTCGCTACTATTGCTTGCTAGGTTGTGTTCAGTTCTTCACGCATGCTCACCGGAAGGCGATAAAACACGATGTGATAGTACGACAGTGCGATATGATAACGGGAGAGCACGATGATGATACTACGACAGTGCGATGATGATACTACGACAGTGCGATGATGATAGTACGACAGTGCGATGATGATAACGCGAGAGCACGATGATGATACTACGACAGTGCGATGATGATACTATCAGGTACGACAGTATAAACGAATGATGATACTACGACAGTGCGATGATGATAACCGCGAGAGCTACAAATGAGATGATAGTACGACAGTACGATGATGATAACGCGAGAGCTCGATGATGATACTACGACAGTACGATGATGATAACGCGAGAGTACGACAACGAATAATAGACGATACTATATCGCATTATCATCATCGTTATCTCGTGTTCTCGCAGTATCATCATCGTGCTATCGTTGTATCATCATCGTGGTCTCGCGTTATCGTCGTCGTAACATCGTGATATCGCATTATCATCATCGTACTGTCGTGTATCGGGTACCTTAACAATTCAGCCAGTGGCGATGGCCCTAACGGTATTCCGTAAAACACAGAAGAAAATGGATTTCCAGTATCATATACATGTGAAAAGAAAAATGAATCATCCGTAACAAGCATGCATAGCGCTGAAATGAAGCGGGATACAATGTGGCGGACAACTCTCGTATACGCCAACTTGCCGCAAGATACCAAAACATACCATAATGGTTATTAGTTCCCTACCGGTGTTTACACCTGAGGGGACTATAGGATTGCCCTCCGTCTGTCCGTCCGTCTGGATCCAGCGATAACTTAAAAACTGTTGAAAATTGATATATGAATAGATGGCAGTATGTGAATTCTGCAATTCGATTTGTTGTTGTTTTTTCTCAGACCAACATTCTGGATGCTATGGTAACGGTAAAATTATATACCACACCGAGACTCATGTGTTGCGTGCAACACCAGTTACTTATTAAAAATGTTCCCTACGGGAGATTGACATATAAATTTGATATGTACATGTACTTGATTTAATTAATGTTTAAACCAAAATAAAAATGGTCCACTATTATTGAAAAAACCTAGCGCCAGAAAAAAAAAGTTATATGTCAGCAAGTAAGAACAAAAGAAGTCAAATAGACTGAGTATTAAAATATCACAATAATGCGTGAAAGCTGAATTCTAAAGTAAGTGTTATTCACTTTTTGCAACGTATGTTTGTTCTTGAATGTGGCACTTTTGTTTGCAATATATGAATGTATTTTTTGCAAACTCATGAAAACTACGTATCGATTAAATGCACGAAAGTTGAAAAAAAGGCATTATTTTGAAAGATTGAAATGACGCGTAGCCATATAGTGGCACTGGACACATTTATATTCTTGTGCAACACATTTACTTTCTTGTCTAACTGTCAAAAGCCTTTAATCTTCTAGCTTGAGTCTTTGATCATTTGATTCAAAATACATTTCATTATTGAATTGAATGTTAAGGTAGGTATGTGTGTGACAGTGAATATATCATGATATGAATTATTCGTCTCAGTAAATATTGACTTGACTATTTGAGTTTACCGTCGCTTATATCAGTCATATAGCGACGTCCAGCTACTTACCGGTGAAGAAGACCCCGAAAGCACGGAGGCATCCGGGTAGAACCACCGACCTACCGCAAGCCAGCTGGAAGGCTTCCTCACATGAAAATCCGAATGACCCTACCGGGATTCGAACCCACGCGGTGAGGTGCTGAGTGAGTGTTACAGTAAATATGATTGCGGTATAATGTCACAAGGAAGAATAATTTTGTTTTATTCATGACGTGTGTGCATTTTTATAACATATGCAAACTGGTTGTATCTAGATCAGATCCCTCCCCGGAAAGCATGGGTACTTCATTACAGTACAGCAGCAATATATACACACGTGTTCTCTTTTCTCATATCATGTGTATTGAAGATTATTGGCCAATTGGAATACATTGAATATGTACTTCAAAAAGCAGACAAACCGACAGGATTTAAAGAATAAAATCTCAACTGCGAGATACGTCATCTGATAAGAAAATCAAGAGCGCTGAAAAGACTAATTGAAGTCACGTCAGATGGTCTTTGAGAAAATTTATATGGGTGCATCAGACATATGCGGAGAAAAAGATGAAGTGTAACTTTACATTCGTTAGGTCACCTACGTATATAATATACTCGTTGATTCTGTTTCTGGATTCATCATAAAAGTGTTTCGGGACATTCTTAAAAAATTACAAGCTAGTAATTTCAAGATGCATATTCTCAGAATGGCATTGCATTAGTTATGTTTGTAAAGCTGTTTGCCATTGCAAACAAGCCTCTTGGTCAGTTTGAATACAATCTAAGGAACATTATTAAATCACCAACATAACTAGTGATTGGAGAGTCTATTAAAGAATGTGTTGCCACGAAAAAATGAAAACCATCTGGCCAGAACTGTTTGTGAGTTCTTAGAAAATGTGCTATGCCACTTTAAAGCAGCACGTGACATTGTCTGTTGAGAATGAAAATAAAAAAAATCGCTCAGATGGGATGCTGTTTTCTTTGGCCACCAAACAAAGCAGTGCTAAATGTGAAAGAGTGTTAATATTTGAACTGCCAGTAAGAACAGATCAGACATGAAAATGTGCTTATAGGATGACACTCTTCGGTCATTAACAATAAAATCGTATTTTCTGAGTTCATTAAAGATAAATAGATAATTCAATCGAGGAGTACTTTTTTACAGTCTGACTGAACACTTAAAGCTGAATAGCATTGAGTAGAATAGGTGATTTTCACCTTTTGTTCACACGGTTTTCACAGATCACAGTTTACACAGATCAAACGAATGAAGGGGCTGCTTATTTAGTTTTCTTTGTTTGCTTATGGAATTAAATAAGGTTAATAACTCTTTTTAAGACTTCTGTGTGCATTGTTATTTATATTTGACTACTGTAAATGTTTCTATGTTTCCACCAAAGCTTACGAGATCATTCATAAGAGTCACCTCCCAGGTGATTTTGGTGAAGGATCACAAGATATTTAAATTTGTTTCTTTCCTTCCTTCCCATGGGTTTTTTTGCTGTTCAAAATGTTTTGAAAACTATTTACAGGTGAAGGCCTTTGACATAACACAGTTGTATAATCTTTACAAATTAAGTCTCTTTCTAGTAATTAATTTGAGTCAAAAGGTAAATGAAAAACCAGCAATAGGCATTTTAAAGGCATGTTATTCTTCCTAAAACAATGTATATTATTTATTCAGAAAATCAAAATATGTGCTATGGATTTGTTAAGAGATGTAATCTGTACATACTCGTTGACGACAACTTTCCTACAATGCATAAATAAGAAGAATATGTTACTTATGATCATCCATTTGTTTACAAAAATACCTTATTTGCTTATCCCGCATATCTTCGTCATTTTATGACGGTTTAAATGACGTAGAAGAAAAACAAATTGTGCTTCGGCGACGGTTTATTTTCGATAAGAGACCGCCTTTGGGACAATCTCGTTAAATCAGATTCAGTATTCCGACTGGATACTGTAAAATACATATTGTATTTTATGTCATTTTGATTTTGCTTATATAATTTACATGTATATTTATTTCATTTGTGTATATACACTTTTCTGATGATTAAATGTAGAACAACTTGCACTGTTATATTGTAATTTATCCCGTATTCTCTCAGATAAACCAACTTACCTATCCCCAGTAACCTGTGATTAAAGGGGAATCATACGAGATAAAATATACGTTATTCATTAAGAAATAAGACTATAAAATATGTGGTCTTTGTAATTTATGCATGGGAAGAAATAAGGGAGGAAGATACAATTAGAAGGTTTGTCAATTATCTTTTTACAGATGCGTTTTTTACATAATTATGTATCACAAATGCACAATATCATAATCAAACCTTCAAACTCATGATGCAAACTATAATATCATGCATATTGTGTAAACGATCACGAATTTTAGGTTACATGTATTACTATAAAATAACACATAAATTTGTATAAAGAACATAACATTTTATGATACCCACATATATTTAAACTTTAACAGCCCTAATCGGCTCCAAATAAGTATCTTTATGAGTATGGGGTTTTGCAACGAAATGCAAATCTACTTGTGTGTTTTACTGGTATCCACAGTCACATATGAGTTATTGTCCTTGAACGTACTGTTTTATCAAGAGTTTCTAGGGGCCGCCGTGGCCAAGCGGTTACAGTCGTAGACTACAAATCTCTCAGCCCCTCACCGCTGTGGCTTCAAATCCCGGTAGGGACTTCGGATTTTTCATGTGAGGAAGCCTTCCAGCTGGCTTGCGGTAGGTCGGTGGTTCTACACGGGTACCTCTGTGTACTCGGGGTCTTCCTCCATCTGTAATTAGCTGGACGTCGCTATATGATTGAAATACTATCGCAGCGACGGTAAACCCCAATACAAAAGTTTCTAAAGGGATTGATATGAAAGTTACTTGTTATATGGAAAGGCTCTGGGGTAGCCCCGGGGTCAGTAATGACCTCATTCAGTGCTGAAATTATTCGCATGTTGTTTATTTATTATTTAATGACTACCTATAGTTGTTGTTTTTGTTTTTAACTGAAGTATTGTAGGTGGGCAGTAAAACCCAACAAAAATAAACATACCTGAAATATTAGAGTCAAATAGGTAACAGAATAACAGAGACTAACTGCGTAGTTTCATTATCAGTAGCGGTATAAAAGATGAAACTCCCCTTATCGACCATCTTAACTATTCAAAAATTTTAAAATGTGTATCAAATGTATATATTTAATTTCTTCCAAAAGCGACAGAATGAATAAAATATATACTCATGTTGTTGACATACATGGCGATTTCACAACGTCATGAAATGTTTATGTCAGCAATTTTCACATTTAGCATATCGATCGGCCAGTACAATTATACAGGGTTTCTATATATACATAAGACGCATTTTAGGCCTAAGTTTAGTAACGGGCGTCATGCTTGGTACCCTGCTTTAGAGCGGTAATCACGGTAAGACGGGTCACGTCTGAACATTACAATATATATAAGACTGCGGATTACTCGAGATCTCCAGTCCTACCCTACACAGCTACCCACACACGGGCGTTTTGTATGGGTGTTCTCATCTACCAACCGCTTACTTCGACGTTCAACCATGAATAAAGTACGTGGCAGCTTGTATAGGGCCCGGTTCCATTCTTGGGGTCGGGCCTAGAGGACTTGCGGGCCCTCTCCTGCAATTAGGGCAGTGATGTACGCCCACCAACCGACCGTGAATGTCTGAGTTCACGGACCCTGGGTCGGACGGGACAGATTTCTCCTCCCAGAGCGGTCGCGCCGCCCTCTCCATCGGGAGAGGCTTAGCTGGGGAGGGTCTGACGTCCCCGACGGCCCCCCAGGGAAACGCTTTCTTGGGCTCTGGTGTTTTGTACTCAGTCCTTGATCGTTTTGTTTCCTGGGGGGTGAATATCATCGCTGGAGCATGGAACGGATTTTATTAACTCACTACACTGAACTAAAGCAGGTCTGTATTGATTTCAGTAGGAGGGATTGGATTATGAATACAACAGAAATGACAGCGCTTTGTTTCAAACTTTATTAAAATACTTTCGTTATGATCAATATTTAACATGTACATTGTAAATTTAAATGTATTTCATCATGATCATGCTCCATACCTCATGCTTTGGGTGTTGACATATATTAAAGAGAAAATCAGTAGACGTTAGCATTTTCATGACAAAAAAAAATGTTGTTTCTTTATTGGTCAGCATTTCCATAACCCAATGAAGTACAAGCCTGGTCGTTAACAGAAGCGTTGCTTAGTATTGCCTAAACATCTCATGACGTAACATGGCAACATTACACAATACATATAAATAAAACTGCTGCTTTAGATTTGACAATTCGTACACAAATACTTTGATTAATTGACCAGTTATAAAATAAATTAAGTAGATACAGTAGAAACTCACTTAGCGGGCACCTCAATAATACGTGCAACTTCTAATTACGGACAAATTTCACGGTCCGGATCGCTTTGCTATATGTTTATTTGCCCACAAAACTCAATAATGCGGGCACCTGGCTACTGCGAAATGCGGGCACCATTTTCGGTCCCGGTCGGTGTTTACAGTGCAAAATGAACCTAGCTAAAGCGGGCACCTGTCCAAGAGCGATAACACTTTCGATTTTTTATCTGACTGGTTACGTGAAATACTGTCGTAAGTTATGTTAACCAGTCTCAGTATTTTGCAAACCAGTCTGTGTGTTTCACGCGCCCGACATTTTGACACTTTCTTTTGTTTTGTTAGCAGTACACAAAGAACAAACTGACAACAGGTCCAGGTGTTAGTTTGTTTCGAAAAAATGGGACGTTAATGAATCCCTTTATCAAAAGCGGTGTGTATGATGTTTGTATCTTTTTGTCCAATAAATTTAGCAAAGGGCGTTTAATAACGCTATGTTTTCAATGCATCGTCATTATCAACATCGAAATCAAACTGATGGTAATTAATACTATAATTAAAGTATTAGGGACATCTGAGCTACATTTAGTCAATATTCCTACTGAGATAATGGGTAAACATGTACATGTATGATATGATTTCTTTTGCAGCTTATGTGTTGTTACATGTTATTTTTATTGTATTTATTTTATATTTCTTTTGTTGTATTTAAATAAAGATAAAAAAATATTAAAATGGCTTATTTAATGAGTTATTTGAATAATTAATTGATTACACAAAACTCACGTAACACACATATAACACACAAGTGTAGGGTTGATGTGTCAAAGGGACATAATCCCATTTGACTTTGTGAAACCTTGCTATTAAGGCCAAATTTCAAATTAAGGCCACTCGTGCTCGGTCCCATTCGTGGCCCTTAATAGTGAGGTTCCACCTGTAATAATAATAATGCTCGTGTTTATGTAATATTACGAGACCTATTATAAATCGGACATTATTATGATACAATTATGCGGAGAATGCGCTGATTTTGAATTGTTTACAAATAGACCATAAATGTAATTCACATTAACATAAAACTGATATACACACATCATATACAATATCAAATAATGGAATTTCTTATCTCGAAAGCTTTACATATATAAACACTCAATTTCTTAATGGTATTTTCATTTTTTGATTCAAATAAATTGCACTAATTTGTGCATGTTCGGGCGAAACCAATAGAATCGTGGTATGAATTGTTTGCGTGAATTAATATATAGCCTACATTCTAACAGAAAGTGATACTCATCTTCAACAACATTACATGTTATGCATTTTCTATCATATAGGGAATACTTTCTGCCCGGTGCCATCTACCAGTTTCCACAGCCAAGTTATATGATAATGTTGATTAATCATTAATATCCAAATTTCTCACAAATGTTTCTCTCTTCTTTATTTCCCTACTTTCTTTGTTTCCTACCCCACTTCCACTTTCTCTCGCCATCTGTCTGGCCACTAACAATTAAACAATATTTCCACATAGTTTTATTAACAATTACTATTTACAAGATTTTAAGTCTTTAAACCCTTTTCTCACATATTGATTTCCTTCAGTAGTTCTCCTTACAAAACTCAAAGAATAAGCTTTAACTTGACATGCTGCTAATGGTGTTACCATGTAGTATTGTCTTGTGGTAAAGCTTGCTGCCATTAAATTATTGTAATTCTATCATATACAGTGAATTAGGATGATTTCCTCTGTATATTTCACGTTATTGTGAAATCATAAATATTCAATCTCAAAATATCGCCTTGAAGCTGTTGTAGAAACTACTAGCTTTGCCATGACTGTTTATCAGAGTATACAAATTGGGACAGTCGAGTAAAAAAGATATCAGCGGAAACATTTTCAAATTGGAACACCTGTAATCTATTGTCATTAATTTTCCTTTTATATTTAAACTCAAATAATTGATTGTTTGAAGCTGAAGTGGGTTGAGTCGATTGATAAAAACCGCATCTTATACGAGTAAAATATTTGTAAAATGAATTTCATTCATGAACTATATCTGGACCTAGTACCAGTTTAGAGCTCTCAGAGTGAATTGTATTAATCATTCTTATTATGTAAGTGCATCAGTATTTTAGAATTTATGAATTGTTAAATAATCGTTATAAAAACGCTGTGTAATTTTGCTTGTTTCACAAAAAAAGCCTTTAAAATTAGAAACACCTTCGATGATTTTGTTATCCATAAGAAAATTTTAATCCAACTTTGGATTACATTGTATTTATTATATCTTTATATTTACGTCTTCTATCCTTCTTACTTTATAAGTCGTTAACTTATTAAAGTCGAATTCTTCAATATTGATAAGACAAATATGATATGCCTTAATCACATGTGTAATATAATCGTTTTTTTGTAAAATGATTGCAGATAATGTACTATGTACACATCTGAAATAAAGACATGTGCTGTTCTATTTTTAGACGCTTACACATGTTATCAACTGCAGCAATCTCTGGCGAACTCTATATTGAATGCTAATAATGCTAGCGTTAGCATTATGTATAGGTTAATGTTTGTTATCGAGGCGCCGAGCTTGGGCGGTTTAATTTGTTAAACCCTCGATAACAAACATTAACCTACTTAATGTATGGAATTACGTTTTGACGTTACTATCCAAGTCCATCTCTATACGCATGCGCACAAGGATTAGTGGTATATGGACTAAGACCACAATTAATTTTACTATATGTTCTATATAAGCATATATACAAATGACAATTTCTGTAAGGGAAATTGACATCCAAACTTACCCTCATTAGATAGATCTATTCAAGAGAAAATTCTGTACATTTTAAACACCCGACTACTTTTTTACCTATTTAAGGCCAAATAACATACGTATGAATTTAGTGCACCGGTCGGCCATTTCACACCAATTTTCTCAAAATTCCCCTCTCATTAATGCTCAACTTTTAAGGTTGTTGTGCAATAAGGCCTCAAATTTGGGTATTTTATGACTATTTTAACTGTGTTCTATAGAATTTAATCCTTTATTGCATGTCTATCAGTCAAAAACTCACCTTAATTCAGCATTAAATAGGGTCACTATTTTCTGTGTAGGCACATCCGGCAGGTAATTGTGGTCTTAGTCCATATACTTTGTTACCCATTAAACCAAGTGGTTTAACGAGTTAAACCGATCGAAAATTTTGAAAAATACTGCAACCGCATTGGTCAAAATATAATTCCATACATTAAAATAGTTTTAGGAGTTTAAATTGTAATATATTAATTTATCTAAATCAAATAAGTACATAACCCATTTGACATATTGCATTACCTTACCGACTAACAATATTTGTGATAGGTAGGTAGTTAGGTAGGTAGGTAGGTAGATTTTATTCAGTAATGATATAAACAGACATCGCAATGAAGCAATACTTAATTTATAAGAACATTTATAAATTGATGATGATGATGACGCTGTTGATAACAAAACAAAAAGAAAAGCATAAATAATGAGCCATGACACTGCACATCAAAACCAGGGATAACACAAAAAAGGGCCAGCCCTTATTTCTTTAGTGCTTAGTATGGTTGGTGTGAATTCTAGTCCACATTTGTTAACCCCTTATATTGTGATAGCGTGCTACTTTCGGTTTGGCGATATCCCCTATGGCAGAGGCGTGACCATCGTCGAAAACAGTAAATATTCTGTTATCACTTCTCGATTAAGAAGCAAAACGTATTGAGCGAACGTGGGATTTCCGGCGATGAGGCGGCGAGAGCGGCTCATTGATGGGATTAGCGCACTACCAGTCAAAACTGGCCCTTACTGTTCAAAACATCCCCAGCATGGTCTATGGTCTGTCAAATTAGCCCCAAACTAGTTAAAATTTATCTTAATTTGTGTTATTTATTTATTTATTTATTTATTTATTTATTACATTTTTTTTCTTTTTAAACGTCTTGTTTTGACAATAAAATCGATTATTCATTGATCCTCTGATGTACCATGTCGTTGTTTACATATATATTTAATGCACACACAAAAAATGAATTATTTTATGACAATTGTTAGCAAATCATCAGCCTACTATTTCATTTGGGCTTCCATAGCATGGTTGTCGAATTGCAATTGAATAAATGGTTGCGCAGTTGGTGACATAGGTATGTTAGGAGTTAGGCAACGGTCAAGACCTGGGATGAATGGAACTCCCCCCCACACACACACACACACACATGCATACACCCTATAAATATTGTCAACTGTCTTCAGCCTCTATTATAACAATATTTGTTAAACTAGATATCACGCGTAATCATGTATTATATATCAGCAATAAGCGTGACCCTTAATACCCATCACAGCTAAACTAAGAGTGTCGTTTCGAAATATATTACGTTACAAGTCAAGTACATGTATTTGTTTCACACAAATTAATTATCATTTGGAGATGTATTACTGAAATAAGCCACAATCACAATACACGTATAGTAAATTCATTTTTAAGTCACAGTCTCTTGTTGTCTTTTCGTTGCTGTTGTTTTTCTTTCCTTTTTTTTTTTTTTTTTGCCTTTGTTGTTGTCACTTATTTTTTTTGATCATCAAACATTGCTGCTTCCTAGATAAATTGACCGAACTTAGGTCTACATAATGTGCTCATTTCTGTGTTGAACTACATTGATTTACTGTTACTATGGGTGACGCCGGAAATAGATTGACTGGTATGAATATTAAACACCACGTAATAATGTCGTAATTGCACAACCTTTGTCGACCCTGGCCAAACAATTGCCATGAAAAAAAAAAAGATAAAAAAAACTTTTTTTGGCCTAAGACTGGGACAAAGTTATAGCGTAGACACATCTAAGTTTCTCAGTATCTCCATATCTAGAGTACCTACATCCAATCAACAAACACACTCTTAACATACAAAGCAGAATCGATGGCCCCGCCTACCTTTCATGTGTTAATATTCTACAGACTAAATCACATTCGTCTTGTTCAATTATTTGCTGTTCATGTTTTTAAAACATGGGTATGAAGAGCATATTGATTAATCCTATATTTTAACTTCAAGAGTTAAAATATAGGACAGCACAATTAAGATATGTAGCTCTTGTTGCTGATAGCATCTATAGTTTCAACACCCGGCCATGCAGGGTGACACATTTTGAAGAGTATTCGTCTAAATTATGGAGTATGCTGAGCGGGAATTCGTCAGGCTTGTATAGCTGTTAGCAGGGCAGGTAGGTCACAATTTGTCATCTCTTGTGTTGATATTAAATGAAATTAAAAGGCTGGGCTAGATTGCTTGTAAAAAAGTTGTCAAATCGCGTTATTAGGTTATGGTTGACCTATGACTTTTTGTAAACAGAGGTAGTACCTATACATTGCATATAGATATATATTTAAAACTGGTCTACGGTGTGAAAACGCATTAAGGAGGCGTTATTACTGCATATGGATAAACGTTTCAAGATGACTAAAATACTGTTGGTGAGACGTTAAACCCAAGCAAAATAAAACAACAAAAAAACATGAATCAATTTGCTTTTATTTAGATACTGTATATTGACGATGTTCAAAATTTATCTTCGTTTAAAACCTGTAATGTTCATGTCATGCAAATGACTTAATTTCGCTCCCACGTGTGTAATAAGCCAAGTACTGTTAGACACTTATATATCTATTTATCAATACTAGCTGTTGGGTAGTGACTTTGCTTATAAATTTGTCTTTAAAAATCATATACATGTATCCCTTAAAGACCTGTATATTTACACTAATAACAGAGATGTGTAGATCTAATAAATGGGATATCTAATAATTGAGTGTATATTAGTCATGAATCAAATTTATGGAATGATATAAGTTGTATCTAATTGATTTGTTCAATCCTTAATTGGTTTGTCTATAATTACTTTGTGAGTGTTATTTAAAAATTGGAAAAATGTATAATTAATTGTGAAATGGTTGCTTAAAGGTGGGCTTGCGTCTAATGAAATATCAGATTACTCTCCCTTTGATTATAAATCGCAGCTTTTTCACAAGCATGGCTACTAGTATATTGAGTAAGTATAAGAGTATATATGCGACATATGCTTAATAAAAACATTCTTGCACGTGAAAGATAATGTGGCTGAAAAGGATTTACTTATATATCACTTTAGAAGTCAATCATTTGAAGGTTTGTATGAAGTCCAAAGCTAATATCATTTCTCAGTCGGTGGCTGGGCTCTATTCAAGTGATGCAAATTTAATTTCAAATCTTATTTCAAAATACGTAACATAAGCAAAACAATTATATAGAAAATGAACGTGTTTTTTTTTTTATTATCATTATTATTATTTTAAAATCGTTCTTGTATTCAGACTTATTTCATTTTAAAGGGCCTGTCAGACCTAGCCGGCTTGGCCCACCGAAGTAAAACGATACTAGTACGCAAAAAAAGTGTACCACACCGGTAAGAACGGTTGTACATCGTCAGTACATCTTCACATTCCTCAGAACATCGGCGAAAAAAAGTAACAACGACCGGTAATGGTAAAAAAACATGCACAAACTTTCTGCCGTTGCCTTGTCGGAACAAACAATGAGATTGCAACGGCATTCATTCATTTCGGTAATGGATCTGCGGCTCTCCGATAATCTCGATGTGGACGTATTGGTACAGATGTAATACCGTAGTAATACGGATGTACTAACGATGTACTATCGGATTTTAGCGATGTACTATCGTACTACTACCGTACTGCTATTTAAAGCAGCTCGTTCACGATGTTTTGATTTTAACTATATGCGTTCATTACATTATACATGGAAACCATATTCTTATCGGCGATTGTTTGTCTGGAAGATATCTCCTTTTCTACTACTGCTATTGAAACAAAATTTCAAGAAGTGTCACACACAAGGTCCATGACTCTGGGCAGACCTTGATAAATTTTGTCAGCCATTTAACTATTTTCTCCATGAATATAAGTGATGTAATTCAAGACTCAATGGATATCAAACATCATGAATTGGAACAATGGGCTTTTTGCAGTGAAGTTGATTGAGTTATGCATTCAAATACCTGTTGACTGTCCTCCTAATTATTCTTTACACGTGAAAAATAACAATGCATTCCTATTCCAAGTTACTATTTGCAAAAATGGGAATAATATTTATATGGAGGGTACATTTTTTTAAGAGGTGTCTGTCTGTCACACATTTTTTCCGGAATATAACTCCTCTTCTACTTATTCTATTGAAATGAAATCCATTTACGGGAATATGTCATACAAAAGGTTTATAACACTAGCATCAGTACCTTTGGACGGATTTTCATCGAAAAATTCAGTCCTTTTATTTGGAGAGGTCCGAGCGTCGGGTGTCCGCTCAGGTTGGCATTTTAAAATCTGCTATAACTCCTATGTCATTTATTGGATTGCTTCAATATATTGATATTTTCACATTTTCTTGTCACATTTTGTTCGGTAGATAACCCCACTTCACTAATGATAAGTGAAATATCATTTATGGAAAAAATGAGGAAGTGTCATGCACAAGTTTCATAACTCAGACATCAGTGCTTTTTTTTAAATCCTTTTTTATATATCGCTTCGTGTCCTTAACCTGCTCTACTCATGCAGTTGAAATGAAATTTCGTTTACAGAAAGAAACTGGTGAGAGGGAGTGTCATGCAAAAGGTCCCAAACTCTGGCCTCAATCTTTTTAGAGTTCTTCTTCACTGTTTACAAAAATAATGAAATGTTTTGGTAATGTTTTTGAAATCATAGTAGCTTTTTTACACTTTTTTTCCAAAGCAAATGAAGCAGACTCTGGGTGAAAGGGCTCTTTATGGAACAGAATTCGGGCAAAAAATACATTTTGCTTTTTGACATGTTTATTGCTTCATTTGTCTAAGTGACTAGCATCATTTTGACTAGTACAATACGGTGTAATCGTCGTCTGCGTTATTTGTTGTTGTTTTTTTACATTAAACATTCATTACTCATTCACATCATAATTAACTACTGAAAATACATCTGCTTTTATTTCCATTTCATCACCGTATAGCACTGTGTATAGCTGGACAGTCCAGTTTCGTATTAAAATGGAATATATTTCGTCGGTTTAACGAATCGATGAATGACACATGTAGCTAAGCAAAATAACACATGTACGCAAGCAGAATGACAAATGTCAAAATGTGCACCTAGCATTATGACGTTGGAGGGCGCTCTGCCGGTTTGACTTGGAGCGAGTTCAGTTTACTTACTAGAGTTAACTAGAGTTACCAGAGTTGCAAATAAAAAGTGCGGGGTTTTACCATACGAACTCTGTAGGGTTACGCGAGTTCAACCCAGTGAGGTAGGTGGGTAGACTAGAAAGCAATATGGCGGACGGAAAGCATCTAGGCAAATTTATAGAAATTTATAAATATCTATGATATCCTGTCTTTAAATAATCATGTAAGCTGGAAGCTACTTTATTCAAGCCCAAGCTCGAAAAAAGTCATAAATAAAAGATCTATTGTTTTAATCATATGTCTATTTACAAATTACGTCACAAGGGGTAAACCTCATACGTTCAGTTGATTGCTAATTAGAGTATATTTATTACGTCATCAATACGAGTTTACTCGAGTAGTGTTTGTTGGGTTTAACGTCCCACCGACAGTATTTTTAAGTCATTTGGAGACGATGTTTACTTGAGACAGATATAGTGCTGCCACATTGCAGTATCACGCCGTGGACATGTGGTATTATACCACACCCAGTCACATTATCCTGACACCGGGCCAGCCAGTCCTGCATCGAGCGCCAAGCAAGGAAGCTTTAACAGTACCATTTTTTGCGACTTTGGTATGTTGCGACCAGGGATCGAACCCACGACCTCCCGACCCGAGGCGGACGCTCTATAAATCGAGTAGAACTATAGTATATACAGAAATTTCGTCCTCCACAGAAAAGGTGGCGTGCCTATAATAAGTCACTTTATACCACTGTTCGGGAAGAATCGGCAAAATGAAGTACGAAACTGTGGCTGTTTCCAAATTCGTAAAAGTTATTTCTTTTAAACAAATTGCTTGAAATTGAAAGTAGATCCACTGCTTAAAGACATAATTGCATTTTACATAATATTTTCCATTGCTTTTCTAATTGCAGGCCAAACATTTCAGATATAAATATGAGCTCAGGTTTACAAAGATGAATATTTCAAAATAATGAACGTCACACAAAATTTTATATACGAGCACACATCTCGTCGATCTACATACTGTTCGTAGTTTCGTAATTAAGTCCCAGAGTCACCGGGCGGTTTAGGGGGCTTAAGTACCACCCCCCCCCCCCCCCCCCCCCCCCGATAATACAATTTTCTGGGTGACTGAAATTGTTTTGATTGGGTAAATGGAAATCCCAATCGTGAGCCCCTTACTGAAATAAAGTTAGCCAATTACCAGTCACCCAGGCCGACCCTTGCTGAGTGAGCATCTACTGTCAGTTATCTACGCTATCATTATGGCAACGGAATTGTGTAGGGGCCGCCGTGGCCGAGCGGTTACAGTCGTGGACTACAAATCTCTCAGCCCCCACCGCTGTGGGTTCGAATCCCGGTAGGGACTTCGGATTCTTCATGTGAGGAAGCCTTCCAACTGGCTTGCGGTAAGTCGGGGGTTCTACCCGGGTACCTCTGTGTACTCGGGGTCTTCCTCCACCTGTAATTAGCTGGACGTCGCTATATGATTGAAATACTATCGCAGCGACGGTAAACTCCAATATAACTACAACAACAACGGAATTGTGTCTGCTTTAATCTGAATAATGGTAAACGCCTTTAGTATTGCTGATCATACATTTTATTTTCATTTTTTTTTTTTAATTATTAACAAGTTTTTAATACATATCACAAAAACGTCCCCAAGCTTGATTAGAACTCGCAACCTAGCTTTGCAGCCAGTGCCATAAAGTTCGTATTAATGGCACTATAAATCATGTAGAAAAATATTTTCACGATCTATATATTGAATAAGCGGGTTGTGAGTTCAAGCCCCGGCGGCTACCTACCATGGTTTTGTATGCGAGATTTTTACGGAGGATATGAGTCTAGTACTGGTCCTTCCTAAGAGCATTAATAGGTTAACTGCCCGCCTAGTGCTACAACCTCCAAGCGTTGTCATTCGCCCCCATTACAATAACAAGAGGGTCGTGGGACAGGAATCTTGTCAAAACTGAAAAAAAAAATCTACCAAATTTCCCTCAGGTGCCCCTCAGAATGCATCTCCGTCCTCCTAGAAGAAATATTTTCCAAGGGGCTATGCCCTCCCCTCCCCCCCCCCCCCACACACACATAAAAACCAAGGGGCTATGCCCACCCCCCACCCCCTAAAAATTACCCTAAGTGAAAATAAAACTATTTAAAAAGTCAAACTGTTATACATTTATTATATTTCAACTCCTGTTATGATCATATTACTTTCCCAGAGTTCCGAGTATTCAGTTTCCTCCCCTGAGTAAAAACGAAACGCAGGATTTTACTTCTCTTTGATTATTCTGCCCCAAATGAGGCAGTTTAGACAGTTTAATGTAAAACAAATGTCCCATTGATGGTTGCTTAACAAAACTTTAAAATATAACAGCATCAAATTATGACACATGAAAGCCAAATCATTAACTAATGCAAGATACACAAGAGCATTAGTCAGTAGACAGCATTGATAAACGCACTTAACATAATACAGCATACCACTTGTCAGTATGGCAAAGGCAGAATGTGGCGTGTAAACATGGACTTGTAAGACGGTGAGATGCAATTTTTGCCCTAATTCTGTTCCATAGCTCTTGTACATATGTTTGTGTGAGGTTAGTGAGGAGACATCAATTTTCTATGAAAACAGAGCTATTGTGATCACCCTGCGTCTGTTGTCCTTCGTTGTGTGTCGTATGTCGCATTTTGCTTTAAAAGACATCTCTTCTAGAAACATTTAAAATTCATCTCTGAAACCGATGGTCAGAATTTGATTTGATTCGGCACAAGGTTTTCTTTACCATATTTGCTAAAATGAAGATGATCCCTTAAAAAAATGAGGCTCAAACGGCGTTGGTTAGTTTCCTTAAAATTAAACTCTTTATATAGAATATTGATTATCTCCCTTGGTTTAATTTATTTTTGAAAATATCATGGAAATATTTCAAAGTGTTTGATTCAATTCAAATATGATATATGTTTCCTTGACTCAATTGTAAATATAGCTAAAGCAGCAGTGTTGAATTTTTTTCGTTAACTTAAGATACAAATATTTAAATAAGTAGAGTGCTCTGCTGAGATTTGAGTATGCTATGCTTATGTTGTGAAGTAATTTGTGACGTAATCACATCTCTACTCAAACTATATATATATATATCTTTTTCTCTAAACCAGTGCACAGAATGAAACCCATCGACAATATTTCAATCATATCACGGCATTCGTCTACATGCGCTCTATATCATAAATATTTAAAACTTACACAAATAAAAGAAGAAACACATAGCTTATTGTAATACAAGCATCTTGGTACATTCCATTAATTGTAAATAAATTGTAAAATAAAGTTAATGAACATGTCTAGTCAGTAAACAAACATGTCCAGTCAGCCATATGAATGACACATTCGCCCCCTGATCTCAATAATAATCAGTTAAATGACAACTACTTGATGCCTAGGATGATAAAAAAGGTTTGAGCTTTATTATTTATTGACGAAAACAGACTGGTTTAAGGTTTGGTAGGTCAAACTCAGTGGAAATAAAACCGTTTACCCTCATACACGTAATAGATAATTCTGATAACACGCAAAATCAAGCAATACTACAGTGGTTTTGATTATGTCCTGCAGTACGTATAGCTAATTCAGACTTATTTTACGTCTGATGGGTAGCAAGTTCTTGCTTCTTATACCAATCCCTCTCGACTTTGCCCGGGATAGACCAGTGCTTGGGTGTATAGGAAGACCGTAAGAAATCCTGGTCCCAACGGGGATCCATGTCATGTGCGTTATCAGTAGCCACGAAACCTATTTAAGCTGCTATCAGTATTACTAGAAGAGCCCATATCAGGTTGGACAAAAAATCCTATGATGAAAATACTCGAGACATTATTCAACTAAATCATTAATGTCATATAAAGCAAATAGTCTGTCGATTGGTCAACTGGACAAAGTACAATTTATACATTTTCTCATCGTAAATACTGAGTATTTTTTGCTCAGTCAAAAAAAAATGTTGTTAAGACAATTATATATATATATATATATGCACACGTTTATTTTGTAAAAAAATCAAAGGTTAATTAACGGTGCAACTTGATGGTATTCGTGTTTTACTTTGAAAATTTTTGGAAATTTTTTAACATTTATAAAAAAAATTTTTTTTTCTTTTCTCAACTACGGTGTGCGAGTATAAATGTGTACTTTCTTATCTCCTCTGGGGAGTACACGAAAATTTGTACTTTCCCTGCTCTAAAATAGGTTTTTATTCAAATACTTTTTATTCAAATAAGATGTATATGCAAAATATTTACTTCCATTTCCTATGTACAGAGTAAAAGTACACATGTGTACTTTCTTCTTCCAAGTACGGTGAGAAACTGTCTCAAATGCAGTGCCGTATAAAGTACTTTCCTATTTCAACACGATGTATATGCATAAATGTTTGCCGTTTCAAATGGAAAATGCCCGAGAAGAAATCGACCATGACTTAGTAATCGCCTGGAGGGAATTCATTAAGTTTACAACAGAGGTCAAACACAGTGCAAATAAAAAGTTGCACACACACACACACACACACACAAGCATTTAGGTCAAGGTTTAATCCTTATGACAAATATGGAACTTGGTACCTTATTTGTTCGTGTGCAGTTAACTGTAATTCGAACTCGAGTTAAAATCGCACAGAAATGGTCCACGTGTAGCATATTGCATGCAGCAACTGAAGTGAATCTGACGAGGCCACTGCAGCTGTTACCACTGGACATTTTATGGTCACTATACATGGTGGCTAGGTTATCTTCGATATCTCAAACGTACTTTAGTGTATTCGGTGATGAAGTTATAGCTAACATATAGGCTGTTTACTTATCTTTGTGTTTGATTACTGTCTGTCTTAACTCATTAGGTATGTCTCTCTCCTCTCTCTCTCTCTCTCTCTCTCTCTCTATACTTGTGTATGTGTTATTATGAAATATTTTATTAACTCCGTGTACTAATGTATGTAAGAATGTATTATTAAGAAATATTTGTAATTACGTGTTGGATGATTATAAATTTAGGTCATTCAAATTTGCCTTTCCCACGATGATAATCAAATACATGCATGATACACCTTACATAGACATGGATTTATGAAAACATTACCAATCAAGTCTTATGTCTTCCAGGTAGATATATCGGTTTTTGTAGCTGTTAAGATTGTACGCTTCGTTTACTTCTCTTTTATTTATGTGGGAGTCATAATCAGGAGTTAAAAAGTAGGACACTGTATGATTGATTTGTCATGAAGAGACTAAATTAACTCTTCTGTTTATATTTAAGCCGGGAGGTTAAGTCTGGGTGTAGGGCACAAACAGGAGACCCGTGCTGAGTACCGGGATATTACCACTGCTCCGGTAAGAATTACATTTATAATTACATATGTATTCAGTGTAGGTTATAGCTTTTCCGTGCGGTCATATCAATAAAAATATTTGATTGTATATTACGCTGAATTTTAAATCTATTGGCCACGCCACTCAGTGTAAGTTACACAATTCAAGTTTTTTGAAGATACGTTACTTGGTATTGTCTGGCAATATTTCGACCTGAGACTGATTAATCTCCGTGATGTTCTTCGTTAGTTTCCGTAAATTATCACGATCAAAACATGTTTTAATGGCAGTATGGTTTGCAATGCTTTACACTTCAAATAAGTCGGTACGATCAGCGGTCTTGTGATCACGAAATGACAGGTTCGAAACCTTTATGCAGACGAACATTTTTTTAATTCATAATTATTCTCACTTATCATTGTTGCTTTTAAATATCTGCAGTGTGCGTGGACGGATGAATAATTTGTTGAATTTTTGTTTGATTTTAATTGTTTATAATAATTCTTACACGGCATGTTTAATCTTATATGCAGTCGGTCAAAATTTGGGTAAACCAGCTAAAATATTCAGCAATAAGTTCGATAAAATCGTGCTATATGTGATTTGAATGTGATACATTATTAGATTCATTAAAAATATATACATATGTTACCCAGGCATTATTAGATGACATTTTGTAGTAATTCATGTTTCATGTCATATTTGTGAGTCATTGTTTATGTTGTACCTGTCACTTGTCTTGTTGTGTATATTTAGTGCATGTCAGTAGTGAGTGTGTTTGTTTAGGATCAGTGTGCAGCATGAAGTGTCATTTTGTGAGTGCTGATCGGGTGTATGATGGGTAAATCAGTCAGGTGTAACGTTATTTTCTTCCTTTCCTTTCTAGTCTTTGTTTTTCATTCTGGTTTTCACTTTCTATGAGAGCAGATGTACGTTTCATAACTTTACATCAGAAAATATAATTATTTTCTTTCATATAAGTCCACTGCCCGGTAAGTTAATTTTATTTGATTTATTTGATTAAGCAAATTCTATATTTAAATTGTTATTGCTCTGTGAATTGATTTGAATTTATTGAAATAGCTGGATTTATTTATTTTGTTCTTTGAATTTCTAAATTATTAATATGATTATTATTATTTTAGGTTAAATGGAATATTGAAACGAAAATATACAGTACTAGAACCTGCAACCGGACTTGTTATTTCTAACCCCCGTAACAGGAGGGGGAATATGTAGCCGGGTACAGGTATTTGGTGATAAATCAATAGGCAATATCGATAGCTCAGTGGTAGAGCGCAGGAACGGTAGTCCTGAGGCCCTGGGTTCCCCGGTAGAGTTCCCAAAAAGGCCCCGGGTTCGAGTCCCGGTCAGGCTGCATATTTTTCTCACCCTGTGACATTTGGCGCCCAACGTGGGGCTGTGGCATCAGTGCTAGGTATGTCTAAGACACCTACACGTGGTTATATTTACCCTGTAACTCCTAGAATTCAGGGACGAATTCTAAAATCGAGGGGGATAATGTCACAGTACCGATAACTCTTAATAGGGGAGAATCATATGTAAGTGGTCGGGTAGCTCAGTCGGTAGATCATTCGCCATGTAAGCGAAAGGTCCCGGGTTCGAGTCCCGGTCAGGCTGCATATTTTTCTCACCCTGTGACACATGTATAGTCTTAGCTAGATTCGAACACACAGCCTACAGTTTCGAAGTCTACTACATTACCATTGAGACTAGTAGGGTTCGTGATAACATCATTTGCTTCTAAGTAATGCTTATATGTGTTGTACCATAATTCAATTCCCGTGTGTTTTACCTCGGAAACCGACAATTGCACTGAATTTCACTGATTATTTAGATGTCTCTGTTAATATTGCCAGACAATACTCACTACAAGAGAAATTGTTTAGACTGAAATACTATAGCCGCGACGTTAGCTACTGTAATATGCAATCAGAGACAATGATACGGTGTCCTGCTTGGGCCAATTTAATCTTCGCCTTAATCCTCGTATGTCTTTCTTAAATTTTAGTCGACAACACTCCTCGCATGTCGCTCTAGCTGTCGCTTGTTGTAGATTGAATAAAGTTCCAGATTTAAGAAAAAAAAATGAAGGAGCTGAAGTAGATATAATTGTGTACATGCGTCAATGCGATGGTAGATATAATTGTGTACATGCGTCAATGCGATGGTAGATATAATTGTGTACATGCGTCAATGCGATGGTAGATATAATTGTGTACATGCGTCAATGCGATGATTATCGTGTTTTCGCGTGTTGGAGAGGCGAGGATTAAACTAGCCTGATCTGGACCGTACATTGTTAAAGAAAGAAAGGTAAGACTGGCTTTGACTCCTGAACCCTTCAAATCTTTAGCAGTGTAAATTGCACTCTTCTTTCGCACTAGGACTTAACGAAGACTGTAGACAGTTTCATATTTTCTTGTTTTCTCTGTTTAATTTACTTACACAACAATTATACAATAACGTTATTTTCTTTCTCTCGATGTTCCACACGCAAAGTTCTCTCTCACATACATCTGTAGTTACTCAATGTGGCTTCGACGATTGAACTAATAATTAGTGCATACAACTGAATCTTAAGACAACTTGTCATATAATAGTAAAAATTCATTAAAACAAGACTAAGGATAGCTTACAAGGGGAGGAAGCAGGTCCGGAATTGCGAAAGGTACAATTAACAAATAAAAACCAAGCTTTAGAAATATTTAGAACTAAGAACTTCTTAAATAAATATATTATACATCAATTTATAACGCAAATTTGGTTATTTATATCCGTAAGTTACTAGATATAAAGCAGATTAAAATATAAAATGTTGTTATTGACAAAAACAATATTGTTGTTAATGCGAAGAAGATCATTGGGGTTACTTCCCCTTGTCATAACACTTAATTTTAATACATGTACAGTATTTTCGAGTACAACTTGAAAGCATTTTCAAAAACGTCACTCTGAAGGTAAAATGATACATATCAAGTGAAATCATTCATATGATATTAGGAACCACAAAACCTATATTTTATACATGCAGAATAATGTAATAGACAAACACAGGTTAAGTTTACATGATTTTACTATGTGTAACTGAAACTATGATATTTTTAACCACTATTTCCAGCTTGGCTTCGAAAAACTAAAAGAATTAAATGAAATGTGTTAATAATTTATGAAAACTTACATAAAAATAAATATACAGAAACAAGACTGAGAAGAAACGTATTTGTTATATCAGTTTCATTATTATTTATTCTTACTTACTCGTAGCTAAAAATGCTTTATAAACAATTCTGAATCCTTAAAAGCGTACTGTCTGTAACAAGTTGTTCAATATTTGCATCATTGTATTGTTAAATGAATATGCAAAAAAGTTTAACATTTACCCCGGCATTTGGAATTTAATAAAAATTAAGTGAAACAAGTACTTACGTCAAACGTCATTTTAGCTTTGTACACGAAGCTAACATATATAACTACCTATACAAATTATAAGAATTATCGTTTAGGTGAAATCTTTTTATATATTTTTATCAATGCAAAACTGGGTCAGGGTAAATTCTGTACTGAAAAAAAATCGTAAAAATAATATTCAGAAGAATTACCTTTATAAGTATGCATCCAAACAGTTTAAATGTTTACATATAAACAATAACCATATATATATATATATATATATATATATATATATATATATATATATATATATCTTAAGGTCGCTGTCAGAGAGAATATCCATTACGAGCTCTTGGTCCAACACCAGTTCCATGTTTTGTAAAACCCAGGACAGC
>CM037777.1:98951369-99001369 GCA_021229015.1 Solen grandis
TTTACCCGCGTGCTGCCTGTATCTAGGGCACAGACCACCAACATTTCCTAAATCACTGCAGGTCGTCATCACTGAACCATATTTTTGCACAGGTCACAGCAGATTTGACAAGATGGTGAACTGTTCCAGCGAATTCCCATACACTGATGACTACTACAGTGGTAAGTGTTTCATTTTCTTTTCTTTCATAAATTATTTCTGTCCGTCGGTAGATTCCTTTTATGTCTTTCCTCGTTTTCACTCTCTTTATTTTCATTTCTCTCTCCATTTCTCTCAATTTATTGTATATTGTCCAAACAAGATCAAACTTTTTGAATGTTTTGTAAAAACCAGTTACCATATTTAACATAAGGTGCGCTGGTGTTATTATCAATTCGTCCTTCACCGTTATTCGTTCCTGTCCCGGTTTGGTCAGTTGGACTTTTCACACGAGAAAGCCTTCCAGGTTGGTAGTTCTACCTGGTTATCTTACATCGGAGTAAATTAACTGGACGTCACATTCTCGAGACGATGACATGAACAATTTATATTATTACAGCTATAATGCTGAATATACCACAATACACGTTTTGGACAAACATTAGAACAAAGTATATGGACAGAATTTTGAAATGAAGTGTATCGAACAATCAATCCTATAAAAAAAGTTATATCAGTCCTTCTACCGAAATATCACCCCTGTTGGTCTCCTGCAGATATCAGCTCAGATGTCCCAGTTATCGTGTCCCTGTGTATAGGAGGCATCCTGACTGTTGCCTGTATCGCCATCTATATCGAGGAACTTGTCTTCATCGCCAGGATCCACCATGCCAACAACACCAGACTCCGGCAGATCGTCGTACTCCTGGGACTTTATCCGGTTAGTTCAAATTTAGTATCTTCGTTTGATCCACGTTCACAAAAAGGGTTTTTGTCTTAAACCTTCTCTAAATCAATCGTAGTTTATATATCTATACTTATTTCAATAATGATAGCAAATTCTATAAGTGGCAAATGGATTGCTTCTACCTGCTTGAACTTGTTTTTCGCCATTTATAATATATTGTAAAAAAAAAATGGAAACTACGGCTGTTTCCAAATCACTAGCACATTTCACGAAAAAAAGAAATTTCGCAGGCAGTAGCTTGGGATTCTTATTTAAACGATTTGAGTGAGATTCCGACTGTACAAATGGCCAGTCCGGGTACCCAGCTGTTTACCAAATGAATCTTTGTCGTTTAATATAGCAATGATTATATATACATATACATTCCATCTCAGTTATAAAAAAGTATATCTGTATAAATGGACATGTCATTCGATAATACGATTTACAAAAGGTCAAACTGTTTTATGATTCCAACTGCCAGTACATGCTTATTATTCTGTACCACCAGACGATATGCTTGACGTCGGTAGTGTCCCTGTTGGTGCCCCGCAGCACGGTTCTCGTGGACCTCATGGCCTCCTGGTAAATATCTTCCATTGATTTTTAGATAATAAACTACAATAAGACAATAAGACAAATAATGCACACTAAACTATTTTACAGTCACTACAAAGTAAAACACAAACTCACAAGGCACAACAGTTTCTGAAATTCATTCTTAAGCCGATTTCGGAACAAAAAATACCTTTATAAAAATGGATATTTCAATTTAAAAAAAAGTTACCCATAAATTAATTGCGGAAGAGAAAAAAGGACTTAGTGGTAAATATGTGATATCTCTTAACCTAATTTATTCTTTTGCTCAGCACGATATGGACGCAGGATTCCTATGAATGGGCCCATATCCGTCTAAACTGTATTTTGAATGCTCTCCAAGTGATATTTCCCGCATTTTAAGATTTATGTCATATAATAATTTTCCTTATACTGGTCACGATTTGAAATCTGATGGAAAACATACAATTCCTTTTTCTAGCATTAAGTAACACACAACGTTTTTTTCCAGCTACCTGTCGATATGTATTTACATGTTCGTCCATATGACCATTGACTATTTCGGGGGACCATCCGGAATGGTGGAGGCACTGTCAGACAACAAGATCAGACTGAACACACCGCCCTGCTGTTGTTGTTGCTGCTGCATCTGTAAACCAGTTATACTCACAAGGTATGTCACACAGTAAATCGGCCAAACACACAAGATATATCACACAGAAAACCAGTCATCGCACTAAGTGACTTGACTAGACTTAACTGGACTATGTGTGACACAATATAAACAATTTAAACTCACCAGCAAACCAGTCAAACACACAAGTAATGGCTTACTGTGTAAACCAGTCAATCCTACAAAGTTTTCAGACATCTAAAATCTGATTTATTTAATGATGTAGGCCAAAATGACTTCTGTTTAGCTTCTAGTCCAGAAGAACATTTCATATTGATTATTATTTATATAGAGTAACGTTATAAGATACAGGTGCAAGACTGACAAGCAAAAAGATAATAATTTTTCAGATCTGCCAACCACCATTATGATTGAATAGTTTATTTGCACATTTATTACACTTGAAGTCACATTTTGGTCTTAGTGAAGCTGGCACTATTTGCTGCCCGAAATGCACTTTGTGTTTCCGGTACGTATGTCCTTGTATCCACTGATCTAATTGAAGATGCACTCATCTGGCCACAGCACGTGAATTTAGAGCACATTTGTCTCTGGATGTGGCTTGCCGAAGGTTGTACATGCAAATGATCATAACCTTGAAATCGCTCATGGTTGAGACTAGTCCTTTGAGTTTCGGGCAGTCTTTGAGACTCAATCCAGGACTCCTCGTGAATTCCATGCGGGTAGCCATTTTGATTTAAGTATGTATACGCAGGAGGATGAAAGTAACGGCGAGCGGAGCGATTGTCACGTGACTGATAAGCTTCCTCTAATAGATGTTTAAGTTCCTGAACAGTCTTTGAAAGCATCTGTATATAATTCCTGGCCAAGGAAAGTGTGGCGATTTTTGAGAGTTTCCTTACAGACGGTCCATAAGCATATGGCATTACTTCTCTCAAAGCATCCATAGCAACATTTAAGTCGTGCATTCTTTTACGTTCGCGAAAGTTGATTTTCGCCCTTTGCTCGTGCGTACTTGACTTCTGGTTGCTGCGATCCATCTCGTGCATGACGTCATCACTACTATCGTTCATGTCCTCACTCCTGATACTTGGAGCATTAGAGTCGTCCTGCTCTACTGATATCTTATCCATTTTATTGTACTTAAAATATCCTATGTTCACTAGTAAATGATCTTCAGTATATCGTATTAATATGAACAGCTATCAGGTTTCAAATAATTAGTTGAAAACTCATAATCTGAAACTGTCTTGTCAGCTTTCTCTGGTTTTCTGAAATCACATATCCTGTAGTAAATATACCATACTGGTCCGAACTCAATTTTCTTTACAAAAGCGTTTAAGGTTTTGGTTCAATATATACGGGCAGGTTACGGGAGGCGGGGTGTTGTGCCAGACTCCCCGGGATGTGGACACTGACCTTGTATAATGGGTCAAACTGCCTCGACCAGAAGTCACTAATTACCGCTCGCGACAATCGCACACGACAATAGCTGCACCGCTAATTGGGGCGGTCGTGGTAAAATATGTTTACAGATTGGCGGACTGAGAGCATATCTGAGCTCAGAGAAAGCGTCAACCCACCACTCAAGTACCAATTAAGTTCCTCGAAGTGAGAGGAGTCAAATATGGGGACTGTTCCAAAGCAAATGACTTTTGCCTTTAATGCACAAACTCTCTCACTCATTAAATTTCTTATAAAGTTCAACTTTGATCGCCTATGTGTACGCTGTCCCCATTTACTAGAAAAAGCAATGTGTGAATCACATTTCATATCTTGCACACACACAAAAAATACTGCTAATGATGATGATAATGACATAACAACAAATCACGTTCGGTATTGAAAATTATATTTATGATATTGTACATAATATTTTACACAATCTGACATTGATTCCATTTCTATATTCTGTGTTAGAAATGTATGGAGAATGTTCCGCGCTCATGACTTACTGTTAAGTAACCACATACGTGATGATTATACGAAACCGGAAACACCTGTTTAAGCATATTGTCATGTGATAAAATGTAAAATTACTATCACAGCAAACTCTTCAAAAGTCCTGATGTATTAAAGTTTTTTTAAAAGTCGAAATACATTTTCATTATAATCAAAATATTTGTTTATTGACATTATCCGTTTTATGATATCCAGATAATATAACTTTAAAAATAGACTGCGGGCTATCAGCCTACTGCAAATGACTACTTCACTCGGTCATATCGCAGCGCCAATGACGCATGTGTCTTGTCCACTTGGTCGTGAAATGCCTGGCCTTATGTTCTCACCAGTTTCGCATGTCCCCTCTTTACGGGTAGCCTAATTCTCTTGTCAAGCAAGCGTCAAGAACACCTTACATGTTAATGGCGTCTTTTATTCCTGTCTTTCTATCAATTTGTTCTGACTAATTTTACAGTCAATTAACGATCCCCAAATTTCTGAACCATAAGGCGATGTGTGGGGAGTCTGTTAAAGCTTTTATGTTGACATCAAGGATCAATTATTGGGCATGCATGCAACTATTAGACACCAGAACCATTAATTTTGATCGACGTGGTGAGAGAAAAGGGACCAAGATGATAAAAGATGGGATAAATATTGACACTTCAAGATGATCGGTGATATTTTGCAGCAGCAAGTTTCAGCTGCACGTGGGTAGGGCTATCATGCTTGTTTAACCAACCCGTGTGAGGGTGAAACCAACATGTACAGTATAGAAAACTAGAAGTTAATATTCAATATATTGTATTTGAAGTATAAATATTTACTCGGTTTTCCCATATAAGATATTTTAGTAAAAGAGATAGAAGAAAGCATACACCGGAGACATATGTGAGAGTACATGTATACGTATAGTGTGACTTGATGAGACCAGACCAGTCATGTGTCCCACTGGTTTTCACTTACAGGAAAATCTAATGCAGTATTAATTTACGTCCATACATGTGTATATATTTCATTAGAAAAAAAAACTTTCATAATACGCATTACTTAACTACAAACTTCAAGACGGGAAAAAAAACTTTGATAAAATCGTATAGATCATATTAGAAACTTTTGGTTATAAATCAGTATTGTTAAGTTAAATATTTCCTTCCAAACGATATCATTTATTCATCCTGTCTTTTCTGTGATATTTTAGTATCTCTTGAATTTTCAAAGCATTTCGGTCCTTTTTTAAACTCAGAACACAGCAGTAAAGATATTATGTTTTAATTTTCCAAAAGAATCCGTTTTACAGTGAGTAATCTGGTAGCGGATTGAACTCGAGCGGTTTATGATACAAGGTGGTATATTATGCGTTTTGGTTAGAAAGAGATTAAAAAGAGAAGAGCAAGAATCCTTCGTTTTCATTACGCCTGTGCTCACTGACAATACCTCGAGGAGTTGAATACTAAGTAGAACAGTGGTATATGATACGACACCCTATATCGGGCCCAGTCTTTGAATTACGACACAATTACAAGTCTTTAACGTCGGGACCGATGATCAAACCCACGACATGTCGCATACGATGGTTGGACGCTTCAATCACTCGACCACTGGGACCGAACGCATTTGAAGAGATGAAAGCACTTTTTACCCTTTCACTATCAGAAACAATTAGATCGTTCGGTGAAAAAAAAATCGAAATGGTGTTGTACTCAGTGGTGAAGGATCGCTTACTTTTTCTTGAGGAGTGACTTTTGGTACATATTCTGGTATTAAATTAAATTTACTTATTCACGCAGTAAACCAGTCAAATTTACTCACCAGATATGACACACATTAAACTGTCAAACTCACCAGATATGATGAACAGTAAATAGGTATGTCACACAGGCAATCAATAAAAGTCAATTTACTTAGAGTTCCGTTGTTTTTAGATATTTTGTTATTACTTATTGTATGATAGATACATGTGTTGTCTAAGTGTGTTTTGTCATTATTTGGGTTTAAGAAACTATATTTTATATGTTACAAAAAAGGAATGACCTATAAATTGCTTAAATATTGCACTTTATTAAAATGACATCTCCTGTGAAATACTGTTTTAAAACTATTTCATCCTTTCAACGAAATTCTTTCCTACTTAAAAAACGGTGTACGATAATATATCAACAAACATGCAATATATGTATGTGTTTGTCTTGTAGTCTTTTAACTTATATGTTAAGTACTGTGGATCAATAAATGCTCCCTGTTTGTGTTGCAGGAAAGTTTTGACCAGGATACAAATCAGCGCCATACAGGTGGCCGCCATCCGACCTGTGCTCTTGTTTATAGCTGCAGTCTTGTGGTCAGACGACAAATATGATCAGAAGTTGGTCAGTCTAGAAGTTAATTAATATGTCTATCTCTTTCTCTTTTTAAATAAGATCACTAATTCTAAAAAAATAAGATGCATGTGAAAAATTGGGCATATCCATGTCACATACTCCATTGATAATTAAATTACTTCAATCTTCCAACTTTTGGTTTGAAAAAAGAATCTTGCAACTTATTTTCGTAATCGTCATTCTTGAATCATGAAAAGATGTAAGGATATTATCGATATCAGATATTTTATACCATATATGTAATTTTATATATATTTACACAGAAAGCAGACTCGGCCTATGTGTATATAACCATCTTTACCGGCATCAGCACGCTCCTGTCTATATACGGCATGATCATCATTTTCCGGGCCGCAAGACCATATCTTACTCAGTACAGATTTAGTCTAAAGTTTATCTCCATCCAAGTTACTGTCGTCCTTCTCAACCTGCAGAGTTTCATATTCAATACTCTTGCAAACAATGATTTACCGGAGTGTGTTGGAACTAGGGGACCACGGGTTCGGGCGAGCAGTAAGTATTCATTATATTTTCGGAAACTTTATACAGAGTTTTTTTTATATACATGTATGATCATTTATTTATTTATTTATTTAGTATTGGTAAACCTTCTTTATCATATCGCCCAAGGGATAACGAGAATCATTTGGGTATCTATAATTTACGGGATGAGCTTCTAAGAAATGACGAAAATTAGATATAAAAAAAAAATGTCAGAAGTATGCATGATTTGACAGACATTCAAAACATAAATGCAATATGTGTCTTATAAAGGCGTTTTCATAAAATATACGTACAGAACACATTCCAGGGTACATGTGTGTATATCCACAATCACTGAGCCCGTACAGCATAATGTAAACAGAGAAAAGGCTCGTTATATTTTAAATTTTTCGACATAATGACTTTTGCCAAAATTTCATTACATGTACAGTATTCGTTTTACTGTTAGATCCTCTTTCATAACACAGTGTAACATCATGGTTATGTTTCATCAGCTGCATGTCCGACATTTTTAGACTTTGTCAACGCATTTAGTGTTCCTTTGATGCAATCACTCATCACAGTCCACACAGTCACATTATACTGACACCAGGGCCAACCAGTCACATTATACTGACACCAGGGCCAACCAGTCACATTATACTGACACCAGGGCCAACCAGTCACATTATACTGACCAGGCAACTCACATTAACACCAGGGCCAACCAGTCATGGAACTTAGCACCTAGCAAGAGAGCTGTATCAGTTTCGTCGCAGCCTTGGATGGAACTCACGGTGTCCTGACCCCGTGTTATCGAAAATAAAAATGATATTTATATATGATTTTCAAATTCAGACACAAACTATGCCCATTAGTTTCAATAGGACTTTGATTATGATACTCAAATTTGAGACTCAAATTTCACCTCTGTCACCAGGACTGCTAGCAATCATTTACTGATTATTGTCTATTTAGACTTTGCTGTAAAGAATAACCCACGATTGGGGTCCTGTTGTTGTTGTGTCATTTTATCTGTAGAGACAACATGCAGAAAAGACAGTGTTTTGATACAATGTGTTCCGGTGCAATATCCTATAGCGCACTTTTATGAATAGATCCATTGGTTCTTTAACGTGCCCGGTGTATAGCACCATACACGAGAGACAGTTTCTTCGGTAGAACCAGTAATGAGTACTCCAAGTTCCTATAGCAATCCCATTTGACTAGTGCCAGGAAAAAGTTCATCTTGTAAAAATGATATATGTCTTTGATTTGACGCGGTCACCGGAAGTAAGTGTCCAACCTGGGATTCGAACCCCAGGTCTCCCAATCACAAAGCGAACACTCTACCACTGAGCTATTGTCCCGGTAGTATTATGTGTGTATGAACTGGAAATATAGTATGGCGCTGTACTTCTTTACTTTTTTGTGGCGACGTGGCAGTATGTGCGACTTGTATACCGAACATCCCGAGTTCGATTCCAGCTCGGGACAGTAGGATTTTTCTTGGTAACAGAAACTGAGAAAGAAACCTTTGTCCCTCTTGTAATTGAGAGCTGGTCTTGGCAACCCTGAATGTGAAGTACTCATATTTTACGTGATGTTTTCAGATATCAACCATGCTCTTAGTATTATAGAGGCTTTCCTATTGACTCTTGTGGCCAGGCGGGCCTACTATATTGACGAGTCCATGATCGATCCCGGGACCTCCGTAAGACTACCGACCCATCCCGCTACTAGCTATGGATCAAGCAAAGCAGTCGCTAGTATGAAAGAAAATGAATGTGAAAATAGCGACAATGAGCGTTTCTAAGACTTTGAATAATAAAAGCTTTATGTGATGTTGTAAGTATGGTATGTGCCTCCGATTTAGGAATTGTGTTAAGGTTTTAACATCTCTCGATATATCGGAGGTAAATTCTCAGAGATCTCATGTTTTGGTGAAAAGACCCTTTAGGAAGCAGAATTCACCTTGATTCTATTTTTAGACTTAGACTCAAGAAATGAAGAAACGCAAATGTTAATAGCAATGTTTTACTAATTAGCGACTAGAATTGTATCAATAAGATAAGTAAATTAAAACAATAATTAAAATATTATTTTCTTACTCTTATATCATTAATTTTTCGCTGACATTTAATTCTGCGGTGTTTGTATAAACTTTGATATTGTGGATATGATTCGTATACCAGAAAATGAGACTTCCGTGCAGAATATTTCGTAGGGTTGAATTTCGTGGATCATATCATGAATTATGTCAACACGAAAATATATGTTTTAGCTCATCATCTATCACCTATATAGATACCATACTTTTCATTTTGTTATTATTTATTTATGACATTTGGGAAGTGGGAATATGATCCATGGTTATATTTTAATATTGATTTTTTTATACTTGCAAGATTGTATGTTCTTTATCATATTCATGTTAAATGTATACGCGTCTTTCACTCTATACGTGTCTGTTTATGCAAAAACCGTTAGATTTATATACCCATTCCATTGTGTTTTAAAAGATATACATTACACACGATTGTATGTCATATTTCCTATGGAGGGTGCATGCTAAATCATTGATATACATGTGTATATATTGTGATATTCATGTGGTTTTTTAAAATTATAGCATGAGGTTACAACTTGTTATTATAATTTGTACAATTGATGTATATAGAGAAACAGTGTGACGTATATAGGTCCAGATAAAGGAACGTTTGAAAAACAGAAAAAGTCCTCTGGTTCGAGTTTCACCATTCATACTTATCGCTTAGTAATACATGTCCTTTTATTTAATACTTTGAAGCGATTTTTATATGATTGTTTCCCAAATAAAATACCGAATTATTTCATTTTAAACTAATATTATAAGTCATTAAGTATTTTTATATAATCTTGGTCATGTACTTGATTAATTAATTAATTAAAAACGCAATGGTGGTATGTTTCCACCTAATCTGAAACCCTTCAAATGGCATAAAAAAATGTTAAATTATTAAAACCTTTTAGCTATGTTTAACACTGTTAGCATGGACCACTTTATTGATTGATAGTAAATAGGTCTAGTTTGAATTGTATTATTACATCAGGGTATCGTCGAGGTTGTTGTTGTTGTTATTATTGCAAATCTAAAGATTTATCAATAATCAATAGGGATAATGTTTAGGGACCGCTTTGTCCCGTCCGTAAATTTATACATATAAAATTATTTTGAATTCGTTATCTCACGGCGAGGTTCGGTTCATATTCAAGTGCAATATCCTGTTGAACAGTATCTCCAATCTTTCCTTGGCCTTCGATTAACCTTTGTTCCCCTTTTGTTAGTTACTAATTTACATGACACACGATTGTATGTGATATTTCCTATGGCGGGTACATGCTAAATCATTGATATACATGTGTATATATTGGGATATAGTTGCTTTGAATTATAGCATGAGGTTACTGCTTTATATTATAATTTGTGCAATTTTTAAAAAAAAACATTGTTACTTACTTATTATTTGACAGATATTTTCCATATCACCACACAGTGCTCTACAGGACATCACCTTCTCACTTACTTACAGACTTCTAGTGACCTTGACATTTATGTATACACGTTTGTTTAAATCAAAATATTGAAGAAAAATTCATCTTACCTTTATATGTTTGATACATAGCAACGCACAATACTTCTTTGAAAAGTACCGTCACCCTAACCTGTTATGAAATAATCGCATTTTTGACACTCATATGACCTTGACCTTCACACGTGGTTGTAAATCAAAGCAACCTACTGTTGTTGATGATGATGACAAGCTATGCATTATATGCTTATATAAATCGCTTCTATTGAAAATTGTTTTACCATATAGTCATTATTTTCGCATTTACTATATATATATATATTTTTTATTATTGTAAGTCCCACAATTTTAGATATGACTGTTCAGGGTAATGATGTCAAATGGAGTAATGCTCAAAGACAATGGCATAAATATAATAGGATGTATAATCGATATTTTTAATTATAGCAAAGACTACCTCTGATGTAAGAAATCCCTACATGAAATATAAAACAAAAGCTTATCAGGTTTATACTAGTAAAATTATTTCAAATTGTCTATATTTTATTTGTATTTCGACAACAGGGTAAGCGTAATAATATATTATCACTGCAGTTGATATACATGGATGTATAAACAAGAACGTGTTATCATGATCATTAAAGAATTGTTACATAATATGCCTTATGATTTTTCATCCCCCCCCCCCCCCCCCATTTAAGTGAAAATGATAAATTCCCACGGTAATTAAATGTGTGGTCTTCGATTAATTCTCACTCATCTTCAATATAAGGTTATCTTGACCTCAGACGAGTAGTTTCACGCGATGTTTTCCTAAGATACAATACAGAGACGTATCTACTGCATTGTATATCCATAAATTTCAATCACAGCCGGGAATTCTACTTCAAACAATAAAACACAGTTTCCTTGAATGAGAAATTTCTTACACAAACAATTCATCCGGGATGCTGATTCATCCCGTGCCTTTGTTTGATATTTGTAACATTACAACGTGATACTCAACCCGGGTTTCTTCGTACGTCCATGCGACCTCAGGATGTCCCATTCTCTTTGACAGCTCTCTCACTAGCGACACCAAATCCTAAACGCTTCCACAAGCTTCAGCAAGATATTTAATTCGTAAATAGAAAACGTTCTGACTTTAAATATAAGTTCAAATCCAAATATTATTTATAAATTGATCTGGCACTCATTATCTTTCGTGTGTGGCCGTATGCGTACTCGGGAGAAATCGTATGATGTCGTTAAAATGCTTGACCTATATAGTACGGTTTTGATACTAGTAAAGATTAGATCATTGGTGAACTGAGCTAATGACCTAAAGGTAAGGCACATGCTGTGCAAATCAAATTAATTTGAATCAGCATATTACTCCCAGTAACTTGTGTGGCATTTTTACTTGTATTTATACTATTATTGCAAACTCAATAATAGGATAATACACTTACAAAAGTCTCAACGACAAAATATTAATGTGCTTGATACGATCTTGTTTTCACTTTAACTTCGCAAATAAAACTACACATTCAAGTGTAAGTACAAAAAATACTGAATGTTTTTCACTTGCATCCTGATTTCCAAAGACATGAAAATGAAAGAAGGAATAGTAGGATTCAAACTAGAGTCTCGAATAGACAATCAAAACACGGTACCAACGCTCAACCGATTTGACTACTGAGCAACTGTGGTATACGGTGTGTCTGTTTATGCTATACCGATAAAATTTCCATACCTGTTAATCAACATGCTAAAAATAGTACCGCCGAATGCCGAGGGTAATCGGAGAGTTTACCTCTGACATATGAATATTATATGAGTGCCAGGTCAATATTTATAGACTATATTGTTAATTCAAAGGGGTCAGCACGAAAGGTGGATCATATATCACGAAATATTATATATAATTATATATGACCCACATTTCGTGACAGACCCCTTCACAAAGTCACTTGACACAACTTAAATTGTAACTTTTTTTTCTGGGGTGAGATGTGGCACGTTTAATTGGTGACTGACCGAATACCAGAGGACCTTGAACGGTCCTGAAATATTTATAATCAAAGTGTTCAAGGCATTTATAGCTATAATTTTTTATCTTAGCGTTTCATCAGGGTTGAACTCGATAGAGAGCGAAGATCATATGAAACCAATAACTCACGCGTTTTTCCTGAAACTCCAGTTACTTGCTGAACTCGCTCTTTGTTTCATGGTAACCCCTTCGGCAGTCCCTCAGTGCATACCGCCTTTGTTTTGCGTTATGCAATGTTATTAAAACACATCATCATGCCTTTCTCCGCATAATTTATCCGCACTATTACGAACATGCCTTTATTATGCAATATAAATTATTCTTTTTTTCTTTTTTCTATCAGTGATCATTATAGTTAGTACTGTGTACTGTCTAATATATATGTAATAAAACACGATGGCACATCAAAGCATGTTAAAAATACTACATACAGCCGCCCTCATAATATTTTCTAAAGACGATATCCGAAGCTTACATAAATGGGTTAGGTACACACAAGATGTCATGTAATATTGCTGAAAAACATGTAGCACAACAGTTCTTTCTAGACCATAGAACATATTTGTTATTCCAGAGTAAGTCTTTTTGACTATATATTTATCCCAATCTCCAAACAGAGTTGTCGTTCGTTCCTCACATATAATATGTAATGTAAGCCGATGTGTAAGAGAGTGTATTTATCCCTGACGTCAAAGTTCCGGTCATTGTCATTCTGAATTGAACGAGAAAAACATATTTGAACTTTAGATAAATTGTGTACATGGAATGAATCGGAATATCTTAACAATCTGTTTTATTTCTCTAGATTAAGCAAATGTCTGACGATGTTTTATGAATTCAAACGACCTCATAATTAATGCACTTATTTGCGCATTATTCAAAACAGATCAGTAAAACAAAGAACGTGGTAATCACCGTTACACACATGTTGAAATCCATCGTAAATAATTCCATTTAAAGGGAAATATGTTTATGTTTGCGTTGAAGACAATTTTTTTAAAAAGTGTTTCATTCTTTTTTTTCTTTTCTTGGTGTATTTAAAATAAATTAACTTATTTTCAACATATCTGGTGTATAATTCTATTTTAACTAGAGCTTGTGTTTTGAAACTTAGAATATGTATAAGATATTGAGGATCTTACACGAGAATATTCATTTGATATAAAAATATGCTTTCGCCGGAGGCTCGCAAAATATGACAATTTTTTTATATCAAATAGATACGATTCATTTTATCACATAACCCCAAAACGCAAATTTGCCTGTCATCTGTCTCTGTTTTTGATTTCGTTAGGAAAACCCATGACCCAATTTACATTTTAAAAAAAATAGTTCCGCCAAAATTTTTAATATTTTTACTTTCGTGTAAACAGAACATAATATTCTTTCAAAATCAACACGAGTATGATTTACTAAAACAATTCAGCTCAGTTTTTGAAATTGAATGGGTCAGCCATGCTTGTATTTACGAGAGTGCTTATGAATACATTCGACTTGTGGCGCGTGGTACTATTTGTTGATACTAAACATGTGTGAGATAAGGCTGTAACTTATCTTAAAATAATGTGATATTCATATCACAAAATCGGTGCATCAGACGTAAAGAAGCACGCAATTCAATGTCAAAACCAGTTTGAACTTCGAAAAATGTATGCCTTTGAACATATTAAATATCTGATCATGTTGGGGTTTTTTTACTGCACGCTTTTTCTGCTGTCGCAAAAGGAAATGAGCAACAGCGCATACTTTCTCCGTGATTTCTGAAAAGTGTTAACTTACCGTACGTTAACTGAACGAGGAAAGAAACATGAAATGCTTAAAAATACCATGATTTTATTATCAATAGTCATACTAAGCAAAAAAGAAACTTTCCTTTTCAATGTGTTTTCTATGTTTTCGAAATCAAAATGAACATGCCTTCCGTTATATTTGTCCATACGGATTAAAATTTTGAACAAATCAAAACCTTTGCTTTAATGCAGAAAAAGAAAAGAAAAAGAAAAAAGAAAACAACATTGCTATCCTGAAAAAAAAAATGGCACTATTCGTATAATTTTCAAAGCATTTACATTCACTGATTGAAATTTCAACAATGTCTCGTATAATACAGAGTAGTCCAATTTCAAACGTTAATATGAAAGTGTGACTTGCGAATATATTTTGACCACCTGGTCTTATGCACTGAATCAACAATGACCTAACTGATTAAAAACCTTGTTGTTTTTTTCATGAAATATAAATGTTATATGGATTCGTCACTGTAAAAAATAGAAGTGCCATTTAGTACAGAATAAAACTTTAAAAGGAATGGGATTTTTTTCTCACCATAGCGCACAAAAGAGACAAACTTGGGTCCTGCTTTATTTTATTCACTTATATGTATGTGAGTAAAGGTACTAAGCTGAGATAAAAGTTGAAAAGTTCTGCAGATTTTGTCTGACAATCTTCTTTTTCTCTCACAACACACGTTTACGCACACTGGCCAATATTTAGTCATCTTTTATTGAGTCTACTCAGGTGATCGGTTACTACTGCATACGTTTTCCTAATTAAATGTACTAACAATGGTCATTTTGCAGTCAAAAATTGCACTAAAACACCCGTTATTTATTATAGTATATTTTTATTTTATATTATAGATGATAATATTATTGTCTATGATGGCATTCATTTATTTTTTCTAAATGTAATAATGATGATGATGATGATGATGATGATTAACAGTTGCATATAGAGTTATTCCTGAATTAAGAAAATTTGGGAATTCCCCTGCTTATCCGGGGGTACAAACAAACTTTTACAATTACAACTTCGTAGTGTTGCACTACTTCTATTGTGAACGGCACAGTGAAGCTAAAACGGTAAAAGTTTGTTTGTACCCCCGGATTAGATAGAAAAAAATATTTGCTGAGTTCCGGATAGCATTACGGATGCGGTCATTTAGCAATATGAGGGACACTCGCATCATTTGAAATACATGTAGTTTATTGATACTATAAATATTTGAGTTGGATGTTTTATTATGATACAGACGGAAAAAAAAACGGTCAAGATGGCATCTAATGAACCAGATGAAGAGAACAAATGTCTACCGTAACCGGCATTACTACAAACATTTATAAAGAATTATGAAGCATGAAAGCAAAACTGCCAACCATTAAAAATAGCATATTTTTGACATAATTAAATGTTTGGTTTATGTTCTTGGTGAATATGGCAACATAAGATCAACTGCCTGGCATAGTAATGCTGACACTTCCGTGAAATACTAGTATGGTGACAAACAAACAATCTAATGAATTGCAGCACTGACATTAAGGTTCATTTCTCATTTGTATTCTCAAACAAAAACCAGAAACTCTTTATTTAGTAACACTACAATTATCTGAGATTTTGAGGTAATATTTCTAATCCTCGTACGCAAAAATACATTTAAAATGATAAATAGATCAAGTACACCACTCGTTTCTTTTCCGAATATCAATTTTGTATAAAGTAATCAATTACTCTTTGTTTAAAGTTATTTAAGAACAGTTTTAAATAGTACAATTCTGAGTTGTTTCATACATTAATAAAACCATAATTACATAACAAATATTTAACCTTTTTCGCCTTATTATCAAAACCAATATTACAATCATTTAAGTGATTGTTTATAAACACGCTTTATAAAAATATATCGCTTGTATTTAATATCTTAAATCAGCAGCGGTCCTGTCCTTTTTTTTTCTTCTTTTTTTTCTTCGTGTGTGTGTGTGTATAATATCAATCTAAAATCTAATATAATGCTAATGATAATACTACTAATATTTATGATAATACAGATGTGTTTAGTAAGACATAGTCAAAACCAGGCGTGCGTTCTGTATGCCGAACCGTATGCAACCGAACGCAGTCAGCTATGAAGCTGTTGCAGTGTCATAAACCATGATGTTCACGTATACATATCTGCACGTGAACAGCATGGTATATGGTCCTAAGACAACTCTATAGCTGACTGTAAGCGACCGGTTGCATACGGTTTGCATACTGAACGCACGCCTGATCTTAATTGTGCGCACAAGAGTCAAAATGTTTTTTGGTGACATCTGTATGCTTTTGTTTCTAAACGCTCCTGCTTTCAGACAGTGTTCTCATTGGTTAATGATCCAGGCTGGTATATTGTATAAGTGGACATGAAAACTTTGTGCAAAATCAGACTGTTTTCTTTGTAACGGTACCAGAATTACGGTACAGTTAGTAAGTTACATTTTCACAAATATTTACTTCTGCAAAACTTTAACGCTCAAAAACTGTATCCGTTTTTAAAATGGCGCCTTCACAATAAATAACTTAACAATAAAGATGTGCAGCCTATGTTTATTGTGTGTGTGATTGTTTCATTTAATTTCTATTATTGATTAGGATCTCTCTCTCTCTCTCTCATAATTTCTTATTAACTTTGATATCCATTTTCTGATATTCAAAAACGAATAGTTTCAGTTTAGACGTGGTATGTGTATATGATGTGTGAGAGAGAGAGAGGGGGGGGGGGGGGGGGCGATAAGAAGATTAAACAAAAAATATTAAAAGAAAATGTTTTAATGGACGGCTTATAATAAGCAAACTGACCCCTCTTTTCCTCTTTTCTACTGTTTGACCTTATAACCTTACTTGTCTGTGTCTATGCACAGGACCTTCATATTAAAAAAGATTACCTCTCTTTATATTAGGCCTATTTATATAGAGAGAGACAGTTCCTATTTTATCAATTTCTCTGCACGAGTCCCGGGTCTCACTATGCTTAAAATTATGACTCCTAATTCAGATGAATTGCCTATATTTTTTATGCATCTTGAGGGTGCATTGAAATTTAAACTTTGAATACTGACAGCGAAAACATTAAATCTAAGATGAAGAATGCATGGATAAAATAAATGAAGAATTAAAATTTTAAAAAAATCGACCTCTCCATACATTATTCATACATAGAGAGGTCGATTTTTTTTTTATTTTATTTATTTATTTATTTATTTTGGTTTATGTTTATCAAAAGGAAGCAAATACACATTGTGAGATTGGGCACTGGCATTTATTAATTGGCATTTAATAATTATTCTTATTAAAATATTTTGCTAAATGTTACTTGTGTCACTTTAGCTGATATTTATGTTGTCTGATTGTGCTTATTTGTGGATAATTCACAATAGTTTTTTTTTTCTGCAAAACAAAAAAATAAACGGAGTATGCAGAAAATGTTATGACTTGCACGTTGGCCGACGTATGTGTATATGTACGTGAACGAAATGAATATCATTGTTGAGGTTTGTGCTTTCATAATTGATTTTGTCAACTGCTTTTTTATGGATTTATATTTTTTTAAAACGAGTATTTACTTTAATCGCTCAGTGCTAAAAGAAGGCCAATAATAAATAATGATATTTTAATATTGTGTAACATGTATGTACATCATTATAACCACGGTTGAGTCAAACCACAGATGACTAGAACTAATTACTGTTCCCTTAGCTTGTTCGAGTCACCGAAGTTCGACTGTATTATAATTTTGGTGTTTCTTTTTTTCCTTTTTTTATTATACGTTTTATATTTTTATGATGTATTATATGTGTATGCTGTTACTTTTGTATATGTGAAATGCTCTCCGATATTGGAGGAAATAAAGATATATATATATTTCATTGGAAGCTCCATATATTCTTTCGTGTGTTATTTTCTGGACGGTATTCAGTACTGTATATATATAATTACTGTTATTAAGTACTGTATATATATATTACAGACTACATCTTAAAATTTTTGAAACGTATATTAGTGATACGCAAACAAACTGTTAATAACGCTGTGTATGGGGAACTGGGTAGGCTACCATTATATACAATAGTTTTACTAAGATCATTAAGATACTGGTCAAAAATTTCTACTTCCAATAACAACCTAATCCATGCAGCATTTAACAGCCAGTTGAATAATTATTTTCCAATAAATAATATTCGCTGGATGAGTAAAATCAAAAGTACATTGGATTACAATGTTTTTTCACATATTTGATTAAGTGAAAATCTTAATGTTAAATTCTATCCAAAACTTTTTGAGCGTGTTAGAGACCAGTTTATTCAATTGTGGAGAACGCAAGTATCTACTTGTAGAAAATTAGAATATTATGTTAGATTTAAAAGAGATTTTGAATTTGAACCATATCTATATAACATTAAGAATGATTTGTTGAGAATATCACTTACACGTTTTCGATTAAGTTCCCATAATTTAGGTATTGAGTCTGATAGATTTACCAATATGAATAGGGAGGATAGAATTTGTTTATTATGTAATCAAAGACGGAGTCAAAATATCAATTTTTTTTTAATTTTTTTTTTTAATTTTTTTTTGTTTAGTCTGTCCTAAATATAAGGATATAAGAAATACATTTTAGCTAGAAACAGATCTTTTCCAACAGTCCAGTGTTTTATCAGTATTATGTCAAACAGGTCTAGGCCATGACCTTTTTATCGCTTCGCATTGCATATTTCAGGTCTTCTGTATTGAGCTTGTAATTATACATAGTAGTTTAATTATTACATGATGGGTGGGATAAGTAATAAGCACACACACATACACACACTATGTTTATGTATTTATATAAAATTTACAGTTTATTCTTCTTTCTCTCTCTTTCACTGTATTTTTTTTTCTTCATTAAATTCCATTGGTTCTTTTGACTTCAAAAGTAGAACTAATACTAAAATATAAACAGAAAACAAACACACGGCAACAATATTTGTCATTTACCTGACACAAAATTCATAATGATATTGTACAAAGGAATAAACGTAGGATGCCACCATACTGAAGTTTTTGATTTAACAGCGACATGTTCTGTGCCTTTTATATTATCTACATCCTTGATCTGCCTAAACCATGCGAAAACGAAAGTGGTTTAACCAAATCACATGTTTAAACGTTATGTATCAACATATTAATGTTATCATTATTTTAATGGATATGAATTTTGTTTTAAATATGCATTTAAACTTTAAAATTAATTTGTTTTGAAATGTTTTATTATAAATGAGGATAACAAACTAAACCCTTTAAGTTTTACAACATTTTCAGACTTTATTAATTCAATACGTTTTATCATATTTGGGCATAAAAAATGTGTACATTGTCACATCCAAATATTTTTTTCTTTGTGTATGGAAAATTGGACATTGAAATAAATAGTGGAATTCACCCCCTTGTTCTCTGTAGTTTTTGGGGCTTTTTTTGGATTCCCTTTACTGAAATACATAACTTTAGTTTCCACGTGTCAAATTAAAATTTAGATTTATTTAGTGCATTTTGTAAATCTGTTTCATTATCACTGAAGATTATAGTATCATCCGCATAAAGAAGAATGAAAAGCTTTAGATATGTGTGTGCCCCCTCCGTAATAGTTGTTCTTGATATTCCATTTATGTTGTTTGTTCTTAAGTAAAGGTCAATGTCATTTAAGAAAAGTGAAAATAAAAAAAGGGCGATAGATTTTCTCCCTGTCTCACTCCGACTAAACAGTTGAAAAAAAGACGTTTCTCCTACCGATGTTACTACCTTTGATTTTATGTTACTGTATAAGTTTTGGATAACTTTTAAACATTTACCATTAATATTTTCGGTTTTAAGTTTTTTCCACAACCCTAATCTCCATACTGGATCAAAAAAGCTGTTTGAAGTCAATAAAGCAACAGTTTAATTTTTTTTCTTATCAGATTGCACGAGGTCAATTAAGCTATTTAGAATAAGTATATTGTCGATTATTGAGAATTTCTTCCGGAATCCTGCTTGAGTCTCGTGAATAAGATTTGATTTTTCTGCGTATATATTTAATCTGTTATTTATAATATATGTAAAGTGTTTTCCTAGGCAGCTAAGGAGTGATATTGGTCTGTAATTTTCTGGAAACTGTTGGTTTCCTTTATTTTTATACATGTATATTGGTTTGACAAGGCCTATTGTCCAACTTCCAGGTACAATTCCCTTGTCAAATATTATTTTAAATAACTTTATGTATATATTTATCATGTAATTGATAGAATATTTAATTTGCTCATTTACTATTTCATCTATTCCTGGTGCTTTATCATTTTTTAGATTTTTAACTGCTTTAATTTCCTCTCTGGATATTGGGCCATTGATTTCTTCGTTATAAATAATGTTGTTATCATTTTCATCTGTATCATTCGTTTCAGTATCGTCAAGATTTTCATTCAAATTTTTGAAATAATCATAAAAGTCTTGCAAAGAAGCAGAGATGTTAGATTTAGTACTTTTAGAGTCATTTATACTTTTCCAGTATTGTTAGGGTCGTTTGACTTTAGCATCCGTAATTTTTTCAATTTTAAGCTCATTATTTTAACTTCGAGACTTTCTCATAGTATTTTTATATTGTTTACTTACTGTTTGTAGTAAACTTTTAAAATGTTGTGTTTTATATTTATTTTTTTTTTTTTTCCAGGGCCTTTTTATCCAGTTTTTTGTTTTGTTTGTTTGTTGTTGTTTTTTATAGTTTGTATTGATGTTTATTACTCCAAATGATTGTTCAGAACTATTATCAAACATGTTAGCAATATTAGACACTATTTCATTCATTTTTTTGTGTTATGATATTGCTGTCGATTATCATGTCAAGTTTCATTTCTATTCAGTCTGAGACTTTTATTATATCTGTATTTTCTGAAAAAAATGTTATTTTCTATTATCCCATAATTTTATCTTATTTTTCTCTGTATTTATTGTTTGTTTTTTATCTTTACCTTTCATGTTAAATTCAGTATTCAGGTTAGCTGTTAGTGGACAGTGAACATCTAAATATATATGCAACAGAATTCATCTACTTTAAAATCAATAATATTTTAAAACATAGAAAGATGAGATAAAATAATCAACAACACTGGAATTTTTTTATGTTAACATCAGGTTGTCATAGTTGCCAATAATCCGGCCTGCCATTCCAAATAAACATATCGTTATTTTTGCATAAATCGACAACATTATAACCGTATTGATTTATTGTACCATCTATGTACTTTCTGTTCAATGGTATACAACACTTCTTAAAGTTCTCAAGAATTTTTCCATCTTCGTTCTCATTATTTTCAAGTTCATTTAAATCTGATATAATTTCGTCTGCAAAAATGTAGTCCGACAAATGTCGACAACGGGCATTAAAATCGCAGAGTAATAAACAGTGTTTACATTTGCCGAAGTATCTGAACATTTCGTTTTGTATTTCTAAGAAAGGGTCTTTATGTACAAATCTTGAACCAGTTGGCGGAACGCTGTCATGATTCAAAGTTAAAATTTCAATGCATCCTCAAGATGCATAAAACATATGGAAAATGCTACTGAATTGGAAGTCATATTTTTAAGCTTAGTGAGACCCGTGTCTCGTGCAGAGAAATTTATAAAATACATTTGTAATACCTGCCTCTTTGTACACAAATAGGCCTACTATAAAGAGAGGTCTTCTTCTTCTTCTTCTTTTTCTTCTTAATATGAAGGTCCTTTGCATAGACAGGTAAGTTTATAAGGTCAAAACAGTAGAAAAGAGAAAAAAAGGGGGGGGGGGGGGGGGGGGGGCAGTATGCATATTATAAGCCGTCCATAAAAAAAAAATAAAAAAACATTTTGTTTTAATCTTTTCTTGTTTATTATTAAGATAAGATCCATATTATATTTTATTTTTTATTTGGAAGTCAATTCAAAGACCTATATCAGCCTAATAGGTCTTTGGGCAATTACAATTGATGCAGACAGGATCAAATAAGATCAAGGATTTCGTAAATCTTGAGAACGTTTGGCAAAAAAAAAAATATAACGAAAAAAAAAGGAAATGCATTTTATAAGCGAAAAAGTGTAGTTGAAAGTAATAAATTTGAATTACAAAGTTAAAACTACATTGAACTTATTTATTTATTCTAAAGGGGAAGTCACAATGTAGGAAATTTCTTGTTAACTCCCTTGACTGTTTTTTTTTTGTTTTGTTTTTTTCAAGGGAAGCTACTCTAGAAAGGAAGCAGGAAGTTGATTCTTATCGAGGCTTCCGTAGATGACATGATTCATTGTTTCGATAAAACAATGCTATACTTATTGAGAGCAACAGAAGATGGATACTCGATATAAATCTTATCATCTGCGCCGAATGATTTTACTTCTTGGACTTTTAACTGCATATATAACGGGTATTTGTTTTGCAAATCTTTGTTCATCTTTGGTTATGTGTCATTCCTTCTTGTAAACTCAGACTCCCGGACAGTATTCTACTGTTTTTGTTTCGCTTTTACAAACTTGACATTTCTAAATATTCTGTCATATACGCTAGCAAGCTTATTTTATATTTCCTTTCGGTTTGCACAAGTCTGTCTAAATTGTTCTACATAAGTTAATATATATCCTTTATACTGCCATAGCATAAGATCAGTAAGTTCAGATTTGATTTATAAAGTAGAATATTAAAACATTATACATAGGTAGATATCACTTACCATTAAATGATTTTGTTTTTAATGTTATTGAGATCTAGCAGCACACTTGATAAAAGGCGAATCAGCATAAATTAATGTTCATGTAGTTCATGTAGATTTAGAGCCAAATGTTGGATTTGTCCAACATAAGTGTTTCCACTTCTTTGGCCCAATCACATGTGCTTTCCCAGTTGTTGTTGAGACATCCTATATGTATTCTGTCTCATGTACATGGATGATTTCATAGAACACAAAATTGCCACAAACATGTTCTGAACGCATTATAACGTACAGTACTCTATTCTGACGCATCACTATTCCATACATGCCATATTTTCAGTATGTCTCCCAGGGAGGTTTTGAAATTTTCACAGGGAGATTTGGGGTCCAGCAAGGGAGGTTTTACGACATATATTAAAGAGACGTTCTTAATAAAAAAAATAAAGAAAAATACACATTTGATTATCCCTTCATTAAATTCATTAACAGTTTATATTATATATACTGTTTATTGCATTTAATGAAAGTACCATTAAAAAATATATCTAAAAAAAAAATCTCAAAATTTATAAATAGATCTAATTCAAGCACTGTTTCACATTTAATGCAACACTACCTTGCAACAGATCTGAGATCATGCCATTTACATCACACACATTTAAATTGATACAGTATCTTCGATTTATTGAATGATTTCTGATCATGGTTTTAATTAATGGGGATGAATAAAGATAAAGAGTTGGACCATTTTAATAATACTTTCACCTTCTGTCTGTGTTTTTTCTTTTTTTCTAAATTAAATTGCCTTTAGCTAAAATATTATTTAGCTTAAAATATTTATCGTGTACAGTATGGTGATATGAAGTGGTTAACCAACTCTTCCGATCAGCACATCTCATGAGAGTAAATTATTCAGCAGACGATATCCGTTGTTAATCAAATCAGCGTCGGTGTGAAAATTGCACTTCATTTGCAATTTACCGCTAGCTGAGGTGTTCTTTCTATGATGTGTCTATATGACGAGTTTGTTAAGATTTAAATGATTTGTAAACAGCTGATCTAATTATCATTTATTGTTTACACTTCCGGTAAGTAAGGATTAGCTATTCTCCGGGACCTATTTATCCATGGTAAGATATACTAAAGCAATCATTTATATCTTTATTACGATGTACCAAATGCATTCAAACCTTACTCATTCTAGCTTTAGCTAATTACCCGACGATAATTGTTTCAACTGATAGACTGGCGAATCTGCTACCTGTCTGAATCATGCAATTTGATTGGATAAGGACGATCACACATTGCCTGTGGCTGTGTACAGCACACTGGTCAAGATTGATACTAACACATGTTCTTACGTAATCTTCCTGATGCTGTATCATAGCTCGGTAATAAAATGGATTATACTGAGTTCAAAGGGAAACCGGTTTGATTTAAGTCTGACCGGGAGATTTTCACCTCCCGGCGGGAGATCGGGAGACAAGTCAAAATCCCGGGAGATTTAATCTCCCGCCGGGAGATATGGCATGTATGCTATTCCGATGATTTTTTTGTACCCTCAAGTCAGTCTCACTGAATTATACTAACATGCACAGTTGTGATTTTTTTCATTGAAAATACGATGTAAGCCATTTGAAAACAATGTTAGACCATCAATAAATGACTTAGTTTTACCATACATTTGAAAATGATTTTTTTATTTTTGTTTATGTTAAGTTAAAAAAGATCACAATTTTTTCTTAGGTGTGTCAGAACTGTGTACTCAAGGATATAAATACATAGAATATTCAATTAAATGATTATAATAAACATGTTACTAAATATAGTAACAAAATTATGTTGTTGAAAAAACAATTATCTGTATTTGAAATAGTTTATCACAACTTTGCCCTGCTAGTAATTTCCCTTGGAAAAAGCGCACATGAAAATGTGACGTCATTTTAATTTTAAACATGGCCGTTATAAGGATTCGTTTCTAACACCATTTAATGTCAAAATTTGCTAAGTGAACACACTTGTAAAAAAGCTTTTTTTACAATATATAAATCATGTATATATATGAATAATATCTAAAATGCACATGCATTATTTTAGTTATAATTTTCCGATACGCGTGAACAATTTACACTAGTTTGACCACTCGTAATTAAATCCAATTTATCAAAATAAAAAAAAATGTATGGTATGTGTTTAAAATTAATAATAGAATGCCAAAATAACGTTATATATTAAACAATTTGCCTTGAAGTAAAACAATTATACTTTATCTAGAATTGGATTCCATCACTGTCCATAACTGTCCAGGCATAATCATAACACTTGGAATAAAACTTGCAACTAAGCTCTCCCATGTGTTTGTTCACTCATGATTTAAAAGTGTTTAGAGTTGACTCATAAATCACATCATGGGGTAATTTATTTAAAATGTCTATAACTCTATTATTCTTACCCTTGGCTTTAATAGCTTTTTGATATGGCCTCTAGTTATATCATCTTTTACAAATGTAATCATATTTCTTCTACCTTGTCTATTTTATGAAGCATTTTAAAGACTTGAATTACCTCAGCACTTATTCTACTGTATTCTAGTGTTGGAAAACCCAGTTTTTTTTAACTAATCCGCTGAAGATGCATAACTTAAATGAGGTCTTACCAAGGCTTTGTATAGAGTCAAATATTTTCTTCAGACATGTATGTCTAATGATGAGAACACAAACTAACGTTTAAACTGGCATTCGATGCTTTCTAGGGGGTAGTGTTTAGTTTAAACATATTTTATTTTTCAGCATATGTATATTAATAAATATTTCAATAAAGCAATTAAGGAATCTGATTGGAAGCAAAATGCTAATAAAAACCTTCTTTAGTTTAACAAGAATAAAAAAAAAATCAAATTAGCTAGGTTTTTTTTTTAATGATAGAATAAAACATTTGCCCAATTTCAAGTTCAGTGGTGATACTTGGCAGTATTTATCAATCAGATGTTTATGTAAAGAGGGATGTGGTGTACACGGTAGAGAGGGAGAGTGTTCCTACAATAAAATTATGTAAACATTTCTATAACTTTGTGGAGTGTTGTTGGTTCATATGACAGTCAAAGGTCAACTCTACCTGTTTAAAATAGTCCAATAGATGTTGATTCTTGTTTGAAGGTATGGGTTGAATTTCAAACAATGATACCTCATACTCATAGTGTTAACTCAACTCAACTCAACTTTATTAGGCAAATCGGCAATACAATATGCCATTGGCCATATACAAAAATCATAAAGAAAATGCATGCATCAGTTGGATGATTTAATACTGGTTCTGCCACTAGACAATTTATAACCTTGTACATTGGTGTGAGAACTTCCCACTTGTGTGTTGTTCTAGACTTTGCCAATTTAGGTTTTGAATTATTTCAGATGCACTTGTTGGATTGTTTGAATTATAAATGTAATATTTGTAACCCATCACATAATGTTATAACTAACACTGTCATATTATCTGAATGATGCAACAGGGACTCCTAATTTCAGAAAGGGTCTGAATTTAAAAGGAGGTGTTCCATCTAGATGCCTGGCTAAAAAGTTAGTGTCAAATGTTGTTTAATTTTGTGTCACGGCTTGGAATAAGATAACAGTAATACAAGAAATTGGCATTCTCATTGCATAACTTTCATTTTAATATTGTAAATTGATCTTTATTCAATTGGGACAAATTCCAAAGGTCATGGCTTCGATCCCTGGCCGTGACAAACCAAAGTCGTAAAAAATGGTACTGGTATAGCTCCCTTGCTTGGTGCTCACAATATAAGGGTAGTTCCAGGACTGGTTGACCTGGTGTCAGGATAATGTGACTGGGTGTAGTATCATGCCACATGTCTACAGTGTGATACTGCAGTGTGGCAGCACTATATCTGTCTCAAGTAGACATCCTCCCCAAATGACAGAAATACTGTTTGTGGGATGTTAAACCCAATTAACAAACAAACAAATTCCAAATTGGCAAGGGTGTATATCATAATATTGGTCTATATAAAACGATGAGTATTAATCCTGTGTCATCCCATATAAATCAACGTACCTTGTATATCTGAAATTCTATCAACTGATTGTTTTTCATGTTTTCTTGGGACTGGACCAAGTGGTTTGAGTATCTTTTCCATAACTTAGATGTCATATCCCATATAAATCAACGTACCTTGTATATCTGAAATTCTATCAACTGATTGTTTTTCATGTTTTCTTGGGGACTGGACCAAGTGGTTTGAGTATCTTTTCCATAACTTAGATGTCATATCCCATATAAATCAACGTACCTTGTATATCTGAAATTCTATCAACTGATTGTTTTTCATGTTTTCTTGGGGACTGGACCAAGTGGTTTGAGTATCTTTTCCATAACTTAGATTCATTCCAATCCCAAAAACCAATTTTTTTATGTTTTCTTGGGGGGGTTCCAACCATGATTGTGACATACCAAAGATTTTCAAAATGGCACTAGTATATTTCCCTTGTGCCTGACACTCAGCACATTCCAGACAAATGAAACTCTGGAATAAACTTGCTGAAACACATTTTAAAATCATAACTTTTAATCATTTATAGCATATTTAATTTGATTTTCTCCTGCAAATATTTCTTAGCATTACATTAATATGCCAAAAAGTATGAGATAAATCTTGTCACATGTAAAACAGATGCATGTTCAATCTTTATTGAAAATATATAGTCATGTTTGCCTGTCATAACATGTTTTTTTTTTCACATTAAGTGATTACTGAGAATGCACTTATATTTGTAACTGTCATTATGTTCAGAACAATTAATAGGCAATTAGTCTTATGACGTTATTATGTATGTGTGTTACAGAGATATGTTGTAACCTTTAGCAGCTGTATCCAGCTTAGGCTGATAGATTTTAACCCTTTCCCTCATGGAGGACACCATGAAAAGACCTATGCGAACAGCATAAAACCAGATCAGCCTGCGAGTAACTTGCAGGCTGATCAGGTTTTATGCTGTTCGCTGCTCCTCAGTGGTCTGGAAATGAGGATTTTGTAATTAAATTTGGTAAGGTTAAACTGTGGTTTTCTGCAGATCAGGCTTTATGTGATACCTATTGAGGGCGTCAAAATGAGTCTATATGAGGGAAAGGGTTAACTTGATGTTGATATCATCTTCGAAAGTAAATATCAACATGAGTAACTTTAAACTTTTTACATGTACTAGCTTACTGAAATTTTATTACAGTACATGTGTTTCACAGTGCATGAAAAATAAGGGATTTATAGAAAGCTTATAACATGTTTTACAGTTTAGTTTTTCACCCTCATTTTCTATAATTTTAATCTTTTTCTGTTGCACTGTTTGTGAAAATTGATGATCCTTTATAATGATTCTTTGAAAGGTTAAGCGGACAGTCATCTCATCCTGTTTATATTAAGACATATAATGATATCAAACTGAGTCTGAGACCAAAGAAATTAATTCAAAAGTGTTTCTAAGGGGTAGTGTTTAGTTTGAACATATTTTATTTTCTGCATATACAAAGAACCTCATTCCAATATAATTAGAGTCAAAAAATCATATATAGTCATGGAACTACTTTTTTGTATGCAAAAAAAAAAAGCAACTGAATAAATCTGAGTTAACCATCATCATCATCATCATCATCATCATCATCATCAATTTATAGACTGTTGTCTAGGATGACCCAGGTTTACCAGTTCAGTACCCTACCAGCTAATGATAGCAATCAATTTTACCATTAAAAGAAGAAATTAATCTACAAGTGTCAGAATACCCTTATTCTACCTTCCTCTTTTCTCTTAAAATACTCAATGGAATGCAGTATTTATATGATTGATTTGGCTTGATTTTTTTCTTATTATATGTCCATCAAATAATGGAACGTATTATGGATTCATCTGCTGTGGCTGGATGGGTAGGTGGGCAGCATCCACTAAGGTTGTCCGCTAACTTGAACAAATGTGAACTTATCTTTACAAAACTTGGCTACAATGTATATGGGCAAAATATCTCAGCCAAGTTCGATAACCCGCAGCTAGATTGTCCCAGACACTCTGGAGATATGACCTTTTAATGGATGAAAATTGCTAAATATACTGTGTCCGCACTGTAACTCAATTAAATGTGAACTAATCATTACCAAAACTTGGTCACAATGTATATGGGCACAATATCTAAGTTTGATAATCAGCCAGTTTATCCCAGACACTCAAGTGTTATGGCCCTTGAATTGAAAATAAAATGCTTAACTGTTTCTACTCTCTAACTCTAACAAACATGAACCAGTCTTATCGAAACTTGGTCACAATGTGAATGGGCACAATATCTCAACCAAGTTTGATAATTAGCCAAAAACACTCCAGAGGTACGGCCCTTGAATTAATGAAAAATTGCAAAGTTAATAGTGTCTGCTCTCTAACACTGACAAATGTGAATTGATCTTTACCAACGTTTTAAAAAAATGTGTATTGGCGTCAGTAGCTGTATCAAGCTTAACCTTTTCCCTCATAGAGGAAACCATGAAAAGACCTATGCGAACAGCATAAAACCAGATCAGCCTGCGAGTAACTAGCAGGCTGATCAGGTTTTATGCTATTCGCTGCTCCTCAGTGGTCTGGAAATGAGGATTTTGTTATTAAATTTGGTAAGGTTTAACTGTGGTTTTCTGCAGATCAGGCTTTATGTGGTACCTATTGAGTGCGTCAAAATGAGTCTATATGAGGGAAAGGGTTAAAAACCAGTCAGAATGTCCTAGACACTCCAGTTACGACCCCTAAATTGATATAATTGCAGAACATGCTTTTTTTGCAATAACTATCACACTAGCACTGATTGGCTCAGTGTCATGCAGGATAATGTGACTGAGTATGGTATCATGCCACATATCTGTGGTGTAATACTGCAGTATGGCAAGACTATCTATTTGAGAAGGGATATTTGTTTCAAGTGCATAGTCTCCAAATGATTGTAATTCTTTCCGTTAGAAGTTAAACCTAACAAGCAAACTTCTTATCACTGAAAGCATGTGACAATTAGTGTCCCTCTCAACACACAGATATGTATTATCAAGGTCAGTGTCGTTGTTGAATGTACATGTATGGATAACCTTATTTGAATTGTATGCATACCCATGCATTTAGAGATCTATTGAAAAGCACAGGTGATAGTACCAGATATTAATTTTTTGCTGATTATAAACATCTATTTTGTTGAGTTTTCTTCGTGGCAAAGAACCCTTTCTCTCCTTAATTTGTTTTGGAGGTGGGAGAGGAGGTCTCAGGGTGAGCTAAGTTTAAGCTTGATTATTTGAAGAATATGAGACCTTTTGCAGTCACCCTTGCCTCGGCATTGGCATTGCAGCTTTTTGGTTAAAGTTTTGCATGCAAGTAACTATCAACCTTATAGCTCAATAACCATTTATGGTATTGACTTAAGTGTTTGTAAATATGTTCAGGGGCATCAGAAAACAAAGGTAGATAACTTTTGATTGAATATATTAAAGAATATGCCCCCTTTTTAATTCAGAATATTTGGTTAAAGTTTAGCATGCAATAGCAATAAAAAATTTGGTTAAAGTTTTGCATGCAAGCTTCTATCCAGCTTATATCTCAATAATTATTCAGGGGTTTCCTTAAGGATTTGACTTTCACTTGCCCAGGGGGCAAGTTACTTTGAACATCTTCTTGCCACCAGTGAAAACAGCTTGTCCGATCTTTAAGTTAGTTAGTGTTTGTTAATGTTTAAAACTAAATATGTGAAGTATTAAGATGAATTTTAGTTAATATGTATCAAACACAATTTCCAAGCAACTCACCCCCTATAAAATGTAGAAAATAAAACATAAAAAAACCCAAAAGATTTCATTTATGAAAATAAACTTGCCTCACGGGCTGTCTCCTTTGAAAAATCACTTGCCCATGGTGATTTTAACCCGGCACGGGAAAGCGGGCGTCCACTTAAGAAAACCCCTGATATTGACTTAAAATTTATGAATATGTTCAGGGGTATCAGACAACCTAGGTAGATAACTCTTGACTGAATTTGATACAAATTATAGCCCTTTTTTTGCTTAGAAAGTTTGGTTTAAGTTTTGCATGTAAGGACTTTCATGTTAATATCTCAATAATCAAGCATAGGATTTATTTGTAACTACCTTAATATGTTCAGTTGTATCATACTTTAGAGGCGGGTAGTTTGTGAAAGAATATAATGCAGATTGTTGCCTATATTTGACTTAAGACTTTTTGGTCAAAGTTTTTCATGCATTATACACTACTATCCAGCTTATATCTTAAAAATCATTTATGATATTGACTTAGGTTATCTAGATCTCATTTGATTTACCAACAAAATTTCAAATAGTTGGGTGGTAAGACAGCCCTTGTTAGACAAAGGGTTAAGGAATAATCAGTCTCTTTGACTGCCAGTATCATTTTTGGGTTCAAGCCTTGGTTTAAAATTAGTTTTGATATTGTATTGATATATTGAGGCACAGCATTAGTAACTGTAACGGAAAGGTCCTTGACTTGTACCACAAATCAAAAAGCCAAGGGGGCTATATATGAATCAATCACATTATCATATTGATCATTTCTGTCCATGGTTTCACAAAAAAATGAATACTTGTTTAAATTGTTGAGTCGTGACAGTGTAGTGGGAGTTTTAATCACCTTCTAGTTGAAGTTGGGGTATTAATCTATCACCTTCTAGCTTTAGTGGCAGTATTAATCAATAACCTTATAGTTATAATGGGGTATTAATCATCTTCTAGTTGTATAGTGGGGTGTAAATCAATCACCTTCTAGTTGGAGTGGGGGTATAAATTACCTTCTAGTTGTATAGTGGTAGTATTAATCAATCACCTTCTAGTTTTGACTGGTATCAGAACAATGAGGTGATATGATTTGAAACTACAATGAGTCAGCACTTTCAATCTTTGTGTGAAATATTGTAGAAGGGGCATTAAATCAAAGTTTTCACAGTGATGACAAATAAACATGCTTCATCAGTTTTGCCATTTGAGAGCTTGGATTTCATCTATTTTAACAGCTGAAATCATTTATTCTGTGGATTTATATGATGATAATAAAATCTATTCAAATTATAAGCTTAAGTTATCTGATGCTAATGGCTCACTCTCTTAACTCCAATACAGACACGGGGGCCTCCGTTGCCAAGAGGGTAAAGTCGCTGACTTTAGCACTCACTCAGCCCCTCACTGCCTGGTTCGAACCCCAACAGAGTCATTCGGATTTTCATGTGAGGAAGCCTTCCAGCTGGCTTGCGGTAGGTCGGTGGTTCTACCCGGATGCCTCCGTGCATTCGGGGTCTTCCTCCACCTGTAATTAGCTTGGCGTCGCTATATGACTGAAATACTGTCGAAGCGATGGTAAACTCACATAGTCAAGTCAAGTCCAATACAGGCATGGCATCTTTCAAGTGCTGCGGAATCTTTGTAGTATGGATTCGTTTAAGAGAAAAGATTTTACTCATTCATTTCTCAGTTTAATAGAAATACTAATAAACAAAAGGTGGAACGAACGATCAAGGCAGGTTGTGGTTTACTTCTTTAATTCTGAACGACGATTCGACTCAAACTGAGTCTTCATCAGGATATTTATAAAGCAAAATCAAGTCACTGAAGTATAAAAAATAGGGATCTTTTGGTCACGTGGTTCCATTGTGTATGTCTATTTTTGGTAACAAATCATTACTAAGGATTTTATTAAAAAATGAAACTAAAAGTGTTAATTATACATTTTAAATGAAAATTGTCAACTGTAATTTGAATTGAAGATGCCATAGATGGAGTAAATAAAAAACACTCTCTCTCTGATAAAATTGTATTGTCAAGTTTGTCAAGGCATAATGTGCTTTTGCTGTCAGTGTTGGTGGGTCCCTCTGTTGTTATCCTGTCCTTTTTTGGTGGTGATGGTGGTGGGGTGATCAGTGGGTGGATATTAATCATTTCCTCCAGTATTTTGTCAATGGATGGTTGTTGTTGTTGTTGTTTTTGTTCTGGTTTCAACCATTTTTTCTCTCCCGGGATAATTTGAAACTTAGAGGTGGTTCCCTTAGTTGGTCTTTCAAATGGTGGTGTCCATGGTTTTGGAGGTTCCACATCGATTTTGAATTTGGCTGAGACTTCTTTTGTTCTGTAAGTGGTCAACTCAGTTTTATGGATTTTCAAACTGTGAAGTCTTAAAAACTCCCTCCTTATGTAGGATTTATTGCAATCGGTGCATTCAAAGACTAACCTATTTTTGTTAATATGGATGGCAAAGTGTCGGTTGAAGTGGCTGATGGTACCTTTTATGAATTTGTTACAGCTTCGGCATTGTCATAGTTTGGTAGAAATCTCCACATACGCCGATAATGGTGCGCGTGCAGGTTTTATTTTTTGTGTCCCCATCTTACTGAATTAGATTTAATCAGAATGGTTGTCAAGTTTGAAATAACGCAATATAAACTTCTTTCGTTCGTAATCTAATGTTGACGTTGTTAGGGGTGGTGGTAAGTATGCCGTGATTGATGACGCTAAAATGCGCGGATACAGGTTTGTATTGATTCCCGGTTTGTATATCATTAATGTGACCGTGAAGTCTTCCTCGTATTGTGTTCCCTGTTTGTCCAATATATTGTATACCACATTTATGACATGTTATTAAGTATATGACACTGCCGGTTGTGCAGTTATACGTACCCTTTAATTTACGAACGTTCCTTGTTGTATTGGATACCGCGGTAGTTTTGGGTGGTTTTAGCAGTTTGCAGGCCGTGCAGTTTTTATCGTATGGAGCAGATCTCCATATTTTATTATTGGGGCGGAAGTCTGAGGTTACAAGTAGGTTTTATTATTATTATTTATTATATTCCGTATGTTCGGGATAAATGGGTTATTGGTAAGTATTAATGGGATAGTGCTTCTTTCTTGTTTGTCGACGTTGATCCTGGAATATGCCATTTTCACTTTCTCAATGGCATGTCAGATAAGCTTTTTTGGGTAGCCTCTAGCATGCAAGTTTTCTAGAGGAAGTTTGGTACATTCTGTGTAAGAGTCGTCTGTACTGCATATGCATGGTAATCTGAGGGCCTAGCTATAGGGTATACTTTTTTTCTGATGTAATGAATGAAACAAATCATAATGTAGATACATATGCGCATCTGTAGGTTTTGTATAGAGGGTGGTGGTTAGGTTTCCATGTTCATCTTTCATTACTGTTACGTCGAGAAAATTGGCTGTGTTCCGGCTAATATCTGTCGTAAATTTGATGGTATTTATGTTGACTGTTTAGGGCTTAAATGAAGAATCTAATTCCTCTCTAGAGTGTAGCCATATCATGAAAATGCCATCAATGTATCTCCACTATACCATTGGTGAAACTGGGTATTTTTTAAGAAACTCTTGTTCAAACTTAGCCATAAATAATATTGCGAAGCTGGGAGCACATTTCATGCCCATAGTTGTTCTGGATATTTGTTCGTAGAATTTGTCATTGAATTTGAAGCAAGTTTTTTTAAATATAAAGTGTAAAAATCTTAGTAAGAACCATGTTTTAGGTTCGGTGTTGTTGTTGTCCTGTAATGCCTGTTTTACCACTAGTATACCTTCTTTATGGGGGATATTGGTATATAAAGCCATAACATCAATGGTGACCAGGAGGGCATCTTTAGGTATTGTTTTAATTTCTTAGTTAAAAAGTGGTTAGTATCTTTAATAAAGGAAGGTACTTTCTGGGCTAGTGGTTTTATATAGATCTACGTATTCCGAGGGTCACTCTGTCAGACTATTACATGCTGATACTATTGGACGTCCTGGAGAATTGTGTTTATGTATTTTTTGGCAAAAGATAAAAAATTGGTGTACGACGGTTCTTTGGTGTGAGATATCTAATGTGTTCTAGGTCAATGATTGAGTGTTTTTCAGATAGTTAAGAAAGTTGTTAATTTCTCTTCATGTTTTATTTGTTAAGTCTAGTGAAGTTTCTTTATATACATTATTGTCACTTAACTGTCTCAATGCTTCTATAATATAGTCAGATTTATTAAGTATTACAGCTGACCCACCTTTATCTGCTGGTTTAACCCTTTCCCTCATAGAGGAAACCATGAAAAGACCTATGCGAACAGCATAAAACCAGATCAGCCTGCGAGTAACTCGCAGGCTGATCAGGTTTTATGCTGTTCGCTGCTCCTCAGTGGTCTGGAAATGAGGATTTTGTAATTAAATTTGGTAAGGTTTGAGTTTGGCTTTCTGCAGATCAGGCTTTATGTGGTACCTATTGAGTGCGTCAAAATGAGTCTATATGAGGGAAAGGGTTAATGATTATATTCTTGTTGGTTTTAAGGGAATGGATCGCCTTGTATTCTGCTGGGGAGAGGTTGGTATTCTTCAATTTAAATATGTTGAAAAACACCATAGAAAAAGTTAAAACCTTAAACTACAACAGTATTAGATTAGTGATAATTCTATGTTTTGTTCACAGTGACTGTCCATGGTTGTGAGGACGGTAAATTTGGCCAGAACTGTACGTTGGAATGTCACTGTGGGGAGGGAGTGGCATGTCAGAACGGGGCATGTACCCCCTGCAGTCAGGGCTGGGCTGGGCCAACATGTCAGCTGATCCTGGGTAGGTATTGTGCCATGTTCTCACACTCTGCAGACTCAAACACACTTTATGACATCTACACCTCTAATCAATTATTGATTCATTCTCACAATTAGTACACAATACAGACAATTTTGTTGCTCAATTAAATTCTTTTGTGAAATATGTGATAATTTTTTTTTCATTGATTAGTCCATGTTAATCTCCCACAAATTTGAAACTCAAAATTTTACTGATTTTGTTTGTTGTAAATTTTAATCCATTACCTCATTTGTGTTTTGATCCCTGGGCAAACAAAGCAGACCCAGATCAGACAGCTCCTGGAAGTAGATATCTGAAATTAGGGTCTCCTATGTTTTATAGTAAAATATCAGATTAAACTTTTTAAAGTTAATTGGTCATCAATTTGTATGTACATAAATAGTACAGTCACAGTTACAGCCCCTTACTCAAATACCCGTGTTCCTGGTATTAATGTACCCCCAGATATGAAGTAAATGGGGGCTTATTTTGAGTAACGTCGGTCAGTCAGTGGAAGAGATTTGGCTATCTTTGGTTGGATTTTAATCAAACTTTACAAGACTGATAAGTACCAAACCTGGTTGCATATATCATTTGCACGACATGATCCACTTGATTTTAAATTAGTTATGGCCCTTTGTTATATTTCCCAAATATATTTTGTCTGTGTAATTTCTCAGCTACCTTTGGTCAGATTTTATTTAACTTCTCAGTAGTAATAAGTATCAATTCTAGTTGCATTGGCACATCATAATTCACTTGATTTTAAATGAGTTATGGCCTTTTGTTATATTTCTTAAATGTATTTTGTAATTGAATATTTTTGTCAGCGATATATGTATTAGTGTATCAGAGCTCTACCTGGTTTTGATGTGTTTTTAGCTCACCTGAGCACCATGTACTCAAGAGTAAGTACTTCTACATCTGATTTCAACAATTAAGCATGGTTCTGACTTTTTGTTATAGAAAATATTGCGAGAAATAAAATTACTGACCAAGGGCCAAATACAAAGGACGGGTCTGAATCGGGTAATGCTGTAGATGGTGACCTTGACCAAACAAACAATACAGCCTGGGCCCAGCTGAATAATGAGACGGGGTTTGTGTGGTGGCGTGTGGACCTGGGATCAGTCCTCACATTCAGCACCATATCTGTACTGTTCCATGATCCACAGGGTAGGTTGTCTTCCCTCTGTATGTTTGACAGCTAGGACTTTGATTTATGTTTATCCAAGACTTACAATTATCCTCTTTTTTTTTCACTCTTAAATAAAACCCTCAAGTCACTGGTCCCAGTGGCTGATTGGTTAGCACAACCTCTGGCAGCGACATACTAAAGTTGTTAAAAATGGTACTTGTATAGCTCACTTGCTTGGCGCTCAGCAGGTGTTGTTCCAGGACTGGTTGCCCAGGATGTTGGGTGTGGTATTATGCCACATGTCTATGGTATATCACAGTGTGGCAGCACCATATCTCTCTCATGTAGAGTCTCCAAATGACTGAACTACTTTTGGTGGGACGTTAAACCCCAAACAAACAAACCCTAAGTCTAAAGAGGAAGGATTTTTATATCTGGAAATAATTATTGTAATGAAAGAAGAACATTATCATTACTTAAATCCTCAAAAGAGATTAATATTTTATATATGTTCTTTTCTCTTTTGATTCATTACTTCCTTTTTGATTTTAAACAGTTCATGTATATGCTTTTGCACAATAGTGGTCATTCAAGAATTAGGAAATCCATTGTTGTTAGAGCCAGAGGTCATACTTCCTGTATTTCTGCACAACTTTATTTCCTTTATACTTCTTTTCACTTTATGAAGCAGTTTTTTAATATATGAATCATAAATCTTTGGCACATGCTGTTCTTTTACATACATGTAAAAAGAGAGTTAAATGTTTTAAGCAACCTGTAGGAACAGCAATGAAACATTGCAAGCATATTTATCAACAGAAGTTACATCACTAGTTAAAGGCTCAATTAACTCTCTGTCTGAAGATGAGCTGTGACCTCTGTTTTCATATGAATTTTGGCTTTTTGTTCAGAATCTTTAGGAACGTAAACAGAATAATGCACACAACTGGACCCCCTGCATATTGGGGACAAGTAGATCCTCTTGATTTCACATTATGCCATATTTTCTGTTTATATGAGGATGGATCAATATCAGCATCCTGTTGATCCCACAACATGGGTTTTGTTAACTAATCTACTTGACACATGTATGTGTATTGTACTTCACAGTCAACAAGACAGGGTAGTTAATCTCTGTACATGATCAGGGAAGTCTCTAGCCAGCATTGGGCTGTGAAATATGGAATCCGTTAGATTATATGCTATAGAAGTTCTCAGTTGTGACAGCATCCATAGTTCATTATAAACTCTCATTTTACATAATTATTGCATGGTCCTCAATTTATATGCCAGAGTCATCATTTTATATGCTTTCACAGTTTATATACTGATTAATCAATAAAGTCATCTGAATAGGTCAGTTTTATATTTTGGGGCTAAGCAACAACACAGATTCATAAAAGAACTTGGATTTTACTTGAACCTATAAATTAATGTAAACAATACAATTACTTCACAAACATTCAAACCATAAACTTGATCAGCACTCTACAATTTGTAAGACAGCTTAAAACAAATCTGTCCAAAAAAAAATGGGGGGGGGGATTTTATACAAATAATGTTCAGCCTTAAAGTTCAGTGTTGTACAACAAGACCTTGGTGCGGAATACCTTACCAGATCAGCCTGCAAGTTTGTCAAATATGTCACCAGATAATCATTGTTGAGCATTTTATTATAGATGAAGTACAGAAAGAAATAGCTGAGAAAAAACGTCTTGGATACTCCATTCGTATCTCCAACACTAGTACTGAAAATGATCCAAATTTAGATGGGAGTCTGTGTTACCATGACAACTCTGACCAAAACACACCCAGCAGCATCAGTTTGTCAAACTGCACATCTCCTGGGAGATATGTTGTCCTATACAACACACGGTCGACAGGGGACACCAACAAATCCAAATGGCCCAACCTTGAACTCACCGAGGTTCAAGTCTTTGTTGACTCAGGTATAGTTATTTGCCCAGTAGAATAGTTTGCCCATTTTATTTTTAGCTCACCTGAGCATAGCTCAGGGTGAGCTTTTGGGATACTTGATTGTCTGTCGTCCGTCAACAATTTTGATGTTTACACACTAGAGGCCACAATTTTGACCCAATCTTCCTCAAACTTGGTCAGAATGTTTGTCTTGATGATATCTTGAACCCTTTTGAAAATGGGCCAGGTTGGATCAAAAAGTAGGTCAGTAGGTCAAATCTTAGAAAAATCTTGTTTACACACTAGAGGCCACAATTTTGATCCAATCTTCCTCAAACTTGGTCAGAATGTTTGTCTTGATGTTATTTTGAAGCCTTTTGAAAATGGGTCAGGTTGGATCAAAAAGTAGGTCAGTAGGTCAAATCTTAGAAAAATCTTGTTTATACACTAGAGGCCACAATTTTGATCCAATCTTCCTCAACCTTGATCAGATTGTTTGTCATGATGATATCTCGAACCAGTTTGAAAATGGGTCGGGTTGGATCCAAAAGTAGGTCAGTAGGTCAAATCATAGAAAAATCTTGTTTATACTCTGAGGGCAACATTTTTGGTCCAATCATCCTCAAACTTTGGCAGAATGTTTGTCTTGATGATATCTTGAACCTTGAAAATGGGTGGGGACAAAAGTAGGTCTTTAGGTCAAGTCTTAGAAAAATCTTGTTTACACACTAGAGGCTACAATTTTGTTCCAATCTTCCTCAAACTTGGTCAGAATGTTTGTCTTGATGATATCTCGAACCAGTTTGAAAATGGGTGGGGCCGGACCGAAAAGTAGGTCTTTAGGTCAAGTCTTAGAAAAATCTTGTTTACACACTAAAGGCCACAGTTTTGATGCAATCTTCCTCAAACTTGGTCAGATTGTTTGTCATGATGATATCTCGAACCAGTTTGAAAATGGGTGGGGATGATGATATCTTTTTTGGATGGGGTCAAAAATTCCTGAACATTGTTTCACCTCATCATCTTAATTCTAAAGCAATCTGTTTTGTACAGGCAATGAATGATACTTTTCTCAGGTGAGTGATCTAGGGCCATCTTGGCCCTCTTGTTTGTTAGGTTTTAGCTCATCAGAGCACAAATTTTCCAAGGTGGACTGTCTGAATAACCCTTTCTCTGTTATTTGTAATCAATCATTTGTCTTAAATTTGTCATCCTTCATGCAGTGTCAAAAATATGCTTCAAATGATGCCTCTTCTTACACACAGGGTAGACTGTAATGATATCTCCTGAAATGCAGGCTAGACTGTAATGATGTCTCCTGAAATGCAGGGTAGACTGTAATGATGTCTCCTGAAATGCAGGGTAGACTGTAATGATGTCTCCTGAAATGCGGGGTAGACTGTAATGATGTCTCCTGAAATGCGGGGGTTAGACGTTAATGGTCTCCTGAAATGCAGGGTAGACTGTAATGATGTCTCCTGAAATGCAGGGTAGACTGTAATGATGTCTCCTGAAATGCGGGGTAGACTGTAATGATGTCTCCTGAAACGGGGGTTAGACGTTAATGATGCCTCCTGAAATGCGGGGTAGACTGTAATGATGTCTCCTGAAAGGGGGGTTAGACGTTAATGATGCCTCCTGAAATGCGGGGTAGACTATAATGATGTCTCCTGAAATACAGGGTAGACTGTTATGATGTCTCCCGAAATGCGGGGTAGACTATAATGATGTCTCTTGAAATGCGGGGTTGACTGTAATGATGTCTCCTGAAATGCGGGGTAGACTGTAATGATGTCTCCTGAAATGCAGGGTAGACTGTAATGATGTCTCCTGAAATGCAGGGTAGACTGTAATGATGTCTCCTGAAATGCAGGGTAGACTATAATGATGTCTCTTGAAATGCGGGGTAGACTGTAATGATGTCTCCTGAAATGCGGGGTAGACTGTAATGATGTCTCCTGAAATGCGGGGTAGACTGTAATGATGTCTCCTGAAATGCGGGGTAGACTGTAATGATGTCTCCTGAAATGCAGGGTAGACTGTAATGATGTCTCCTGAAATGCAGGGTAGACTGTAATGATGTCTCCTGAAATGCAGGGTAGACTTTAATGATGTCTCCTGAAATGCTGGGTAGACTGTAATTATGTCTCCTGAAATGTGGGGTAGACTATAATGATGTCTCTTGAAATGCGGGGTAGACTGTAATGATGTCTCCTGAAATGCAGGGTAGACTGTAATGAAATTTGCTTGAAATTTTAGCTTGACAATTTGAAGAATATGTGAGCTATTGTAGTCACCTCTGCATCGGCGTTAGCGTTGTAGCTTTTGGATAAAGTTTAGCATGCAAGTTACTATCAACCTTATATTTCAATAAATATTTATGGTATTGTCTCGAAAGATTATAAATATGGTCAGGGCTATCAGACAATAAAGGTAGATAACTTTTGACTGAATTTAATCTTAATTATGGCCCCTTTTTAACTAAGAAATTTTTGTTAAAGTTTTGCGTGCAATAGAAAATTTGGTTAAAGTTTTGCATGCAAGCTACTATCCAGGTGGAATCTCAATAACCATTCATGGTATTGACTTGAAAATTTATGAATATGTTCAGGGGGGATCAGACAACCAAGGTAGATAACTCTTGATGGAATTTAGTACAAATTATGGCCCCTTTTTAGCTCACATGAGCACAACGTGTTCAAGGTGAGCTTTTCTGATCGCCTTTTGTCCGGCATCCGTGCGTGCGTGCGTCCGGCGTCAACAATTGCTTCAAACAACATCTCCTCCTAAACGGCTTGGCCAATTTGAAAAATATTTTGCAGGAATGTTCCTTGGATGAAGCTCTACTAAAGTTGTATAAATGGTTCTGGTCCATTGCATAATTAGGTCACAGGAGCTAAAAATAGATTTTAAAAATGCAAACTTTGAAAATCTTCTTCTGCAAAACTGCAAGGCCTAGAGCTTAGATATTTGGTATGAAGCATCATCTTATGGGCCACTACCAAGATTGTACAAATCATAGCCCTATGGTGATAAATGACCCCGCACCATGGGTCACTTGTTTTACATAAAGTTATATAGGAAAACCTTAAAAAATCTTCTTCCATGAATGCATAAGGCCTAGAGCTTAGATATTTGGTATGAAGCATCATCTTATGGGCCACTACCAAGATTGTACAAATCATAGCCCTATGGTGATAAATGACCCCGCACCAGGGGTCACTTATTTTACATAGAGTTATATTGGAAAATCTTAAAAAATCTTCTTCTATGAATCCATAAGGCCTAGAGCTTAGATATTTGGTATGTAGCATCATCTTATGGGCCACTACCAAGATTGTACAAATCATTGCCCTATGGTGATAAATGACCCCGCACCAGGGGTCACTTGTTTTACATAGAGTTATATAGGAAAATCTTAAAAAATCTTCTTCTATGAATCCATAAGGCCTAGAGCTTAGATATTTGGTATGTAGCATCATCTTATGGGTCACTACCAAGATTGTACAAATCATAGCCCTATGGTGATAAATGACCCCACACCAGGGGTCACTTGTTTTACATAGAGTTAAATAGGAAAATCTTAAAAAATCTTCTTCCATGAATCCATAAGGCCTAGAGCTTAGATATTTGGTATGAAGCATCATCTTATGGGCCACTACCAAGATTGTACAAATCATAGCCCTATGGTGTTAAATGACCCCACACCAGGGGTCACTTGTTTTACATAGAGTTAAATAGGAAAATCTTAAAAAATCTTCTTCTATGAATCAATAAGGCCTAGAGCTAAGATTTTTGGTATGTAGTAGCATCTAATGGTTCATTACAAAGATTTTCAAAGTCTTGGCCCTACGGTGATAAATGACCCTGCGCCCAAGTCTTCTCTGAAACCATATGGCCCATTGCTTAGATATTTGGTGTGTAGTATTGTCAGGGGTAAAATGTTTTAGATTAAGTTATATCAGAATCCTTGTCTGTTTAAAAACCTTGACATCAGTTGAAGCAATGGTACTCAGGTGAGCGATTCAGGGCCATCATGGCCCTCTTGTTTAACTTAGAAATTTTGGTTATATCTTGCATGCAAGGTACTTTTATGTTTATACCCCAGTATCCAGGCATGCAATTGATTTGAAACATCTTTAATACGTTCAGGGGTATCATACTTTCAAGGTGAATAACTCTTGATGGAATATATTACAAGCTATGGCCCCTTTTTAACTCAGATATTTTGGTTAAAGTTTTACATGCAAGCTACTGTCCAGCTTATGTATCTCAGAAATTGTTTATAGTATTGACTAGAAAGTTTAGGAGTGTGTTTAGGGGAATCAGAAAACCAAAGAGGATAGCTCTTGGACTGAATTTTATACAAATTATAGCCCTTTTCTTACTTGGATACTTGGTTAAAGTTTTGCTTGGTTACAGTGTTTTTATGCTTTTGTCTCAGTACCTAGGCATGCAATTGATTTTAGACTTCATAAACCTATTTAGGGGTATTAGACTATCAAGGTATATCATTTTTAGCTCGACTATACGAAGAACATGAGAGCTATTGTAGTCACCCTTGCGTTGGCGTTGCAGCTTTTGGTTAAAGTTTTGCATGCAAGTTTCTATCAACCTTATATCTCAATAACCATTTATGGTATTGACTTGAAAGTTTATAAATATGTTCAGGGGCATCAGGCAACCAAGGTAGATAACTCTTGACTGAATTTAATATCAATTATGGCCCCTTTTTAACTTAGAAATTTTGGTTAAAGTTTTGCATGCAGTAGAAAATTTAGTTAAAGTTTTGCATGCAAGCTGCTATCTAGTTTGTATCTCAATAACCATTCATGGTATTGACTTGAAAGTTTATGAATATGTTAAGGGGCATCAGACAACCAAGTTAGATAACTCTTGATGGAATATATTATAAATTATGGCCCCTTTTTAACTTAGAAATTTTGGTTAAAGTTTTGCATGCAAGATACTCTCATGCTTATATCCCAGTATCTAGGCATGGAATTGATTTGAAACATCTTAAATATGTTTAGGGGTATCATACTTTCATGGTAAATAACTCTTGATAGAATATGTTACAAATTATTGCCCTTTTTAACTTAGATATTTTGGTTAAAGTTTTGCATGCAAGGTACTTTCATGCTTATATCTCAGTATCCAGGCTTGGGATGATTTGAAACATCTTTAATATGTTTAGGGGTATCATACTGTAAAGGAATATAACACTTGATCGAATATATTAAAAATTATGACCCCTTTTAACTTAGAATTTTGGTTGAAATTTCGCATTCAAGCTACTTTCCAGCTTATATCTCAGGAATTGACTAGAAAGTTAAGGAGTGTCTTCAGGGGCATCAGAAAACTAAGGAAGATAACTTTTGGACTGAATTTTATGCAAATTATGGCCCTTTTCTAACTTGGATTTTTGGTTAAAGTTTTGCATGCACAGTGTTATTGTGCTTATGTCTGGGTAACTAGGCATGGGATTGATTTTAGGCATCATAAAAATATTAAGGGGTAACAGACTATCAAGGTATATCATTTTTGACTAATATTATGTACAGGGTATGTGAAGGGCAAGAACTGAAATAGATTTCATTTGATTTACCAACAAGCATTTTGAATAGTTTAGCGTGCTGTCCTCTGACAGCTCTTGTTGACTGTTATTATATATATATATATATATATATGAAGGGCAAGAAATGAAATAAATTTGATTTGATTTACCAACAAGCATTTTGAATAGTCAAGCATGCTGTCCTCTGAGAGCTTTTGTTTGCTGGGGTCCTTCATCAGAAAAACAAAAAAAGATATTAGTTTTATCTTGTACATATATGCAATTCATTATTACTTAAGATATGTAGATATGAATAAGGCTCCTTGACCCAAGGAATGAAATTCAAATTACTTGATTTTTTAAAGCACATATATCATCTTGCTACAAAAAGAAATGTAAATCACATCAGAAATTTAATTTTTGGGGTGATTGTAGTCTTTCTTGGGAATTAAATAGGTATTAATGAACTTTGCACGATACTTGATCTTGTTTATGTCTGTTTGCAAGCTTTCTGAATTAAGTTTCAGAACTTGGCCAATATTTTTACTCCAATAAACTTTATTTATACTTCAATACATCCCATATTTTCATTATCAGTTCAGATTTCTTTAGATTTAGAAGATTAAGATATTTATGTCTTCAACATAATTGCAATGTGTGTGTGTGTGTGTGTTTCTATGGATATATCATTGTAAATCAGAATTTATCTGCCAGTTTTCGAGGTTTGGACCATTGTTTTAGAGTTACAATGTATTCCAGTGTAAGTTAGTATCAAGGTTTATCTAGATATGGACTTCACGAAGAGTTATAGTGGATTATAATATCAGTATGAACCCTTCTTTGTGTTCACAGAACATCAGAGATTCTTGTAAAAGCTTTTTTCTTTTCTTTTTGAAGCTGGAACATACACTTGAGACATTTATATCAGGTTGTCATGTGCTCATTCAGGTAGCTATGGTGACATGTTGTACATGTATATTTCAGGTTGTTCCAGTGGTACATTTGGACAAATGTGTGAGAAAGAGTGTCCCGTCACATGTCTGAACAACAAATGTGACAGAGTCACCGGTCACTGTACAGGTACTGATTTGATAGTGTTGCTGAATCACTAACTTTATTGTTGCATCTGCTTGCTTAAGCAGGTGCATCATAGGTATCCGGTTTTCTGTCTGTCCATCTGTCTTCAATATACATCGACCATAGCATCAAAATTTTTCATTTACTCAGCTACCACTGCAGATATGCTGATGGTATTTATTAGGAATGTAGAGCAGGGCTAGTAAGTCAGTCACATTCAAGAATGGTACCTCTCACATCATTTTTGACATGGTAATGGCATTTTTGTGCAAACTTGCCTTTTCACTGAACCCTTTCAAATATTGCTTGAAAACTTGGAATAGGTACATATTTATTGCTTTTGTTTATATTTTGATAATAAAGAGATTCTTATTTTGCCTTTAATTGCTATATTCATTTTTATTGACAAACACTTGAATAGTCAAGCATGCTGTCTTATGGACAGCTCTTGTTTCGACTAGGGTTGACATTATTTTTTGGACTTCATTTCTCAGCAACCACTGCAGATATGCTGATGATATTTGATATGGATGTCAAACAGGGCTAGTAGATCAGTAACTTCATTTTTGACACAGTTATGGCCCCTTTTTGACTTAAAATTTGTGTTGACCCTAGGGTCATTTTTTGGGGGGTGAACTTTAGCTCTCAGCAATCATTGCAGATATGCTGATGATGTTTGATACAAATGTAGAGCAGTGCTAGTAGATCAGTCACATTCAAGAATTGTACCTCTCACTTTATTTTAGACATAGTTATGGCCCCTTTTTGCCAAAAATACATTTTCCAATCGGTACACATAATTATTTGTATGTCAATTAAATGATGGCCAAGTTCAACTTTGGGGCAAAACTCGAGAATTTTTTACACAAATACCTTTTACGATTAATAAAAACTTCTCATTGGCTCAACAGATTTAGATAATTTAGGTACACATGTAAATGTCATTTTAAGTAAAAGCTAAGTTTGACTTTGAACAAAATCAGTTAATTTTCAACACAGCTACAGCCCAATTTCAATTTAGAATTTGACAAAAAAAATACCTTGTGCTATCGTTAATTCATCATAGGCTCAACAGATTTAGATTATTTACACTTATTCATCTTAAAAAATTAAAGCCAGGTAAACTTTCAGCAATCAATTTTTTTTTAAAGTGTTATACCCCTTTTTCAGTTAATGATTTGCTGAAAATGCTTTGTTTGATAAAATAGGCTTTATATTCTTTGTTTCTTACTTTGTTTAACTATAAGCACACCGTCCCCGTTGGCCGAGTGGTTAGAGGATCCACCTTGAAAACGGGAGGTTGTGGGTTTGATTTCTGGCCGTGACATACCAAAGTCATAAAAAATGGCACTGTTGTAGCTCCCTTGCTAAGTGCTCAGCATATAAGGGTAGTTGCAGGACTGGTTGACCAGGTGTCAGGATAATGTGACTGGGTGTGGTATCATGCCACATGTCTACGGCATGATACTGCATTGTGGCAGCACTATATCTGTCTCAAGTAGACATTGTCTCCACATGACCGAAATACTGTAGATGGTACGATAAACCCAACAAACAAACATAACTATAAACTTAGCTCAAATATCACCTTTTGCTGTTTTATTTGGAATAATTGCATTCTCATCCACATAAAGCTGTCACTGGACGCTATTTAGAAACACTTTAACAATGGAAGGAACTTAATTGCAGGGAAATAGTACTCATGCTGACCATCCTACCTACCAAGTCCATGTCCCATCATTTGTCATTCTCACGGGTGTCACTGCAGTACCATGTTTTTAATAGTCTTACACACTTAGTGCAACAAACAAATGTATGTCACTATTCTAGACGTTTTGATGCACAAATCCTGTTGATAAACATTTACATTTGAAATATAATAAGATCTCGTCTGTTTTGGAGAGTAGGAGTTATTGCACTTGAGGAAATATTTCTGAGTGTGGGAAGTCACACTGTTAACTTTTGAAAACTTTATTAAATTGTTTTTTATTTGATGTTTATTTACTAAAAAACTTATATGTATCTGCAGTGTTTATTCATATTTAAGGTAAAGTCCTCCCAGTAGTGGTTCTGCTACGTCTTAGACCACTCAACTTCTACCAAGATAACCAAGGTACCCTAATGAAACATTAGGAAACCTTGGTTATCTCCGTGAAAGGCCATGAGGTTTGAAATGTAGCATAACCATTACAGGGACTCTACCTAAAGAAGGAGCATTTTATCATAATATTTACAGATACAACATTTGTGCATTAGTTTGTCATTCAATTCTTTTACAAATTACTATTTCAAGATGGCTGCCAGCAGGGATATTTCTCCAGAAATTGTAGTCAGCAGTGTTCTCCTCATTGTTCAACACAAGAGTGTGATGATCTAACTGGATCCTGTCCAGTCTGCAAGGATGGTTACACGGGTGAGCGCTGTGACACTTCATGTCCCCAGACCTGTGACACCTGCACCAGGGAGGGAAAATGTCAAGGATGTATGTCCACTGCTATGTACGGGGAGTTCTGTAACATTACCTGTAGTGCAAACTGCATCGATGGATGTTTCCAGGTTAATGGTACATGCAGGAATGGTTGCTCAGTTGGAAAATTTGGAGATACATGCAATTTTTTGTGTGACCATTGTGACCAACCAGGTTGTCATAGAAATGGTTCTTGTTTGGCTAGTGGCTGTCAAGAGGGTTACTATGGTGATGGCTGCAATATGTCATGTGTTCCAGGCTGTTATGGTGGCTCTGTGAAAGGTTGACTGGGGTGTGTGATGCCTGCAGCATAGGTCATTATGGGGAATTCTGTCAACTCATTTGTCCAGCAAATTGTGACAGCAATAGTTGTCACAAAGATGGCAGTTGTAGGTACGGCTGCCACAACAAGACCCTGTATGGTCTGCAGTGTGATCAGGTTTGTGGAGGTGCTATTGCAGGGTGTGAGGAATGTGAAAGTCCTAGCAATTTGGATCCCGTATGTTTGAAGTGTAACAATCGTATGTATGGCGATAATTGTAACAAATCCTGCCTCAAAAACTGCGATTTCTGCTTCAATGACACCATCTGCACCTCTTGTGTGTTTGGCTATTCTGGTCCAACTTGTGAGGACATCTGTGATGTGCTAAACTGTGAAAGCTGTGGGCCAGATGGGGAATGTATCCAGTGTAAACCTGGGCTGTATGGCTCGAACTGCAACAATTCATGTCCAGATTGTAAGACTTGTGAGGAGAAGGAAAATGGGAGAGTAAGCTGCACTTCCTGCAACCACGGTAGCTACCTCAAGATGGGAAGCTCAACAAATATTTGCAGCAAATGCAGGGATACTTGTATCTCATGTGCTAATGATACCAGTTGTTCTGAGTGTAAAGATGGACACTTCGGAGCAAGCTGCCAGACTGAGTGCCCTGATCACTGTGTCCGATGCTCATCTGACCAAGACTGCTCACTATGTGACACGGGATGGTACGGAAAATCTTGTCAGTGTAACGAGAACTGTATTAATGATGGACTGGTTCCAAACTGGTGCTCAGAGAATGGCACATGTCTCAAGGGATGTGTATCTGGGTTCCTTGGAAATAAGTGTCAGATGGTGTGTCAAGAAGAATGCATGCAGTGTGATCAGCAGAGTGCTCACTGCACCAAGTGTGTGGCAGGAAAGTATGGAAGCAAGGAACTGTGCAGTCTGTACTGCGGCCATTGTAAATCAGGAGAGTGCGAGATCTCAGATGGTACCTGTCACAGTGGATGCAAGGTTGGATTTCATGGTGCAAAATGTAATATGTCCTGTTCGTCGAAGTGTGGGGATAAAGGGTGTAAGAATGACACGGGTGATTGTATCTCGTGTCCTCGTGGTTTCTATGGACAAATGTGTGATATGAAATGTTCAGACCAATGCTCTATGTATGGATGTGATATGGACAGTGGAAAGTGTGTTTCTTGTCAACAGGGCTATTATGGGAGCAACTGTGATGAAAGTTGTCATAACAATTGCCTCAGTGGCTGTAAAAGAGAGAGTGGCACATGTGAATATTGTAAGTCAAAATTTTATGGTTTAGTCTGTGACCAGGAATGCCCAGAGAATTGTGGTCCTGACCCAAATGCAAATTTTCTCTCAAAGAATAAAATTGAGTGCAACAGACAGTCAGGGGAATGCATTTTCTGTAAGGCTGGATATTTTGGTGAGATCTGCTCAAGGCCTTGTCAGAAGACATGTGTACAACAGTACGGGAAACCAGTGTGTAAGAAATATGATGGCAAATGTGACGGAGGCTGTGTCAGTGGTTACTATGGAGATTTTTGTATGAAAGAATGCAATGAAAACTGTGGGAAATTGGCAGAAGCAGATGCAAAAGGTGTGTGTGATTTCACAACTGGTCACTGTACAACAGGATGCATTGTAGGATGGTACAATAGGTCATGTGATGTTCACTGCAGCAGCACGTGCAAGGGGGAGTCATGTGACCAGCTGAGTGGAGATTGTATGAAGGGCTGCATATCTGGCTACAAGGGACAATACTGCAAGATACGTAAGTGTATACTTTGATTTTCTTTTGTCTTGTCTGATCTTTGTGTAACTTTGAATAGTTAGACCAGAAACAGGCAATTATAGTAAGAATTTTATTTGTGTTGATGTGGAAAACACACATTCAATTATTGGTTGGACATCTTGGAGAAATCAGTCCCATAAAATTTAGGTTGTTACTAT
>CM037777.1:99001469-99051469 GCA_021229015.1 Solen grandis
AAAATATAGCATTTCATTTATTATAAAAATTTGCTGGAAATTTGAGCATTTTTTTAAATTGTATATGACATTGTGTTCTCTGTATATAGTTTTTGAGCACAACATGCTCAAGGTGAGTTATTTTGATCACCTGCATCATGCCGCATCAACAATTTGCTTTAAAGGACATCTCCTCTAAAACTGCTGGGTAGAAATTGATGAAACTTGGCATGAATGATCCTTGGATTGCCCTTTACAAAAGTTGCTAGAATAAACTTGATCCATTGAGGAAGCCTTGTTGCAATGGTTACCAACAGAATTTCATATAAAAACTTTAATAATCTTTTCTGAAAGTAATAATCAGGATATAACTGGAATTGGCACAAAATGTCACCTTAAAGCCCTCTACCATAATTACGTCTTCCCCCATATTTGTATGGGGAGACATATTGTTTTTGTCAGAGTTGTCTGTCTGTCTGGAGCATAACTCAAAAAGTATCAAAGCTATGAACTTGAAACTTCACAGGTGGATAGATTTCATTGAAGAGAAGTGTCATGCACAAGAACCATAACTCTGCGCATCATATTGTAACCAAGTAAAATCCTACTGCCCCGAGCTGGAACTGAACTCAGGACCCTCGGTATGCAAATCGGACACTATATTAGGTTGCAACAAAAGTTAGCTCTTTTGCAAGAAAATACAAGTGCCATTTTATACCTCTACTACATACACCCCCTCCTTTCAAGAATCAGTCCTCACATTCCTGGAGTATGAACATCTATGGAACTTTCTAAGGGTACCATCCCTTCTACAACTGTGGGTTATTTACATTGGGTGCCAAATGTAACCAAGTAAAATCCTACTACCTTGAACTGGAATCGAACTCAGGACCCTTGGTATGCAAACTGGACACTCTACCACAAAAGCTAGCTCTATGGCAAGAAAGTACAAGTGCCATTTTATTACCTCTACTACAATATTTTTGGAGTTATTGCGCTTTGTTAACTTTCATCCATAATTTTTGTTTGGAGCATAACTCAAAAAGTATCTAAGCTATTAACATAAAAATTCACAGGTGGATAGATCTTATTGAGGAGAAGTGTCATGCACAAGAAACCCTAACTCTGTGCATCATATTTTTTGAGTCATTGCCCTTTGTTAAATTTCATACTTAAATTTTGTCTGGAGCGTAACTCAAAAAGCATTAAAGCTATCAACTTCAAACTTCACAGGTGGAACCGAAACTCTGCGCATCATATTTTGGAGTGATTGCCTTTTGTTAAATTTACAAATTACTTATGTAATTACTTATTATGGTACTTATTTTTTGTCAAGTGCATTACTCATGCACTATGAGATATATAACCTTGAAACTTCATAGGTGGATAGGTCACATGATAGAGAATTGCAGTGCACAAGAACGTTAATTCTGCAAATCATTTTTTTGAAGTTGTTGCCCATTATTTAATTTCATAATCAATAAGGTTTTGTCCGGAGCATAACTCATGTACTATGAGGTATATGACCTTGGAACTTCATAGGTGGGTAAATGTTATGGGTGAGAATTGCAGAGTACAAGAGCATTAGTTTGTTGTTGGAGTTTTTCCCCTTTTATAAAATTTTTGTCCTTAAGATAACTCCAGTTTGATTCATGCTATTGAAATTAAATTTCATTTATAGAAAAAAATTAATGACATATTGTCATGTTCAAGGTTCTCTCTCTGGCCTCAGTATTTTTAGAGTTATTCCCCCTTTTTTACAATTTCTTGACCACAAGATAACTCCTGTTCTACTTATGCTATTGAAACAAATTTCAGTTACAGAAAGAAATCAATTATAGAAAGTGTCACATATAAGATCCATAACTCTTGGCAGAGCTTGATCAATATAGTCAGCCCATTATCTATGTACTCCATGAATACTGAAGACGTAATTACCGTAAAACTTCAATGAATATTAAATGACATGAATTAAAACAATTGGATTTTCAGCATGAATGTACTTAATTACTGCAAACACCTGCAAACGTTTTGTACCCTAGCAACGCAGGGCTTACCTGTTGCTTGTCATCCTAATTATTCTTTTACATGTGGAAAATAATAAATTATTCCTATTTTCAAGTCACTGTTCGCAAAATGAGCTAATGTTTTGGTAACTGAATCATGGCTGATCTACCTTTTTAAAGCAAATAAAGCATATGTCACTGTGTGCTTCAGTGTATGTGTGTGTGTGAGGAAATTGGGATGTGGGGAGACATCAGTCTTCTACGAAAACAAATCTCTAGTTGCTAAAATAAGTTGATTCCTTGAGATAGGAGACCCCCAGTGTGGAAGGGTCATTTAGTTTCTTTATATTCCCTATATAATAATTTCAAAATTCTTTCTTCTCTGAAACCAATATTCAGAAATAAATTTTGTTTTGCACTTGTGATTTCATCTTTGGTCTCTACTGTAACTGCTTAAGCATGTTTGATTGCCTCGAGACGGTTGGTTAGTTATATAACTAATATAGAAGATTCAGGATTCTTTGTTTCGGAAATTAGAATCTGGTTGCTGTTGAAGGTAACTAGGGTAATAACCATGTCACCAGAAGTTTGGCAATACCTGGTATAATTTGCTAATTAAAACTGTCCAATCAATGGCTGATTCAAAACCTCATGTGTATGTTTATAATCCACTGAGCTATGTGTTGAATTTTATACCAGCATGAAGATTGTGTGACTCAGGGAGTGCTTGTTGATTTACATAGGTTTACATCACATTTGGAGCGAAATGGTCTATATCATGTGACCTGACTTGTTTTAACTGATCTGATAGACTGTTGAGCATTCTTGTACCACAATTGCCCTTGTCTGATTATAGTACATGTATATGTGTCAAAAGTACAGATGTGTAAGGAAAAACATATTCAGATAGAATTATTCTGAAATTTACACCTTGAATGTATTTATATAGTTTTTTACTTTTAAAAATGTCTTATCACCATTTGGCCTCTTCATACTTAAGGGACATGTTTTAAAGAATTGATTTGCCATGCATTATCTTTTGTTTCAAGAAGTCATTGTAGAGTTTTTCTCACTTTTTTTGTAGCAGTTTTTTTTAATTGAACATTTCTTAAACAGAGATGAGAAGGAATTTATCTTTGTTCTTTATTGCGATTGACATTTTTTTCCCTTTTAATATTTACTTAATCCAATTAAATCTTTAATATCGATAAGAGAGTTAATAATGAAATTCTTTATCTCAAAATTGCATACTTATATGTAGTAGTTGAATTAGATTTACTCTCTTGCAAGCTTTTGTGACATTGTGGTAAAAGTGTCCGATTCCAGAGTTTGAAATGAGTCCAGGACAGTTAGAAACTGAATAACATGGAAACTTCAATCTGCTTTTGACTAACTGTAAAAATCTTTTTTTGAATTAATGATGTTGACAAATATAATGTAATATAAATATATACACAACAGTTGTCATTTATGTTCATAGACTTTCCCTCCAGTATTTTTAATCTGGCAATTATCCATTATTAAAGGAGATATTACAAAGAAGTAAGTCTTCTTGTTTCAAGTGTTGTTTTTTTTTATAGATCTTGCTTAAATCACCTAGGTAGTGCTATCTGGGGTATTCTGTATTTTGAATAATAGCTAAGTTTCAAGGCTTTGAAAAACATGTCAACAATTAACCTATTGTAGCCCTTTCCCTCATAGAGGATACCATGAAAAGACCTATGCGAACAGCATAAAACCAGATCAGCCTGCGAGTAATTCGCAGGCTGATCAAGTTTTATGCTGTTCGCTGCTCCTCAGTGGTCTGGAAATGAGGACTTTACAATTAAATTTGGTAAGGTTTAACTGTGGTTTTCTGCAGATCAGGCTTTATGTGGTACCTATTGAGTGCGTCAAAATGAGTCTATATGAGGGAAAGGGTTAAATCAGAATGTATGACTAAGGAAAAATATTCAGTAAAGTGGCATATGTAAAACTTGATATACATGTACAGCTTTGGTAATATGCTATAGGATTCTCTTTCTTTGTTAATAAAATGCAATATCTTTAACCTATCACCTCATAGGAGACACAGATCAGACAGCTGGTAGGAACTGTCTGTCAGATCAGGGTCTCCTCTGTTTACTCATAAATTATTGTATTTCAGATTCTACACACTCTGCATAGCCAAGCAAAGTTCATTGATTCATATACAATTTAAAGTTCAATAATTTAATCAGGTTATTAATTTGTATATGTATATTCATAAAAGTTAAAATAAGTTTCTTTTACTTTCAGATGTATTTCTTTCATGTGCCAGCAGCTGCCATACCTCCATCAAACATTAATTCAACCACACCTCCAAAAGTTGATGTTCCTGCCATGGTACAAGTACCTCAGAACCTCAAGCAGCAAACACCAGTTGGCATTGATAGAAAACAACCAGTGGAAAGTAACCCTGTTCAGCCAGACAAAGAAATAGTTGATAACAATGTAAATAAACAATCTGAAAGTAAATATAACACCAATGACAAAGAAACAGATCAAACTGTAGATGAAACTGGTCCAGGTCAAGATGATGGGAAAGGGACTGTTGGTGATGATGCTAAACTAGAAGAGAAGACAAGAACTGAAAAAATGGGACAGGAAGTACCACCTGCAAAGCGTCAAGACGATGGTGTAAAACTTCCTTAGATTGCATTTTAAAGTGATTTATATTAATTATGCACAGGTCTAGAAATTTTATTTAAGTCGGCAACAACAAAACAGAAACTATTCTGTCTTGGGCTTTTACTTCAAGGATGGTCATGTAAAATAATTTTGGATACCTGTAAAAAGGCTTAACCAACCTGTAGGTAACTACCGGGGTAATCAGATTTTATTCCTTTTGCACAATAATGTAACAACAAGTGCTTCAACCTTGGAGCTATGTGTCTATGGGAACAAAGGTGATAATTTGTCAGGTTTGAGGGGAGGGTTCATTCATGTGAATGTGGGTACCAGTCAAGCAGTGGAGTGCTGGGAGACACATCTGGGGTATCATGGAGTGGGACTTGTGTCTCCAAGTCTGATTATTTCTGCCTTTACTGCTAGGATATTGTCTAATATTTTACTGCCGGGTCTGTTATTTTTCTTCTGCTTTTCATTTAAAATGGAACTCTTTATTTTATATGGATATTTGGGAGAAACATCATTCATCAATTATTTGATTTGTGTGTCTGTGATAAATGTTGGTTTTGTTGTTAAGATGAAGATTTTGCAATTTATTTTGGGAGTCAGCCAAGTGGTAAAATCATGGCACTACTTTTAGCCAAAACCTAGCAGTGATATTCCACAGTATGACACAGAAATTCAGAGGGATGAAAAAACGACTTGTTCCATGTTCAAGGTAATGACTGTACTTATGGATCATGGTTTGACAAGCACATAGACAGAGCCATTAAATTAATGAGGATATTTAAAACATTATAATCTAAATACACTCACTTTAGCAATATTTCACAGGTACACGTAGTTAAAGGTAGATTTGATTGTTATAATATTTGGCTGTCCCTTATTTTGATTTCGGACTCCAGTATAAATGTGCTTGTGTGTGGATTTTAAGATTTGATTTATTTTTTATTCATTTAATATGTACATGTATATCTACATGTGTGTACTGTATGTTTTTGTAAAACTCAAATTTATTTTTTTTTTATTTTAATTTTGTAAATTTAATTTTATTTAGAAAAACTTGGTAACTGCCATTAAATTGTGTGACAACGAATTTTAAGTAGTTGATGCAATATATAATAACACATTAAACAGTACATGTAACAGTATTTTGGCACCAAGCCTTTGATTTTGATAGCAACATGTGGAGAAAACCCCTGTATGATAGCCATGAAAATATCTATCTTTATATCCTTTTGAACCGTAGCATTAATGCTGCAAGTCAGTCCTTATAGTCCTGAACTACCCTTTGATATGAGATGCAGATAATTGTTACTTTACATACAGTTTCCTTTTTCAATGGTAACAATTTATTTTGTAAATGTGAAAATGACGGTGGGTAATGTATAAAGCATGATATGAGTAATATATGTCCCATTTTTACTGTAAGAATGTAAGTTATCATTATTTATTGGGTTTCTTTTTCTTGTTTATTACTGATGTGTATTTTGTGGGAAAAAACATGTTTAAATCTTTTTGTGATAATAAAATTAGAAAGGTGTATTTCTTGTATTTTATTCAGCCCAGTTACAGCTTTTTGCTGCATTAACTTGCATTCACTTGGTATCATCTTCAGCTATCGTGGTATTCATGTATTCTGTTAACACTTAACATAATTACGATGAAGCATGAGGTAAATACATGTTTCTGCTGGCCAGACAAGGTCATTTTCTATTGCAGACTATTTTTTTAGCTCACCTGAGCACTTGTGCTCGGGTGAGCTTTTGTGATCGCCTTTTGTCCGTCGTGCGTCGTCCGTCGTCAACAATTGCTTGTGAACACTCTAGAGGCCACAGTTTTAGCCCAATCTTCATAAAATTTGGTCAGGATATTTGTCTACATGATAGCTCGGATGAGTTCGATATTGGGTCATGTGGGGTCAAAAACTAGGTCACCAGGTCAAATCTTAGAAAAAAACCTTGTGAACACTCTAGAGGCCACAGTTTTAGCCCAATCTTCATAAAATTTGGTCAGGATGTTTGTCTACATGATATCTCGGATGAGTTTGAAATTGGATCATGTGGGGTCAAAAACTAGGTCACCAGGTCAAATCTAAGAAAAACCATATGAACACTCTACAGGCCATAGTTTTGGCCCAATCTTCATAAAATTTGGTCAGGATGTTTGTCTACATGATATCTCGGATGAGTTTGTAATTGGGTCACATGGGGTCAATAACTAGGTCACCAGGGAAAATCTTAGAAAAACCTTGCGAACACTCTAGAGGCCACAGGTCAGGGTGTTTGTCTACATGATATCTTGGATGAGTTCGAAAATGGGTAATGTGGGGTCAAAAACTAGGTCACCAGGTCAAATCTTAGAAAAACCTTGTGAACACCCTACAGGCCACAATTTTGGCCTTATCTTCATAAATTTTGGTCAGGATGTTAGTATACATGATATCTTGCATGAGTTTGAAATTGGGTCATGTGGGATCAAAAACTAGGTCACCAGGTGAAATCTAAGAAAAACCTTGTGTACTCTCTAGAGGCCACAGTTTTAGCCCAATCTTCAATAGATTTTGTCAGGATGTTTGTCTAATTGATATATTGGATGTGTTTGAAAATGAGTCACATGAGGTCAAAAACTAGGTCACCAGGTCAAATCTAAGAAAAACCTTGTGAACACTCTAGAGGCCTACATTTTTGTCCCAGTCTTCATTAAACTTAATATGAATGATAACTGCATGAATTCCCAGTTGAGTGCAAATTCAGGTAGGATCAATATGTAGGTCACTTAGTCAAATGTTAGAAAAACACTTTTAGATGCCAGATTTTTTGTCATTATGCCTAACACAGCCATCTTACTCAGGTGAGCGACACAGGGCCATCTTGGCCCTCTTGTCTAAGTCTCTGAGAAAAATATCAGGCAGAAACGGTGTTGAAAATAAAAAACAAAAGGACCACGATGGCCCCAGATCGCTTACCAGAGTACATAAGCTTATTTAAAGCCATTCAAATCACTTAATATCACTACTTGAAACAGCAACAAGATTAATCAATCATCCAGAGGCCGTGTTTTTCATGGGATCAGCTTTATTTTATCTATCATGGTAGACAGTCATTAGGTGACCAATTGTGCTAAATGAAATGTAATTCTGGCCATTGACTTCATAGAAGATTTTTTTTTGTAATTTCTACTAGGCAACCCCTGGGGCCACATTTTTAACGGGATCAACTTTAGTTTATAGATTATAGTAGACAGTCATGAGGTGACCATTTGTGTCAAATGAAATTCTGACCTTAGGATTTAGAGGAGAAAATTTTTTAAGTTTTTATAGTAAATTTTTTTTTCTGCATGGATTAAATTTATTCTAGCAACTTTTGTGGAGGTTTACCCAAGGATGATCCATGCCAAGTTTATCAATTTCTACATAGCGTTTCAGAGGCAATGTTATTTGAAGTAACTTGTTGAGACGGACGACGACTGACGCAGGGTGATCTTAATAGCTCACCCTAAGTATGCTGAAATAATGAAATAATAAAGTTTTTTTTTTTTTAATAAAACATGACAATAAACATGGCAACACTAATTACAGATTACAGGATCATGGTTCAGATATTTTACAGTAAATACTTTCTGAACATGATAATAATGATAGATTTGCGCACGCCCTTCAGGTCATCTGTTTGTCCATCTGTCATTCCGTACCGCTTCGGTGTTTGCTTCAAGACTTGGACATTTATGATTGGATTTCAATAAAACATTTTAGAAATACTCCTCATAACTCAAAGGTGTGTTGTGCGCATCAACCATATGCACCGGTGTTAGAAACCCTTTGATATTTACAGGTTTCATCTTCTTGTTCGCTCTATAACTTCAGTATCTATGGATGGATTTTTATAAAACATTACAGAAGTGTTTATCATAACACAAAGGTGTGTCACAAACACAACATATGCACGTTAAAAGGTCAAAGTCAGCGAAATTGTTAAAATTCTCTTTTTTTGTAGGCTACATGTATGTGTCCACTCTGCAACTTCTTATCTATGGATGTATTTTAATTAAACTTTACAAAACTCATTACATGAAGATGTGTAGGTGCAACAACCATATGTGCACTTAAAAGGTTAAGGTCACAGAAGTTGTAAAAAATTGTCTTTGGTATTCATAGGCTTCATTTTCATGTCTGCTCTATAACTTCCATATCTATGTTTTGAATTTCATAAAACTTTACAGAAGGGTTTGTAATGACACAAAGATGTGTTAAATACATCAGCCATATTTGCATTTGAAAGGTCAAAGTCACAGTGCAGTTCAGTGATCATAACCCATTCCTATTATTTTCTTGTTTCTGTATTGCACAAATTCTTCATTGGGGTGGGATTTACCGTGGGGACTCCTGACAGTATTGCCTGATGAAATAATAAGCTCAATAAACAACATATGTTCCTAGAGGAATGCTGCTAATGCTTTAAAGTCAGGTACACTTCATTTCTAAAGTTGTTTCGAATTATCTCCCCTGATATGACCCCCTACTCTAGATGGCAGCAATGAAACTGCAGCATAGGATTTTGACATAAAACAGTATGTTAATTTTGTATCTTGGTAAATACTGATTATACTCAGTAATGCAATATACCAGTATATCACGAAAGCCCCATAAGATAGCGACTACCATTCATGCAGAGGTCAAGGTCATAGTCAAATGTTTGTTAGCCTTGGTTTAACATCTCACAAACAGTATTTCATTCTTTTTAGGACACTGAATTATCGAGACGTGTATAATGCTGCCTCATTGTGATACCATGCCATGGAGACCATACCCAGTCACTAGGGTTACCTGACCTGGAATTGCCCTTGTATGCGTCATAATTACCAGAGAAAATGTTTTATTCCATAACAATGAATTTATTACCGGTAACAGTTTCTACCCATCTTCAATCCTACATACGAACCCCAGACTTCTGATAGACAAATCCTTGCAAGATAGTCATAAATACAAATGTATGTCTGTGTTTCCTATCAATCTTATGAAGTACACTTGGGGGGCCTCTGTGGCCGAGAGGGTTAAGTTGCTGACTTAAACATTCACTCAGTCCCTCATCGCGTGAGTTCGAATCCCGGCAGTGTCATTCGGATTTTCATGTGAGGAAGCCTTCCAGCTGGCTTGCAGTAGGTCGGTGGTTCTACCCGGATGCCTCTGTGCATTCGGGGTCTTCCTCCACCTGTAATTCGCTGGACGTCGCTATATGACTGAAATACTGCCGAGGCGATGGTAAACTCAAATAGTCAAGTCAAGTACACTTGGATACTTATTAAAATGAAATCTCATTCCCAAGTAAAATCTGAGGCCTGAAGAAAGTTGAAAATACCACAAAATACTGGTACTGGGAATTTAAAACAAACACAGGCAAACAAGGTATTCATGGGATTCATGTACTATTTGCTAAATTATAAATATTAAATTAAATTTCGAGGGCTCAGTGCAAAATGGTCTTAACTTGTTCTTTAATACATATAAGTTATGAACATTTTGCGATGAGCCCTCGAAATTTAATATTTATTTATGATTTAATTTTTATTTATATGAATATGATTTAACAGTGTAGTTGTAGTTGTATTGGGTTTACCATCGATAGTATTTCAATCATATAGCGACGTCCAGCTAATTACAGTGTATATGATTGCTTGATTTCAATTTGGGAACATCATCTGCCTTTTACACCCTATCCCTATCCTAATAAGTCCTCCAGTTCTATCAACAAATCTAAATATGTGTGCATGTGCATAACTATCATTTTATGCCAATTTTGAAACAAGTTGTAATACTTCTACTGTTCCTTCTAAATGGTTCCTGGGTTAGACCAGTACCTTGTGGCTCAAAAGGTCATAAAAGGTTCTTGCCCAAAGCAGGGATCAAACCAACACTAATGTAATCTAAATGTATGTACCATTGATATAGTTAAATAAAAACAGACACAAATTTTCTCCATATTTGTAATGCATAATAGAAATGATTTACAAAAGACAACAACATATACAACATTCAATAGCCAGCATATACAAAATACCTTAAGTAAAGTTGTAGAAATTGGTATATAAATATACATAGAAAAATGGATAATCATCCAGTAAGAAAATAACAAAGATATGGTATATAAAAAAGGGAATTTTTGAAAAAACTTTGGACTTTATTTTAACATAATTATATAAAGTGTAAATTTCTATAAGATGCAGTAACAAAATATAGAAATCCAGAATAAATATTGAATTATTTTGGTAGTTATAAACCAAGGTTATTATTACCGGCATCTTCTTGTATTAAGATCTTTTAGTAGTTTTGATGTATGTTATAAAGATCACAATATTTGTTCTGTATACTATGTGAATATCCTAATGTAATTGTTCCTCATAAAGAGAATAGAGTCTTTATATTCAATGGACTGAAAAGAAAATATTTTCTATAATTTTCTGAGACTTATTAGTTGATTTAATTTCACTGGCCAATTAAGACAAATTGAATTATTTAAATACTTTTATATGGAGTTTACTAATGGCATTACAATATTTCAGACATAAAATGTTAGTAATTGTGGACCGACTTCAACTGAATGCAGAGGCATCCAGGCAAAAAAACAACAAAAAACAAACAACATAAACATAATTAGTTTAATGTTTTTGTTAACAGTTTTAAAAAGTCCTGTAAGAATGTGTGAAGAAGAAGGAAGTCTATTTCAGCATCATGTTTATTATAATAGACAAATAACAAAACTGCGACTCTAATTGGCTAGGAAATAAGGTCGCCCAATAAAGATAGGTTGGTTGTATTGGAGTTTACCATCGCTGCGATAGTATTTCAATCATATAGCGACGTCCAGCTAATTACAGGTGGAGGAAGACCCCGAGTACACAGAGGTACCCGGTAGAACCACCGACCTACCGCAAGCCAGCTGGAAGGCTTCCTAACATGAAAAATCTGAAGTCCCTACCAGGATTTGAACCCACAGCAGTGAGGGGCTTAGAGATTTCTAGTCCACGACTATAACCACTCGACCACGGCGGCCCCCAAAGATAGGTTGGTATATGACAGACTTGATGAATGTCCTGAACTTCTAAATAATTTCTATTTTAATGTAAACGAATTGAGAGAGAATGATGATATATTTGACAAAAAATAATCTTAAAAAAAAATAATGGCAAGATAGATAAAAAACCTAACCTACATATTCTTAATCATAATTAAGTATAAAAATATTAAAGTAAAAAACTGATTACAAGTATACAATCATCTGGATGATTAATACAACCCCATTCACGAGCTGATTGTCACCTCTCTAAAATTAAATTCAATATATAAGTCATGCATTAAAACAAAACATAGATACCATAGACAGAAACAGGTATCAATTCTCATTTTAAAAGAAATTTCTATTTACTGTACAGTAATTTACATTTCAGGATTAATGTAAGTAAACAATATTTTCTTTAAAATAAAACGTTCAGAATAGTGTATGAATGGAATTCCCCTTAGAAAAGGAACAAGGAGTTATATAGCTCAAAACTTTTCAACATTGTCTACAAGTGTATACATGGTTATTAAGTACTTTTCAACATTGTTGTTTTCCATTGGTCTACAAGTGTATACATGGTTATTAAGTACTTTTCAATATTGTTGTTTTCCACTGGTCTACAAGTGTATACATGGTTATTAAATACTTTTCAACATTGTTGTTTTCCATTGGTCTACAAGTGTATACATGGTTATTAAATACTTTTCAACATTGTTGTTTTCCATTGGTCTACATGTGTATACATGGTTATTAAATACTTTTCAACATTGTTGTTTTCCATTGGTCTACAAGTGTATACATGGTTATTAAATACTTTTCAACATTGTTGTTTTCCATTGGTCTACAAGTGTATACATGGTTATTAAATACTTTTCAACATTGTTGTTTTCCATTGGTCTACAAGTGTATACATGGTTATTAAATACTTTTCAACATTGTTGTTTTCCATTGGTCTACAAGTGTATACATGGTTATTAAATACTTTTCAATATTGTTGTTTTCCATTGGTCTACATGTGTATACATGGTTATTAAATACTTTTCAATATTGTTGTTTTCCATTGGTCTACATGTGTATACATGGTTATTAAATACTTTTCAACATTGTTGTTTTCCATTGGTCTACATGTGTATACATGGTTATTAAATACTTTTCAATATTGTTGTTTTCCATTGGGCTACAAGTGTATACATGGTTATTAAATACTTTTCAACATTGTTGTTTTCCATTGGTCTACATGTGTATACATGGTTATTAAATACTTTTCAACATTGTTGTTTTCCATTGGTCTACAAGTGTATACATGGTTATTAAATACTTTTCAACATTGTTGTTTTCCATTGGGCTACAAGTGTATACATGGTTATTAAGTACTTTTCAACATTGTTGTTTTCCATTGGTCTACATGTGTATACATGGTTATTAAGTACTTTTCAACATTGTTGTTTTCCATTGGTCTACATGTGTATACATGGTTATTAAGTACTTTTCAACATTGTTGTTTTCCATTGGTCTACATGTGTATACATGGTTATTAAATACTTTTCAATATTGTTGTTTTCCATTGGTCTACATGTGTATACATGGTTATTAAATACTTTTCAACATTGTTGTTTTCCATTGGTCTACAAGTGTATACATGGTTATTAAATACTTTTCAACATTGTTGTTTTCCATTGGTCTACAAGTGTATACATGGTAATTAAATACTTTTCAACATTGTTGTTTTCCATTGGGCTACATGTGTATACATGGTTATTAAATACTTTTCAACATTGTTGTTTTCCATTGGGCTACAAGTGTATACATGGTTATTAAGTACTTTTCAACATTGTTGTTTTCCATTGGGCTACAAGTGTATACATGGTTATTAAATACTTTTCAATATTGTTGTTTTCCATTGGTCTACATGTGTATACATGGTTATTAAATACTTTTCAACATTGTTGTTTTCCATTGGTCTACATGTGTATACATGGTTATTAAGTACTTTTCAACATTGTTGTTTTCCATTGGGCTACAAGTGTATACATGGTTATTAAATACTTTTCAACATTGTTGTTTTCCATTGGTCTACAAGTGTATACATGGTTATTAAGTACTTTTCAACATTGTTGTTTTCCATTGGGCTACAAGTGTATACATGGTTATTAAATACTTTTCAACATTGTTGTTTTCCATTGGTCTACATGTGTATACATGGTTATTAAGTACTTTTCAACATTGTTGTTTTCCATTGGTCTACAAGTGTATACATGGTTATTAAATACTTTTCAACATTGTTGTTTTCCATTGGTCTACATGTGTATACATGGTTATTAAATACTTCTCAACATTGTTGTTTTCCATTGGTCTACATGTGAACACATGGTTATTAAATATAATACAGTTATAGGAAAAACAAAGTTTATGGCACTAATTTAATCATATAAGCATACAAATGAATGATAAAATGAAAGTAAAATAACACAAATGATAAACATTAGACAAGAGTTTGATTACAAAGATAATGATATTCTACTTTGTGCAGTTGTTAAAACACTTCATCTCTGGTTTTAGAGTAGTGTTATAATAATAAAAATCTAATTTTTACAAGCTATTTCAACCAACACAAGAGAATATATCACTAAAACTAAATAAGTTTCTTTTGAATACAACTAAAAAAGGCTAACATGGATTTTACAACATGAAGAATAAAGTGCATATTATTTTCTTTAAAGACAATGAAAAAGTGATACAAATTTCCAATTTCATCTTCACTCTCAATCAAACTGTAAAGCAGTAGAACAGTCCTAATTTGAAAGAAAAACATCTACACAAATTAAAAAAAATGCATGAAATAAAATTTAAGAATACATTTTAATGCAAATTTCCAAAAATATTAAAAATATATAGTTTAAAAGTTTGTTTTCATACAAGGTAATTTGAATAATATTTCCTGTAACATTTAATTAGTATGTCGTGGTATAGAAAATATTTTCTAATTATATCATACTATGATATATGATTTGATGTTAGTTAAGTATATGTAGAACACGTGCACTGCATGCGGATGCTAACGTTCATTATTTTTTTTCTTTGTTTTAAAAAAAGGAGATAAATTTGGTTAAAATGGACTTCTTTAGAGTTATGGCCCTTGATGGAAATGTAGCTTTTGTAATAGTAATAATATGTGAAGCTGGATAACAGTTTAGAGGTTATGATCAACAAAAGAAGGGAGATAAATTTGGTCAAAGTTGTCCAAAATGTTGTGGTTGTGTTTTCTGACCAGGGTCTCCTCAGGTTCTACATGAAAAAAAAAATCCACAGTTTCATATACTATTTTAAGTTGTATCAATTAATATTCATCAAGTCATAAATTTGCACATGAATATTCATAAGGTGAAGGATTAAAACAACACATAACAAAGTGGTTATGGTTATGGCCCCGTTTCTTCAAACGTTCAATGAATGTTTAACCCTTTCCCTCATATAGACTCATTTTGACGCACTCAATAGGTACCACATAAAGCCTGATCTGCAGAAAACCACAGTTAAACCTTACCAAATTTAATTCCAAAATCCTCATTTCCAGACCACTGAGGAGCAGCGAACAGCATAAAACCTGATCAGCCTGCGAGTTACTCGCAGGCTGATCTGGTTTTATGCTGTTCGCATAGGTCTTTTCATGGTGTCCTCTATGAGGGAAAGGGTTAAAAAAGATTGGTATATCAAGTATCAAGTGTCACAATATAGGATGGTCCCAAGAGATTAAAGTTATGAGCAAGAAAAGCATACCCTGTATTTTTTTAAATAAAGTTGAGAAATTAAGACATTAAAGATATGGAGGCATTAAATTTTGACATTTTTTTTACAGTAGTACAATAATCATAACAATCCATATATACAAACTATTGAAATAGTATTACAATCTTAACTTTTCTTTGTAACACCTAAAAGGTATTTTTGACCAAGACCTGGTCAAAACCGCTACTAGAGGACTTATATGCCTCTACCAATACTTCAATCTGTATTGGTTTGAAATTTGTATATGCCATAAGTCTTCTACATGAAAACATGGTACCATTCTTTATATTCTCACAATTACTTTTCTTGGAAAAGAGGTGTAAAGGTATTGATATAATATGGTCAGTTTCTGTACCAGAGTATTTCTAATTCTACAAATATGAGTAAGTGCACACAAAAATAGCATTAAAGTAGTTCACATATTTAATAAAACAAAATATTACAGAGTAAAACATTTCATTATCAATTTTGACTAGGTATCAAACCCCACCACAAACTTTCTCAGAGCAGCATAAAAAAGAACAGTATAATCATAAAACATTTTTATCTTTTAACATCTTATTTCTGATTCCCTAAATCTGTTTATAGCAAGTTAGATGCATACAGGACATTAATGCTGAGGCATCTGTAGGTGTTATTTTTTCATGAGCGTAAACCAACATTATATCAACAAGTATACAGGTCAAAACTTAAGAATTTAAACTGGAATGAATTAGTGACTTCTCAAAGGGAAAGAGAGAGATAAAAAGAACGCCCAAGTGATAAAAATTTAAGAAATTCTGTTCACTCAGACATAATGCTATATAGTAACAAGACAGTTTTCCAAGTGTGACCATTTTTATATGTTGTTCAGGGACCACACCAAAAACTAAGTGCATCTACATTAAAGTTTAGATATTGGAATGTAATACTTTCAGAAAAGAATTAGAAAATAAATCTTCAACTTTTATATGAGGTAGAAAATATGTTAGTCCTTCTTCAACCAGTGTTCATGTTTAGCACTTAAAAACAGAAAAGAGTATTAAATGTGAAAGATTTAATTTTTATTCAAAGAACATGTTTTATGATAAAGAATGTTGCCTCTCAAATGTTATTACTGTTTGATAATTAAACTGATCTGCAATACCATGACAATTCCATATGTGAATTTAGTTGGTGAATAAAATCATTTCTCACATGAACATTATACATGTACAACAAACAGAAAATTTGAAAAGCAATAAAAAACTGATACATATTTAAACAATTCTTAATTAGAGAACACAACACATTGTGAGTGTAAATGTTGAACAAGTGAACATGAATTTCACTTCAATGGAGTCAGTACAGACACAGTGACCCTTTATCCTATTGAAGTGATTTCGGGACTGTTGGTGTACACACCTTGAGAGACAGCTTTATTCAAGTCAGATTTTACACATGTAGTTTTTCTGGCATAATCATACAAGATGACAGGGAACAGAACAAACCCTCTAAAGGCAATAGTTAACAATCTGATCCATCTCTATACTAGTTATAAACTTCTTTTTCTTATATGTAATGCTTATCAAGGTTCTTCTTTCATTGAACACATAACAAAAGTTCAGATAAACAATGAAGAAAATGAGCACAAAACAAGATATGTAACTGAAGTAAAGAACAGAATGTAAGATGTGGGTAGTTAACATCACACACACCTAGAAATAGCTGGTTTAAAGGTCATACAACAGGTACTTGACATGGTCAGTAAATGGAAAGGTGAGATGCTTTTATATTAAGAATTAATCTTTACAAAGTCCAGTTTTAATCAAAGAAAATTTAACCCTTTCCCTCATATAGACTCATTTTGACGCACTCCATAGGTACCACATAAAACCTGATCTGCAGAAAACCACAGTTAAACCTTACCAAACTTAATTTCAAAATCCTCATTTCCAGACCACTATGGAGCAGCGAACAGCATAAAACCTGATCAGCCTGCGAGTTACTCGCAGGCTGATCTGGTTTTATGCTGTTCGCATAGGTCTTTTCATGGTTTCCTCTATGAGGGAAAGGGTTAAGCCCCATCATCCTTATTCATGGCTAGTTCAGCGGTTCACAAACAATATCACATACACAAGAGTGTTCTTTTAATAACATGTCACATGATGAAGACCGACAGAAAAAGTGTGCCAACAGACAGACATGCGGCCAAATTGGAGTTAGGGGCCATTTCTTTTGTTTATTAAGGGGCCATGACCCCTTATTCTATTGTTTCGGAATGAAGTCTTTTGTTATCATTTGCTCTGTTGATGGCAACAGATGGCCCCTTACTCCAATCTGGCTGCATGGACAAACAGACAGACGGATAGATGACGGAAAAGTGTTCCCTATTACAGCAAGTGACACAAAAACCATGCAATATTTTGTGTCAACCTGACATGCGTTCAGTTTTTGCAACCGGGCACTTACAGTCAGCTGTCTATGAAGTTGTCTTTGTACCATATACAATGCTGTTAATGTGTACCTTATACTGTACATAGTTAAATATGAATACATGTATCATAGCTTATGACACTAAGACAGCTTCATAGCTGACTGTAAGCATACGATTGCATACAGTTTGGAAAACTGAATGCATGCCTGGTCAATCAATTACAACTCATTATGCCAGTATAGCTTTTGGATAGCCTGTAAATTCATTAACCTTATACTTCATAATGACTCATTTTGATGCACTGGTAAACAGAGCAGACCCAGATCAGACAGCTCCTATAGGAGCTGTCTGATCTGGGTCTCTTCTGTAGGCTTATACAATATTGTAGCTCAGTTTCTGCAGTCTGTGTGGCAAAGAAAAATCCATTACATCTGTATTTCATATGTAATTTTAAGTTCAGTCAATTTATATTCATCAAATGAATTTGCTTATGAATATTCATGAGGTGATGGGTTAACACTACAAAGGTCCATTGCATTCCTCTCTTAAGATGCTGATTGTGTCAAGCCTTGAGTGTCAAACTCAGGAAGAGAACAATAATCAATCCTAATGCTTCTTGTAATTACAACCCTAATTAGGTAAACTTTTAGTGGTCATTTAAATCATACATGCCATATCTCCCGGCGGGAGATTAAATCTCCCGGGATTTCGACTTGTCTCCCGATCTCCCGCCGGGAGGTGAAAATCTCCCGGTCTGACTTAAATCAAACTGGTTTCCCTTTGAAATCAGTATAATCCATTTTATTACCGAGCTATGATACAGCATTAGGAAGATTACGTAAGAACATGTGTTAGTATCAATCCTGACCAGTGTGCTGTACAGCCACAAGCAATGTGTGATCGTCCTTATCCAATCAAATTGCATAATTCAGACAGGTAGCAGACTGGACACTCTATCAGTTGAAACAATTATCGTCGGGTAATTAGCAGCTATCAAGGCAATACTAAAGCTAGAATGAGTAAGGTTAGGATGGTACACTGTAATAAAGACGTAAATCTTATCATGGATAAAAAAGGTCCCGGAGAATAGCTAATCCTTACTTACCGGAAGTGTAAACAATAAATGATAATTAGATCAACTGTTTACCAATCATTTAAATCTTAACAAAACTCATCATATTGACACATCATAGAAAGTACACCTCAGCTAGCGATAAATTGCAAATGAATTGCAATTTTCACACCGAAAATGACTTGATAAACAAGGGATATCGTCTGCTGAGTAATTTACTATAGTGAGATGTCATGATCGGAAGAGTTGGGTATCCACTTCATACCACCATACTGTACACGATAAATATTTTAAGCTAAATAATATTTTAGCTAAAAGCAATTTAATTCAGAAAAAAAGAATACACAGACGGAAGGTGAAAGTATTATTAAATATGATCTAACTTTTCATCTTTATTCATCCCCATTAATTAAAACCTTATGATCAGAAATCATTCAATAAATCAAAGATACTGTATCAATTTAAATGTGTTTGATGTAAATGGCATGTTCTCCAATTTGTTATAAGTTAGTGTTGCATTTAATGTAAAACAGTGCTTGTGGAAAGTTAAGTTTCTATTTGAATTAGATTTATTAATAAATTTCAATTTTTTTTTACATATAAATTTCATATGGTATTTTCATTAAATGCAATAAACAGTATATAAACTGTTAATGAATTTAATGAAGGGGTAATCAAATGTGTATTTTTTTTAATTTTTTTTATTAAGAACGTCTCTTCGATATATGTCTTAAAATCTCCCTGGCTGGACCCCAAATCTCCCTGTGAAAATTTCAAAATCTCCCTGGGAGACATACTGAAAATATGGCATGTATGTTTAAATTAACCCGATTAATTTGGGGAGAACCAGTGCTTTGTGTAAATATATCTACAACCATGTAGGTAAATGCTTGTACTCTTATATTCAGCAGTGATAGTGGCCATTAAAAGCAAAGTTTCAATCTGCCAATCTCCATATTGAGGGTTGACCATAAAACTGTTCCATCTCATTCTATCTCTATATGTACTGAAAACAGTTTCATGGTCAACCCTTGATAAACAGCATGTAAGTCAAAAGCAAAGCAATCCATAAAAAACCCCACAAATAACATGTTTGGCAACATGAAATATGTATGGGCATTCACATTTTATGCAATATACATATTTGTTACAGATATGTTAAAACAGGCAGTGGCTTTCCCAGAAAAAAAAGCAAGTATAGAAGCATAAACAATATTGACAGAGGTCTATCCTTTATCGGAGCAACTTACTGTTTTCCTTATAGACTTGACTGGTAGCAAGAAATAGTTAGTCAAAGATCAGACTATCATGTATCATAAAAGAAACCCCTTCTATTGTAACAGTTGAAACACTTGCCTTCTTGAATATAAAAAAACAAACAAATTCTAACTGAAGGAAATATATGCGATGGAGATACACAAGTTTATATAAAAATAAGTGCAACATGAGTTTCAAATGGATAAAGTCATTGCAGAAAAATTGATAGAAATTCAGATAAAATCTCCAGCCTTTTACTGCTCAGAGTTTCAAATGGATAAAGTCATTGCAGAAAAATTGATAGAAATTCAGATAAAATCTCCAGCCTTTTACTGCTCAGAGTTTTAAATGGATAAAGTCATTGCAGAAAAAACTGATAGAAATTCAGATAAAATCTCTAGCCTTTTACTGCTCAGAGTTTCAAATGGATAAAGTCATTGCAGAAAAAAACTGATAGAAATTCAGATAAAATCTCCAGCCTTTTACTGCTCAGTAATTTTCCTCTGGTAGACCATTGATAAGACAGGTTAACCTGAAAAATGTCCTTAGCTTGCATGTGGTACAGGAATAACTTAGCCTACAGAACTAAAGATTACTATTTAATAGCACTGTCTTGATTATAATAAATGTCTCATAGGCAGTCTACATTTGAAAAAAAAATACATCCTAGTTTTGTTTATCAAGAACATACTGTACATGAGATGAAAACAAAACATGGTACATATAAAAAAAAATGCCTGAATCTGTCACTTTTACATGTGACAGTCTCAAGAAAGAATAACAGTATGATAATAAACAACAGCAGAATCAATGAAGGAAGCACTGATAATATTAACATAAAATAGATGTACAACATGATAAGAACATAGCAAGTTTTTCATTTACTGATTGATTTGTTGATCAAGAAGTCCTGGTGATTTAAAGCAAAGAAAATCATAATAATTATATAAATTTAAAAAAAAATACAGTATTGTGTAACCAAAAACCATTCTGTTTGTGTACAAATGCAAAAATTGTGAGCACATATATGCATATTTAAAATCTGCAAACAACAACACTCAAATTATTCCTCACTTTAAAAAACTTTTTTTAAGTATGAAAGAAATATACTGATGCTGTTTTCATAAAAAACATTAATAGTAACACTGACATCAGATATCACAAATTTAGGCCCTATAAATAAATCAAGACAACCAAGAGACTACAATAACCTTTTGATCAAGATTCAAATAATAAAACATTGAAATTGCAAACACCATCAAATCAAGTCTCATAAAACCATGCTGACTGCATTCTTCTGATTACATATTATATGTACATGTTACTAAGTGTTTACTGTATCATACAAGAACTACTGTGTACATACATTGGTTTTGTAAATAATGGAAACTTATTATGCATTATTCTGTACCTTTATATACTCAGTGACCCTTATACAGAAAATATACTCCAATAATCTGTTCATATTTTCTTGCATTCTGGGGACTGCCATAATCATGTTTTTTAACTTTGGTTCAAATTTACAAATTTTAAGTATGAAATTCTCTTTCAGGTGAAAGAGCACAAATCTACCATTGGTCTATAGACCTTTTATAAAATGAGGGCCATATGGCCTTAGATCGCTCACCAGAGTACAAAAGCTTATTTAATTTAGAGCTTCATGCAAGGAACATCCCAGGCAATTTTCATCAAATTTGGCCCAGTGGCTTAGGAGGAGATGTTGTGCTCAGGTGAGCTAAAAAATGGAAACAGACAAAATGAATAAAGGTATATCCAATCTTTTCACATATAAAGGAAAAATAAACAACCCATAAGTTAAGTAAGATGTTCGTTTTCCTCAAATATGGAAACTGATCTGGTTTTAAAATAGTATCTTGAAAGTATTTCACTTGATTATTTTTGTTCAGTGTTGTACATACCGGAATTAGTGAGTGCTATCTTAAGTGACTAGGAAGCTCCTTTGGTTTAATACTCTTGACTGCGAAGGAAAACTGAAAGTTGATCGAGTGTAACACCATTTTTTAAATATCTATTGTCTTTAATTGCAGTTAATTAAAAAACAATCTTTGTATATGCATTCAACCTCAGTATATTTTTTTGGAAAGCTACGTCTACACTTAATATGCACATGGTTCTACGAAAAGACATTACACTGTAATATCTTTCTCAACAATACAACTATATATTAACTGCTATATTTAACAAAGCCTCAATGACATACCGGGTAATACTTATTTATTGACTAGTTGAAGTGTATGGTTTTCATAATGATTACTACCTACAATAAATCAGAAATTACAGAATTCTCTTATGACTATAAGAAAGCATCAAGAAAATTTTATTGTTGAATCAACCACCATACAGACATTAGTGAAATTTTATTGTTGAATCAATCACCATACAGACATTAGTGAAATTTTATTGTTGAATCAACCACCATACAGACATTAGTGATATGTTAAGAAAGAATGTTTATAATCTGAATACATGTATAATACAAGTTATGAAACAATTATGAAAAAGTTCTTGATTTTATACTTTAAAAAAGCTGCTTTTGAAGACACAAAATATAAAATAAAAGCACATAATCATTAACTTGAGAATGAAACTTAGTGTTTAAGAATTTCTAAATTGAAGCAGTAGCCATGAAAAACTACGCATATTAATGATTGAACAGAAACAGCAGATACATTAATAAGCACATTTTAGTTTGTTTTCAGTCTTTACTAAAATTAACTTCTTAGAAAAAATAAACAAAAAACGGGAGTTGTAACAATCATAATTTTGATCAAAGCCATGCATTGTAAGGTAATAAAGCTTTATGTAACAAGTGCAATGTATGTATGCTACACAGTGTTAAACTAGGGGTAGGTTTGTATGAGTATATCTACTGTCAGTAGACATATTTCAGTTTCAATTTGCAATCTGATAAGGATTAAGGACGTTTCAGCGGGTTACAACTAATTTTATTTTATTTTTTTTAATTTGTCACTTATTTTAAGCAGAATGGTAGAGGAAAGCCCAAACTTGGAGATTCATGTGTTTAGAAAATCAGTAAAAGTAAATTTGCCAAATTATGAAGGTAAGAAAGTCCCATTTTAGAGTTTTTATGCAAATTTGGCTAAAATTTCAATAAAAAATCAGTTTCAGTTAAAAACAAACATTGTTAGTTATGCATTTTTTCACACTTTTTTAGAGTCTTTATATCAGTGAATTGACTCTGAATAAATAAAGAAAATCTCTCCCTTGAAATACTTTTTTTTAAGAAAAGATGTATAAAATTTCATAACTTTGGGGAAATTTTTGTATGCATTTTGGTCCTATCATAATGGATATTTTTTGATCATTTGGTATTTTCCATATATGTTTGACAGTTTTTCTCCTGTAACTTATAAAATACATCAAAGTTACAAATTGTGAAAAAATATTTTGAAAATATCTTTAATATACTTTTGAAGTATTTAGAAATGAAATATTTCCAAATGCCCCCCCCCTTTTTTTTTTTAAGAGAAATCAGTGATGTTCTTCCATAAGCTATATCTCTAAAACGAGCTTGGTGACACCCAATTTAAATTCATATATCTTCTGAACTACTTATGTGCAAAATTTTGGAAAAAGTCTTATCAGCTTGAAAAAAAACCCCGCTCAAACGCCTTTTAAATATCAGACCTTACCTTTTTTTCCTAACACACAGCCACAAACTTAGACATGATTTAAGTTACTTGAACTAAAAAAGTCTTAATGACAAAATGTGTCTATGAGACACTAATGCCCCGCCAGGATATGGTCAGAACCAAATATCTGCTTAAATTTTAAAAGGATTACATAATGATGTACATTTGTACAAAGTTTCAAAATGATGTGAAGTTACTTTCAAAGACAAAGAAGCTAACCTGGGGCAGAACAACCAATTTTACCATGTTCATCTAACCATTTAATATAGGTCACCGCCATAAATCTGCATGAATATCAAATAGATCATATCATGATGTGCATGTGTATTTAGTTTCATAAAGATATGTTTCATCTTCTTAGAATAAAAGCTAAAACATTATGGTAAACCTTAGGCAGAACAACCAATTTTACAATGCTCATCCAGCCGTGAAATATAGGTCACAGCCATAAATTTTCATAAATATTAAGCAGATTATATCATGATGTACATGTGTACTTAGTTTCATTAAGATGTGAAGTTATCTTCCAAGAAAAAAAGCTTAAACACAAAGGTAAACCTGAGGCAGAAAAATCAATTTTACAATGTTCATCCAACCATGAAATATTCTCACAGCCATAAATTTGCATAAATATTAAATAGATCATATCATGATGTACATTTGTACATAGTTTCATAAATGTGAGAAGTCATCTTCACAGAAAAAAAGCTTAAACAAAAAGGTAAACCTGAGGCAAAACAAATAATTTTACCATGTTCATCCAACCATGAAATATAGGTCACAGCCATAAATTTTCATAAATATTAAACAGATGATATCATCATGTACATGTATACCTAGTTTCATAAAGATGTAAAGTTATCTTCTTAGAAAAAAAGCTTAAACCCAAAAGTAAACCTGAGGTGTGACGGACAGACAAACGAACGGACGCACAGACCGAAAATCTATATGCCCCCCAAAGGAGTTTGCGAGGCATAAAAATCATATATTTAATACAGCTGTGAATGACTATTGGCAGCTGTTGATAAAAGATATGAGCATATCAAACAGGCATAATTTTTACCTAATGTGTGTGCAATTACTGATCATTAAATGATTGTTCTCAAGGAATATCTTTCTGATTAGCTGCTGTCAATCAAGATTATGTATAAAAATTGTAGATTAAATTTGAAACATACTGAAAACCTACCCAAAACTCCTGTCCATAGGTTTTAGTCAATGAGTCTCGCTTTCACTACCATTACCTTAATTTCAGGAAACCTATATTCTGATTCCCAAAATCACTGTATCAAATATTTCACCTATTAAACCATTCCGGATGCCCATTTTCAGTTAAAATGAAAGACTGGTACATTTTGATAAAAATAAGTTACACCGACGGTGTGACTTAAACACAAGCTTCTGAATAACCAAAATCAACCGAGGGCAGTGACGACTCGTGTTGACTTGTGACACAGGTGTTCAGCCTGATGCTCAGATAACATTGGAGTAGATCTGGGTAGCCTCCATGTAGTCTGTGACAGCCCGGTGGCAGAAGTCATACTGCTCCTGTCAAACATACAATTTTTCTCATCAGATCATGTTTATCATACACACATGGCTATTTTGTAAGTTCCTAGTTTCTACTTTAACCCTTTCCCTCATATAGACTCATTTTGACGCACTCAATAGGTATCACATAAAGCCTGATCTGCAGAAAACCACAGTTAAACCTTACCAAATTCAATTACAAAATCCTCATTACCAGACCACTGAGGAGCAGCGAACAGCATAAAACCTGATCAGCCTGCGAGTTACTCGCAGGCTGATCTGGTTTTATGCTGTTCGCATAGGTCTTTTCATGGTTTCCTCTATGAGGGAAAGGGTTAACCTTCACCAGTTGTATACCAACAACCCATCTTGTCAAATCTGTTTTGGTTTGATCTGATTATAATTCCAGTTATCTATAATTGCAAAAGAATATTCCTTTAATACTGAAAAAATAATTTGAAGTACAGAATTTTTGTTGAAAAAACAATAAAAACAAAAAAAAAACGTCCAAAAATCATTTTAAAACAATTAACAAACTGATGTCTCCCCACCCTCCTCATCCTACATACATTGAGGAACACAGTGACATGTGCACAAGAGTCCTGTCATCAGAGTCTGCTTTATTTGCTTCGAAAAAGTAGTAAATCTACCATGATTTCAGTTACTAAAACAAAAGCTCACTTTTGCAGATTGTGACTTGAAATAGGAATATACTGTTATTTTCATGTGTAAAAGAATAATTAGGATGACAAACAACAGGTAAGCCCTGTGTTGCTTGGGTACAAAACATTTGCAGATGTTTGCAGCAATTGTATACATGGCTGATTCAACTTCATGGCTAAACTCCCATTGTTTTAATTCAAGTTGTTTAATATTCAATGAGTCTTGAATAATGCCATCAGTATTCATGCATAAAAAGTTACAGGGCTGAAAATATTGATCAAGCTCTGCCCATAGTTATGAACCTTGTTACAAGACAAAATTTGTACCACAATAAATATAACAAGAGGGCCAAGATGGCCCTAGATCACTCACCTGAGAAAAGTATCATTCATTGCCTGTACAAAACAGATTGCTTTAGAATTAAGATGATGAGGTGAAACAATGTTCAGGAATTTTCTGACCCTATCCACAAAAGATATCATCATGACAAACATTCTGCCAAAGTTTGAGGATGATTGGACCAAAAATGTTGCCCTCAGAGTATAAACAAGATTTTTCTAAGATTTGACCTACTGACCTACATTTCTATCCAGCCCCACCCATTTTCAAACTGGTTCGAGATATCATCAAGACAAACATTCTGACCAAGTTTGAGGAAGATTGGATCAAAATTGTGGCCTCTAGTGTGTAAACATCAAAATTGTTGACGGACGACAAGATTTTTCTAAGATTTGACCTACTGACCTACTTTTTGATCCAACCTGACCCATTTTCGAAAGGGTTCAAGATATCATCAAGACAAACATTCTGACCAAGTTTGAGGAAGATTGGATCAAAATTGTGGCCTCTAGTGTGTAAACATCAAATTGTTGACGGACGACGGACGACGGCCGACGGACAATCAAGTCTCCCAAAAGCTCACCCTGAGCTATGCTCAGGTGAGCTAAAAAGCTTAAATTAGTATGTGTTTATTTTGGTCTTCTGTTATTTCACCGATATCTTCTGCCTGCAGTCAGACCTGTGTAGAAAGGCATGGAAAGTGATCTTTTCTCAGGAATCTTATGCTAACTGTCCTATACTGTTTTAACTAAGTGGAAATTCAACACGGGTTTGACTATATTTCAATTTGTTATTTCAGATTTTATTTAGTCATAAAATAACTAAGTAGAGAGGATTGGCACCTGTGTGCCAGGCTACGTACCAAGGTGGGTATAAGCTGTGGGCGACGGCTGCGCAGCTGCAAGATGGTCTGTGGAATGTTCACCTTCTGTTCAACTTGTAGCCTTTCATATATGGCTGCCAGCACGCAGTACAGACCACTCCGCACTGCCCCGTCCCTGTCACGTAGACACAATGTATATACAGTCAGGCTGAGAACCATGACTAACAAGTAACTGGTGCTGCATGCAACACATGAGTCCCCTATCAGTGAGGTGCCCTTAGTTTCATCATATACAATGCTATTTCAGGTTAAAACCTAGATATCATGTTATACTGAACTATAGTGTGTTCATATGACAACATTTATAGATTTAAGACTAGGGGTCCATTGTACAAATTTTGTTAGATTGGTATTCATATTATAATGCAATGCATAGAAATGGAGCTCCACTGTAACACTGATTGGTTAATTTTTCCAGCTTACATTCCTCCTTACATTGCTCTTGCGGTTTTGAATGACACACTGAGACTTACATGCAGTGTACAATGGTGGGTCCATCTGGGCTCTCAGCTACAGACCGGGACACAGCCCCTATCATGGAGGTAAGGGCTCGCGTTAAGCTGGGTACTGTCTCATCCTCTGCCCAACCCTCATACCGATGTTGCTTCACTGTCATTGTCTTCTGTCGGTTCTGAATGAATCAATTAAGTTGTTTGTAAGTAACATTAACATGATAAACTTAAATAATGCATGATGCATAACAAGTATTGTCATAATGTAATTAAAACAAAATTTTAGTAAACAAGTAACTGGTGTTGTATGCAACACATAAAGTCCCCTTCCGGCTCCACCTTGACTCAATATGGTAATCAATCCCATTTTTTGCCATATTTTCACTATTTCCGTTACCATAGCAACCACAATTTTAGTCGAAGAACAAAAATAAAATGACGTGCATAATCTACACATTGCCATCTAGTCATATACCAAGTTTCATCAAGTTAGCTTGCTTAGTTATCGCGGGATCCCATTTTTTGCCATATTTTCACTATTTCCGTTACCATAGCAACCACAATTTTAGTCCACATTGCCATCTAGTCATATAGCAAGTTTCATCAAGTTAGCTTGCTTAGTTATCGCGGGATCCCATTTTTGCCATATTTTCACTATTTCCGTTACCATAGCAACCACAATTTTAGTTGAAGAACAAAAATAAAATGACGTGCATAATCTACACATTGCCATCTAGTCATATAGCAAGTTTCATCAAGTTAGCTTGCTTAGTTATTGCGGGATCCCATTTTTGCCATATTTTCACTATTTCCGTTACCATAGCAACCACAATTTTAGTCGAAGAACAAAAATAAAATGACGTGCATAATCTACACATTGCCATCTAGTCATATAGCAAGTTTCATCAAGTTAGCTTGCTTAGTTATTAAGTTATCGCGGGATCCAGATTTGAGCGGACAGACGGATGGACAGACGGACAGACGGACGGACGGACGGACAGACGGATGGACGGACAGACAGACGGAGGGCAAACCTATAGTCCCCTCCGGTGTGAACACCGGTAGGGGACTAATTATGGGTATCCTATGAATTCAACTGAACAGTGAGTCAGAGATGTCTAGATAGTATACCAGTATCAGTTAACACACTGGATTTTTACCCATGCCAGCTGTCCCTGGTCAGTCTGACAGTGTATATGGGTATTTGGTCATCATCCTGGCCCGGTTTATATCCAGGTACTCCAGTTTCTTCCCACATCAAGAACCATGTTAAAGCCATCATCAGAGTCAATTACAAGACCCTAAGTTGGTCCTTTTGCCAACTGACTGTTCCAAAACGGTAACTATTGATATTTCTATATTCTATATAATGTCCTGTCTCCATATTTTTTTGGGTCCATTTCAACATTTATACTTGCACCTCCTTCAGGTGTTCATTTTCAAAATATATGTTGAATCTTTTCATGTATTGTTTTGTTTCATAACCAGCATACTCTTGTCAAACTGTTGTAAAACAAGTAATGCTTACACTTCTGATACATTTAGCTATCATGTTAATGTGATTTATTCAAACAAGAGTTGTCGGAATAACACATATGCCTCCCTACACTTCCCCCACTCCCATCAAGGTCAATGTGACCTTGACCTTTGACCAAGTAAGCCTAAAATCAATAGGGTCATCTACAAGTCATGACCAATCATCCTATGAAGTTTGAGAAATATAAGCCCAAGAGTTCTCAAGTTATTAACTGGAAACAAAGTGGTTTACAGATGGACCGACCATCCGACCAGCCGACATTTGCAAAACAATATGCCCCCTCTTCTTCAAAGGGGGGCATAAAATTAGAAAAGAATCAATATCCAAATTTTAAATGCTAGTACTCTAACAACTGTCACATAAAAGCCAGTACTTACAGATGAGGTGTAGGTTAGCTGGAAACACATGGTAGAAAAGTCCTCATTGTTCTCACAACTGAGGAGCTCCACTTTAAAGGGTCCATATGTACAGTCATCCGATGGCCAGTACTCTCCTATTGACTGGAATAATTATGATACTATTATGAATACTTGAACAACTCAAACTAAACTAGAAATACCATTGATGGTAATTAACTACCCCATAAAATGCTTTGACACAGAAGATGATGTCTTATCCATCAGACAAGGTATTTTTTTTAATCAAATTTGAAGCTGAAAGGGGGCAAGACCAAAACATAAACTCAACAAAAGCTGCAAATATCTTTTCTTTTTCAAAATCACAAAAATCACTGCCTAAAATTTTCCTCTTAAGCTATAACAAATTAAGGATTTGTTACATCAAATAAATGTCAATATGAGAAAAAAGAATTGGATATCAAGTATCTTCAGTCCTACAGGATGTGACATACATGTACTATACATTACTCAACTTGCAAATCAAAGAAAACACATAGACTACACATAATGCTTGGCCCTTCAGGCAATAAAGGATGAAAGTCTCTAAACCCTGGGGAAAGTAACGTACACATACCTCATCATCGTCATTCACGTTGTTCATCATCACAATATTTGTCACGTTCTGGTCATAGACAAGGCGCCAAAAGTCAGTCACGGTGTGTGGTAGTGGCATCTGCGTCAACAGAAATGCCGTCTTACTTGAGCAAGTCTGAAATGAGATAAATAAAAAGCTTTTACTGCAGTTGGTATATGTCTGAAGTTGCTGTTGGAAGACAAGAATCATATAGGTATGCAAAACACTTCTACAGTTTGTCAGGTTACTGAAGTGTTGTAGAATGCCAAATGTAACTTGACATGTGTAGATGCTGCATTGATATGCAAGTCACTTCCCCCTTATGGTTTTTAGAATAACATTTGCAAGTGACAATCAGCATTTCAAATGACATTATCCAAGAATGTGTTTCATGCATGTGCAGAAATAAACATCCATTTTATGAAAATGAATCAAGATTTTTCTGAAATCTAGTTGGGGGGGGGGGGGGGGGGGGGGGTGTGTGTGTGTGTGTGTTTAAACACTTTTTAAATTCTGTTAGTGGGGGTTGAAAAATGTGTTTAAATTCTGTGGTGTTGGTGGGGATCATTTTTCTATCAGAGTTAAAAGGTAGGTGGGTATATATTACTATCAGACCAGATGAGATTCCAATGATATCTGGGACTTTGTGAAATTTATAAAAAGAGTGTTTCTTTGAGGAATGGAAATGAGTCCAAATTTCCGGCACTGGATGGGAACTACGAAAATTTCAACGCACAGGTTCTACAATTTACTGGGCTGCACATGGTCAAAGGACAAATTCCCAAATTTGGATGTCAATCAGAGCCTGGAATAGCTAGTCAGGTATGGCTTAAGCTGTTTGGGTGACTGTTTTAAAGGTATAAATATAATATCACATGTATTATTATGCTGGTAAGGGAAGTAACCAAGCATCCAAACTAAATTGAACTCTTGAGCACCTGCCATGACCTACAAACCAACAAAGTTGATGGCATTTTAAACAATAATAGCTGAAAGTCATTTATTTTCTGCAGGTGTGAAAGTCAGACACTATTCTATGGTCTGTTTTCTGAGATCTTGTCGGCTGTATTTATATGTTTTCTAAAAGAATAAAAGAAAGACAAAGAAAATTTTATTTATTTTAATTAATGTTACTTGTAATATTATATCGTCGACGTAAGGTAAGATTAATGACAAAATACAATTATTTACTTTAATGACCAATTTAAAAGACGGCTCATAATAAATAGTATCTTTTGAATATGTTTGTAAATCATTATAACCACGGTGACTAGATCAAATTGCCGCTCCCCCAGCCTGTTCGAGTCACCGAAGTTTGACTGTAATTTCACCATAACCAAAACTACCATCAACCAATTTGTCATCCGTCTGTGGTTGTCTTAAAACACGTAAAACTTCATTTTACAGTTTAATATATACTGAATGTAGTTAAACAAGAAATATACAAGTAGGTATCTAGAAATTTCATTTAACAGTCAATGTTGAACAGAGGAAGACATTCACAGCCGTAGCACACTAATTTTGCCATTTAACATGGATATTGTACACTGTAATCTATAAACATTCTGTAGGTGGGGGTGGGGTGGGAGTGGGGGACAATTGAATTCTGTCTGGGGGTCAAAACACAAATAATATTCTACCCCTCCCCCCCCCCCCCACACACACACACACTTGGAGATTTTCCTGGAATAGCCATTAGAAGAAATAGAAGAAAAAAAAAAAAAAATATCTACAGTAATATGAAATTTGATCAAATTTTAGAGAGCACTGGGAAACTAGAGTGATCACTAGATGTGATGAATACCAACTCAGCACCACCTTGACTCAACAATGTTAACCCTTTCCCTCATAGAGGAAACCATGAAAAGACCTATGCGAACAGCATAAAACCAGATCAGCCTGCGAGATCAGGTTTTATGCTGTTCGCTGCTCCTCAGTGGTCTGGTAATGAGGATTTTACAATTAAATTTGGTAAGGTTTAACTGTGGTTTTCTGCAGATCAGACTTTATGTGGTGCCTATTGAGTGCATCAAAATGTGTCTATATGAGGAAAAGGGTTAAAAGAAGGAACTTTCTTATATTTTCATTATTTCTGGTCCCTAAAATCAAAATGTTAACATCATTAGAAAGCTCTTGAAATTCATATTTTCATAATTTTTATATGGATAAATGCAAAAAATAAATAAATAAATAAATAAACACACTTTAAAGAAAAAGAAAAGTGTTCATCTTTAAACAAAATAAAATGTGTAACTTTTTTGCTTTTGGTAATAAAGTTTTTACCTTTAAATTTATCAAAAATTTATCAATAATATCATTTTCATATTTAAAATGATTTATCAAAGCTGCTCAATTTTACATAGATTTCAATAACAATGACTAAATAAAAGTGCAGTGGAGATTTAAAAACAGCATATATTCTCAGCTTTCGGCCTGCATTAACTTAATCTGATCAAAATGGCTGCCAAAAAGTGTCCTATCAGAGCCTATGACAACACAGGGAACAATGTATTATTATGTATAATACAAGTATTCAAGTTTTTTTTATATATTTTAATTGGTTAATAATAATTATATGAAGTTAAAATATTCACTGATGATACTCTAGTTACTGTAAAACCATTATTTGTATTCAGGAAGTAGTATGTTGGTCATTTTTATCTAGTAATGATGTCATACAGAAAACTGTATGATGTCATTTCCTTATAATATTATGACCACCAGATGTGAGGTACCACAGGGACATGTAGTTTGTTAGTTTTCACCTTTAGATTTTCTAAAGAGTATGTACTTTGTTAGTATTCACCTTCAGCTTTTTCTACAGAGTATGTACTTTGTTAGTTTTCACCTTCAGCTTTTTCTACAGAGTATGTACTTTGTTAGTTTTCACCTTCAGCTTTTTCTACAGAGTATGTACTTTGTTAGTTTTCACCTTCAGATTTTTCTACAGAGTATGTACTTTGTTAGTTTTCACCTTCAGCTTTTTCTACAGAGTATGTACTTTGTTAGTATTCACCTTCAGCTTTTTCTACAGAGTAGAGTATGTACTTTTTTAGTTTTCACCTTCAGATTTTTCTACAGAGTATGTAATTTGTTAGTTTTCACCTTCAGATTTTTCTACAGAGTATGTAATTTGTTAGTTTTCACCTTCAGATTTTTCTACAGAGTATGTACTTTGTTAGTTTTCACCTTTAGATTTTTCTAAAGAGTATGTACTTTGTTAGTTTTCACCTTCAGATTTTTCTAAAGAGTATGTACTTTTTTAGTTTTCACCTTTAGATTTTTCTAAAGAGTATGTACTTTGTTAGTTTTCACCTTTAGATTTTTCTACAGAGTATGTACTTTGTTAGTTTTCACCTTCAGCTTTTTCTAAAGAGTATGTACTTTGTTAGTTTTCACCTTCAGATTTTTCTACAGAGTATGTACTTTGTTAGTTTTCACCTTTAGATTTTTCTACAGAGTATGTAATTTGTTAGTTTTCACCTTCAGATTTTTCTACAGAGTATGTACTTTGTTAGTTTTCACCTTCAGATTTTTCTACAGAGTATGTACTTTGTTAGTATTCACCTTCAGATTTTTCTAAAGAGTATGTACTTTGTTAGTTTTCACCTTTAGATTTTTCTAAAGAGTATGTACTTTTTTAGTTTTCACCTTTAGATTTTTCTAAAGAGTATGTACTTTGTTAGTTTTCACCTTTAGATTTTTCTAAAGAGTATGTACTTTGTTAGTTTCACCTTTAGATTTTTCTACAGAGTATGTACTTTGTTAGTTTCACCTTTAGATTTTTCTAAAGAGTATGTACTTTGTTAGTTTCACCTTTAGATTTTTCTAAAGAGTATGTACAGTAGAAACTCACTTAGCGGGCACCTCAATAATACGGGCAACTTCTAATTACGGGCAAAATTCGCGGTCCGGATCGCTTTGCTATATGTTTATTTGCCCGCAAAACTCAATAATGCGGGCACCTGGCTATTGCGAAATGCGGGCACCATTTTCGGTCCCGATCGGTGTTTACAGTACAAAATGAACCTAGCTAAAGCGGGCACCTGTCCAAGGGCGATAACACTTTCGATTTTTTATCTGACTGGTTACGTGAAATACCGTCGTAAGTTATGTTAACCAGTCTCAGTATTTTGCAAACCAGTCTGTGTGTTTCACGCGCCCGACATTTTGACACTTTCTTTTGTTTTGATAGCAGTACACAAGGAACAAACTGACAACAGGTCCAAGTGTCAGTTTGTTTCGAAAAATGGAACGTTAATGGATCCCTTTATCAAAAGCGATGTGTATGATGTTTGCATCTTTTTGTCCAATAAATTTAGCAAAATGCGTTTGATAACGCTATGTTTTCGATGCATCGTCATTATCAACATCGTAATCAAACTGATGGTAATTAATACTTTAATTAAAGTATTAGGGACATATGAATTGATGATTGGGTTTGTTTTGCAAACTTTACGCTAATTAGTAAATATTCATATTAAAACGATGATAAATAATGTGCACTTCATGAAATGCATTCAGAATTCATTATGCATTTCTTACGTTCACTGTAACTATCAAAACCATGAGTAAGAAACGTAAAGAACTTTCTCTCAAAGACAAAATTTTATTGATTAATGATAGCCATGGTAAATCTCATCGTGTTCTAGCTGAACAGTTTGGCAATGAAAGACTCAGGTATAAAACATGAATCAATATTCATTATCATTAACAGCAACCTTGATTATAAGTTTTATTTTAAACAATATGATTTTTTCTTCGGAGTCTATGCCTAAATGACTTCCGATATGGATGCAATTATTCTTTTAGATTTTCTTTTTAAAAAATTAAAAAAATAAAACTTATAAAAACGAAACTTAAAATAGCTTATTTAATGAGTTATTGAATAATCAATTGATTACACAAAATTCACATAGCAAACACAACACATAACACAAAAGTGAAGGGTTGATGTGTCAAAGGGACATAAGGGACATAATCCCTTTTGACTTTATGAAACCTTGCTATTAAGGCCAAATTTCAAATTAAGGCCACTCGTGCCCGGTCCCATACGTGGCCTTAATATTGAGGTTCCACTGTACTTTGTTAGTTTCACCTTTAGATTTTTCTAAAGAGTATGTACTTTGTTAGGTTTCACCTTCAGATTTTTCTACAGAGTTTATTATTTACTGAAATAGTCTCATGAGTCTTTCATAGTTTAATTAATACTGAATTAATTTTACATTTGCTTTATTTATTTTTCATACCCACTGGTTTATTTAATTTTAATTGCTGTGGAGTCAAATACAAACACTTTCGGCTATCACCATATGCAGCATTTTTTACAGATAACAGCAAACCTCTCAGCACGTACCAATATGAAACATTTTGCAAAGCAGGACAAGACAAGACAAAGCTTGTGATACATCCTCCATTCACTTATTAAAGCTGGGGTTTTATACTCCCAAACAAACTACAGGTAAGAAGACAGCGTTGATGTACTCGTTACATCCCTTGACCGGGGTGGAGAGGAAAGCCCGGTACATGTCGAGGGGCAGGATCTCCCGGTAACGGTTCTTGTTCAGGTTATCCTCACATGTTCCAGACAGGAAACAACCCTCATTGTACACTGGTGACATCTTGTTCAACATCTGTCAAAACACAACACACAAGTACAAGGTATATAAGTAATTAACACATATTTATTTCCATATGTACAAAAATACAACCCTGGAAAGAAAGTTCATGATATGCTAATTGTTTGATTGCAGTTTCTTAAATGTCAAATCTGAGACAATGTCATATTGAAAGCCAAGGTCACAACAGTTTCAATAGTGTGTACAAGACTTGACTATTTGAGGTTACCGTCACTTCGACAGTATTTCAGTCATATAGCAACGTCCAGCTAATTACAGGTTGAGCAAGACCCTGAATGAACAGAGGCATCCGGGCAGAACCACCAACCTACTGCAAGCCAGCTGGAAGGCTTCCTCACATGAAAATCTGAATGACCAGGTCGGGATTTGAACCGTGCGGTAAGGGGCAAATAGTGTATACAAACAAGGGTACATGACAAGATCAAGAGTAGAGTGCACAGCATACACAGCCCACCTCAAACTGTTCCTCCAGTTTGGATCTGCCAGTCTCCGGGTTATTCTCCAGCAGGGACCAGTAGTGTGTGCAGAAGTCAGCCGCATTCACCTCCATCACCTTGGTGGTCAGGGCCTCCGCTATCGCATTGTGCAGGAACTCATACTGAATCTGAGGGACACACAACCAAACATCCAATGATATATCTCATCTTGCTGTACCAAATTATACTGTGTAACCTTATGAGTATATGAAAGATGAATGACCAATACCTCTAAAACAAAAAAGTATGACATTATAAAAACTATAAAATATTCTACTTTTCTAAGTTTTTAACATGAAACCAAGGTAACCAACCCTGGAAATATCCTTAGGTAGAATGCCAGCAGATCTAACTTTTTTTTTTTAATGTGTTTGTCACACTTGTAGACTGAACCGGAGACCTTTCAGTTACAGAACGGAGCTCTTACCACTTGGCCACTGTGACATGCCTGATGGAATGTACCCTCAAACTTTGAATCAAAAGGGTTCCACTTACATCTGTCTGAACAAAGTTGGTGCGCTGGTATCTCATATCTGTAATTGTGCGGAACACATCAATGTGACTCTCCTCATGCGCTTGACGTAACAAATAGTCCAGCGCAATAAACGTCCCTGTCCGGCCAATACCCGCACTGTCAACACATAAAATAGTTTCATAACCACCAGTGACCTAATAAAAGCAAGTATGTAGGTAATTAAATAAAGTCTTGATTTATAGTCAATAAATAAATAAATAACATTTGGTAGAAAACAAGTTTCTATATGGTCCACAGTTATCAAATTCAGAACCTCCAACTCATGTCTAGAGCAGCCCAGTGGCCATATACATGAAACATCTTAAAACATCTCCTTCAAAGATGATCAGTAGAAATTTTTCTATTCTTCCTCATTATTTTTGTTTTCTGACAAATTAACTCAGCAAGTGTAGGTCACATTACACAGGAAAGCAAAATTTTTGTAAACACAACTTTGGAGAATCAGTTAAATATTGAATATGTTATCCGCAAAGCAGGCGCTTGCAGTAGTGCATGACACGTTCCATAACATGGTGTCTTCATTAGTTCATGGTAGCTATTTTGTAAGTTCAGACTATGAAGTTAGTGAATGCACAAAGAATGAATATGATAAACCAAGTGACAGCAAATGAAACAAGAGGGCTATGATGGCCCTACATCGCTCACCTGAGTACCACTGCTCTAAAGGTAACCTTAGGTATTATGGACCATAACTTCCATACAAGACATAATAATCCATGGTTTATTATCAATATGTATACATCTGATCAAGATTGTTGCAGTCAAGGATCGGAATAATTTTAGCAATATTGGTAGAGGGTTTCCCAGGGAACATCATTCTGTACTAAAACATTTTGAAATCTGGCTAGAAGTTTTGAAGGAGATGATTTCTAAAGTTTTCATATTTTTTTTCTTTCTGCTGCGATGGCAACCAGAGTTCTACATGGATCAAGTTTATTAAAGCAAATTTTGTGAAGGTTCACCCAAGGATCATCCCTGCAGGTTCATCCAAGGATCATCCCTGCAAAGTTTAATCAAATTCTGTCCAGCTGTTTCAGAGGAAATGTTGTTTAAAGTTTTCACTATATACATTTAAGGCAAATTAGCCCCGCTCTGACGACTATGTTTTTTCAATGATTGGAATAATATTAACAATTTTGGTAGAGAGTTTTACCCAAGGAATATCTGTACTAAAACATTTTGAAATCTGGCAAGTAGTTTTGAAGGAGATGATATTTAAATTTTTCATATTTTTTTTCTTTTTGTTGCCATGGCAATTAAAGTTCTACATAGTTCAAGTTTATTTTAGCATCTTTTTTGAAGGTTCACCCAAAGATCATCCATGCCAAGTTTAATCAAATTCTGTCCAGCAGTTTCAGAGGAGATGTTGTTTAAAGCAAACTGTTGACGTTGGACGAAGACGGACAGAGGGTGATCACAATAGCTCACCTTGAGCACTTCTTGCTCAAGTGAGCTAAAATGGAAATCTTAATATAGGTTTTATAATTCTAAATATAGTTTCAATACCATCTGTGACGTGAAAGTTTTGCCAGTGATGGGGAAATTACCCATATTTTACAATCACAGATGGTTGTATCGGGTGACCTTGCATCTGTAGAAGGGCACTGATAGTTGGTATACACACATATAATTTAAAATCAAATTTTTAGTCAATGACCATCTGTGAATGAGCTGCTTTAAGATTTTTTAAAAATATGATAATATTTAACAGCTTCTATATTTTCAGAAAATTAACCTAAAATATTCAAATTTAACATCCAATATACCAGTAAAAGATAAAAAATATCTACCATTATAGACCTTTTTATCACGATATAGAAATACAGTCTATCAAAACTGATTTTTCACTTCAGTACAAGCACTTACACTAAATATTGTATGTGACAATAGGAAGAGGGAAATCAAAATTCAAAATGGCTGAACAAAAGTCAATTAACCCTTTCCCTCATATAGACTCACTTTGATGCACTCAATAGGTACCACATAAAGCCTGATCTGCAGAAAACCAAAAGGAAAAGGTTTTTTGGTTTTTTGGCCTATGAGGGAAAGGGTTAATTGGTATGTCACCCTGGTAAGCTGAAATATCACTGCATGAAATAGGTGGGCTGCTTTAATTTGAGCTGTCGTAAGTGGAGTTAAAGACACCCCAGGGAGATCAATAGATCCCAGTAGCCAGGGATAAAAGCGGCTAAATCAGTAAACATGAGTGGCATGAAACTTAAAGAATGTAAAATGCCTTTAATTTACTTTATATACAGGTAAGTGGCTTACCGGTATAACACAGGTTTTTGGATCACTTACCTGCAGTGTACGAGAATTTGACCATCTGGAAGTAGCGGATCTTCATCCATCACTTTGTCCCGGAAGTTCAGAATGCAGCTGGGATTATCTGGCACTCCACGGTCTGGCCAGGCAGTGAAATGAAACTGCTTAAACAATTTCACCTCTTTTGTGTCCAGCTGGAAGGTTTTGAGAAATATAAATGGTGGCTTTAAAGAATCAGCAAAAATGTAAGCTGAGTTAAAAAGTTAAAAAATACCAATACATTTATCAAACACCATCCTTACTGTACCTTAATTTACAAAATGATATGTATCAACTGGAGAACGTGAGAAAATCACTCAACACTTTACAACTCAACTGAATAACTTTTTACAAATAATACCAAAAATATAAATTTTTATTTTACAAAGTTCACTCAACCAGATTTTCAGGTGTTCCTTCCCATTCTCCAAAATATCAAATGAGTTTGTTTGCTTGGGTTTAAAGTCTTACTGATTATTTGTGTTGCATGAGGAAGATGCCTACTTGTAATGTCTCACTGTGAAGTCACACCATAAACAAGTGGCATGATACCACACCCAGTCACATTATACACATGGACTGATAAGTGGCATGATACCACACCCAGTCACATTATACATGGGTACTGACAAATGGCGTGATACCACACCCAGTCACATTATAAATGGGTACTGACAAATGACATGATACCACACCCAGTCACATTATGCATGGGTACTGACAAATGGCGTGATACCACACCCAGTCACATTATACATGGGTGCTGACAAATGACATGATACCACACCCAGTCACATTATGCATGGGTACTGACAAATGGCATGATACCACACCCAGTCACATTATACATGGGTACTGACAAATGACATGATACCACACCCAGTCACATTATGCATGGGTACTGACAAATGGCGTGATACCACACCCAGTCACATTATACATGGGTACTGACAAATGGCGTGATACCACACCCAGTCACATTATGCATGGGTACTAACAAATGGCGTGATACCACACCCAGTCACATTATACATGGGTACTGACAAATGACATGATACCACACCCAGTCACATTATGCATGAGTACTGACAAAATGGCATGATACCACACACAGTCACATTATGCATGGGTACTGACAAATGGCGTGATACCACACCCAGTCACATTATACATGGGTACTAACAAATGACATGATACCACACCCAGTCATATCATACATGGGTACTGACAAATGGTGTGATACCACACCCAGTCACATTATACATGGGTACTGACAAATGGCATGATACCACACCCAGTCATATTATACATGGGTACTGACAAATGGTTGATACCACACCCAGTCACATGCTCATCTATTTTTATACTGTCTTATTGATCATTCCTGTTAAGGAGTGAGGTAAGCAGTTAAATCTGATTTTTTGAAGACCTGTCAAAAAGTGTTATACACATGTCTCTAAGGACTGTCTTGTAACTATTATACAAAGGTCATCTACTTAAGAGTAAGTCTTATTTCTATGTGACTATACAGTAGAACTTTGATTTCACACATAAAAAAGCATAAGAAGACCCTTAAAAGATGCAGTTTTTTGTGTAATTAGCATCTGTCATACAAGTAAAATTGTCATTTTCCTTGCAGCTGAGGCAGCCATAAAGGTGAGAAAAATATTACCCCGCAGTAGAAATTGTGTAAACAACTAAAGAGCTTCAACTAATTAATGGTAAAATGTACTCAAGTTATTATGCACGGACCACAGAAAAACTTTTGACACATTGAAAAATTTGACACATAATAGTTTGACTCATACATGGGGATTTCTTCTTTCCTCTTCAACACAGCATGGAATTCTATTCACCTCAGTTTGACAACTAGAAGTTTTATGGTATATCAAACGTAATTTTGTTTTTGAATCGTATAACATGACTTACCCGTGTGGCCTCCAATGACCTCACTGTGTAATCTGGGAGGACAGTTTCTGATGTGTTGAACACCTCATAATTCCCGAATATCTGGGTCTCATTAACAGCTGGCCAGTAGCATACACACTTCATCTACACAGAGACCATGAGCATATAGACATTATTACATATGAGGAGTACACATAAAAACATTTACTTATTACCAATTTGATGTGTACACACAAATATACTGTAAAAACTGTCAGAAATTAATTTGCACATGTGTACAAAGAGTCTAGGAAAACAGGTAAAAGTGTTTTATCCTGTCAGGAATGTACATACAGTATGCATCTTATAAATTTTTCATTCAAATCCTAGTGTTTACATGACATGCAGATATGGAAAAAACAACAACAACAAGAAAGTCAGTAGAACTGACAGATGCTCCCCGAAGAACATCATTGTTACAAATAAGGCCTTGGTCAATGGGTGGGAGGATATGTTGAAATCCCCATTCCTAAATCATATCTATTCTCCTCATCAGATGAGATGTTTTACCAACTCTAATTTGGAGACTTAGTAACAGTTTACTATTTAATATGATAATACGTGTTACTCATCAGATCTTTCATTGATTTTTTTAAAGTTTTTATACTACTAAAAATTAAGTCATACATTTCAATGTGTGCTCATATAAAAGAGGTTAACCAACACTCTTGACATATGACTGGATATTTGAAATAGTGTATAATGGCCTAAACAACAATTAGCTGACATGATTATGATTGACATTACTTGCATACTGAATTTTGTGGGGTTTTGTTTAAATGATATTTCCTGTTAAATTAGGCAAATGACATGAATATTAGTCAACAACATGGTAGTAGGGGCCATAACTCTCTTAAAAATTGAGGAACCAGGTCACCTCGACAATATGCGTATCTACTCTTGGTAATAAAGCTTCCCATAAAGTTTCATTGAATTCAAGCCATTAGTTCCTGAGAAATAGCCCGGACAAGAATCATGCAACATGAACTATAGGCCAAAAAGTCAAGGGGCCATAACTGTGTGAAAAATTGAGGAACCAGGTCACCCCGACGATATGCGTATCTACTCTTGGTGATAAAGCTTCCCATAAAGTTTTGTTGAATTCAAGCCATTAGTTCCTGAGAAATAGCCCGGACAAGAATCATGCAATATGTATTATAGGCCAAAGAGTCAATGGGCCTTAACTCTTTGAAAAATTTAGGAATCGGGTCATGCTGACGATATGCGCATCTCCTCTTGGTAATAAAGCTTCCCATAAAGTTTCATTGAATTCAAGCCATTAGTTCCTGAGAAATAGCCCGGACAAGAATCATGCAATATGTACTATAGGCCAAAAAGTCAAGGGGCCATAACTCTGTGAAAAATTGAGGAACCAGGTCACGCCGACGATATGCGTATCTACTCTTGGTGATAAAGCTTCCCATAATGTTTTGTTGAATTCAAGCCATTAGTTCCTGAGAAATAGCCCGGACAAGAATCATGTAATATGTACTATAGGCCAAAAGGTCAAGGGGCCTTAACTCTGTGAAAAATTTAGGAATCAGGTCATGCTGACGATATGCGCATCTCCTCTTGGTAATAAAGCTTCCCATAAAGTTTTGTTGAATTCAAGCCATTAGTTCCTGAGAAATAGCCCGGACAAGAATCATGCAATATGTACTATAGGCCGAAAAGTCAATGGGCCATAACTCTGTGAAAAATTTAGGAATCGGGTCATGCTGACGATATGCGCATCTCCTCTTGGTAATAAAGCTTCCCATAAAGTTTTGCTGAATTCAAGCTGTTAGTTCCTGAGAAATAGTCCGGACAAGGAAAGTGTGACGGACGAACGGACGGACGGACGAACGGACGGACGGACGGACGGACGAAGCGGCGACTATATGCGTCACCTTCGGTGAGCATAACAAAACCCAAGGAACATCTGTTCCAATTTATTTTAAAATCTGGCCAGTAGTTTTGAAGAAGATGATTTTTAAAGTTTTCATATTTTTTTTTTTGTTGTTGCCATGGCAACCAAAGTTCTACATGGATCAAGTTTATTAGAGCAACTTTTGTGAAGGTTGACCCAAGGATCATCCCTGCCAAGTTTAATCAAATTATGTCCAGTGGTGTCAGAGGAGATGTTGTTTAAAGGTTTCCCTATATACATATAAGGCAAATAAGCCCCGCCCCTGGCGGCCATGTTTTTTTACGGATCGGAATAATTTTAGCAACTTTGGTAGAGGTTGACCCAAGGAACATCTGTACCAATTTATTTTAATATCTGGCCAGTAGTTTTGAAGAAGATGATTTTTAAAGTTTTCATTTTTTTTTCTTTTTGTTGCCATGGCAACCAGAGTTCTACATGGATCAAGTTTATTTTAGCAACTTTTGTGAAGGTCGACCCAAGGATCATCCCTGCCAAGTTTAATCAAATTCTGTCCAGTGGTTTCAGAGGAGATGTTGTTTAAAGGTTTCTCTATATACATATAAGGCAAATAAGCCCCGCCCCTGGCGGAGATGATTTTTAAAGTTTTCAAATTATTTTTCTTTTTGTAGCCATGGCAACCAGAGTTCTTCATGGATCAACTTTATTTTAGCAACTTTTGTAGAGCCCCACCCAAGGAACATTCCTGCCAAGTTCCATTAAATTCTGTCCAGCGGTTTCAGAGGAGATGTCGTTTAAAGTAAATTGTTGACGACGGACGACAACGACACCGGACAATCACAAAAGCTCACCTTGAGCACTTTGTGCTCATGTGAGCTAAAAACAACAAGTAACCGGTGTTGCACGCAACACGAGTCCCCTACCAGTAAAGTGCATAATTTTTCCACTACCATTGCAACCAAAATTTTGGTCCAAGAAAAAAAAAATTAGCATGCAGACTCTCCATATTGCCATCTATTCATATACTAAGTTTCATAACATTATCTTAAATGGTTTTTAAGTTATCTTGGGATCCGAATTTCCAGACATCTGGACAGACGGACAGACAGAGGGCAAACCTATAGTCCCCTCTAGTGTAAACACCGGGAGGGGACTTAAAAAAAACTGTCTCATAAAAAAAAAATAACAGTGATAATTACAGACAAATTAAGAAGTTTTCAAACCTGTGTGGACACCATTATTATTTTTACACAATTCTACAATCTATATTAGTCTTTAATTATATGATATAAAACTGAGCCCACAATAAAGAATCCAGAAAGTAGTTCACAACATCCAAACAGGTTACCTTGCACTCCTCAAACAGGTTGGTGAGCATGACAATCCTCCCACAATCCTTCTGGAATATCATCCGCCAGAAATCATTCAAGTTCACATCTGTAGGACCCTGGGCTGCTATGAAAGCCTCGGGCTTCTTGTAACCCTGGAAACACAAAAACAGTCATGGTAATTATACTAATCATACCTGTAGCAACAATCTTTACTTTATTGATATACATTTAGAAACCATGTCATATTCATGAGAAAATCTAAATTAACTTGACTGTCCACAACAAATTTAATGATGATGAGAGAGTGCATTTTTCAACTCTTTCTTTTTTTCTTCAATTGTTTCCACACACATTTTGTTAGTATGTCTATCATGTTTCATGGTAAACCCTTTATCTCATGAATATTCACAAGTTTATGACTTGATGAACTTTATCTCATGAATATTCACAAGTTTATGACTTGATGAACTTTCGACAGTATTTCAGTCATATAGCGACGTCCAGCTTATTACAGGTGGAGGAAGACCCTAAATGCATGGAGGCACACTTATTATATATGTATGCATATACATATATATGAAACAATGGGTTATTCTTTTCCATGCAGACTGTGTAGAATATGGGCTACAATATTTTATAAGCAAACAGAGCAGACCCAGATCTGAAAGCTGGAAGGAGCTTTCTGATACTGGCTGTATGGTAAAAGCTGATTGTAAAATAAAGCAAATACATGTATAAAAATAGCAGGAGATAGAACAGATTGTAATCATCCCTTGACACAGAAGTGAACATAACAAAACATGTTGACTGGAATAAAATATTAGGCATTACTATGTGTTTTGTATAAACTAAAAGAATGGCTTTCCATCTATTTGTCCTTGGCTTCCACTGCACAGACAGTCCACATTAGACTTATTTAGTGCTACCTGACTATGATATCACGCCATAGACAAATGGCATGATTCCACACCCTGTCACATTATCCTGACACTGAGCCAAACAGTTCTGGAACAACTGTTACAAGCTTAGTACCAAGAAAGGGAAATATACTAGTAGCTTTCCCTCATAGAGGACACCATGAAAAGACCTATGCAAACAGCATAAAACCAGATCAGCCTGCGAGTAACTCGCAGGCTGATCAGGTTTTATGCTGTTTGCTGCTCCTCAGCGGTGTGGAAATGAGGATTTTGTAAATAAATTTGGTAAGGTTTAACTGTGGTTTTCTGCAGATCAGGCTTTATGTGATACTTATTGAAGGCGTCAAAATGAGTATATATGAGGGAAAGGGTTAACAAATAAGTACAAGGTCAAAACCATTGATAAGGAAGCAAAACTAAGGAAGCAGAGACAGGTTAGATAAGTTTTTAACATTATTCACACATACCCCTATGTATGAGGCATTGATGAAGTCCGATTTGATATTCAGCTCTGGATCAAGTTTGACTCTGTTATCATCATCTAAAATATCAAACATAAAACCATTAATCAATATTTATTGTAACATAGATAAAAAAATCATTGCAAAAATTTGGGATTAAATTATTTTTCCTATGGGCTAATTTCTCTCTCTCAGCATATTTAAAAAAATGCTAGAATAGAACTGGTCTATTACATTGTACCACTACAGTCATTGTTGTGGTACTAGGGTTTACAACTGACCACATCCAGTTTCGAGTATTGGCAGCCCACAACAACTGGCTACAGCATCAACACTATACAAAGCGGGAGAGACTTTGCCCAGTCACGTTTCAATACTTTTCATTCTTTGAGAGGCATGACATAATATATCACTCTTTTTTAAATACAGTTTAAATGTCCCTGGGAGCTACGCATTACATGTGGAGTGTATCAAGCAAAGTGAAAATGTATCACCATTTAACATGACTAAAGAACATCTCTATATGCTAGACTACCATTGTCTACTTCAATCAGATTGCATTTAATTATATCATTCAATGGTTTCATCTTAATATTAGATATGCTAGTGACAAAGAAAACCTCCTTTCACTTACATGGGTAGAGCTGCTTGTATCGACACTTGCCACGGTTTGACGGCGTCCCTGCTATATGGCAATTCTTCAGCAGTCCTCGCGGCAGTTTCTGAAATACAGATTGTACTTATCATAACTGGCCCCATGTTCTTGAAAATAAAAAATGATGCTTAAGTATGATTTTCATACTCAAACTATGTCCATTAGTTTCAATAGGGATTTGAGCATGAAATCGTACTTCAGTATTTTGAACATAACCAACAACGGTTTGTGTAGAGTAAAACTTAAAATCTTAAATAAGGTTTAAAAAAAGTTTAACCTTTATTCATTTTACATTAATTTCAAACAAAGCCATCACAACTTATATTAATCAGTCTGCTGGTGTAACTCTTCATAATATTCAACAAAAGTATCAAAGATTCTGTCCAAACAGTAAATAAAAATGTACAGATCATATGATTGAGTAAAGTACGACAACTCAAATATTAAATACAGTACAATAACTCAAATAACAGCAATTTCTTCCAAATTTTACTGAATACTTTAAAGGCTAAAGGAAGCAGGAAGGCCAAGAATAACAGGACTACTTACACAGAAGTCTTCCTTGTACCAGCCAATGCTCTCCATCTTCCTGTTCTGCAGGTATTCAGTGAAGCCTGCCACGGGTATCAGGGAGCTCAGGTTGTAGTAGTCTGAGGGATTTGTGTTGCTCATAAGTGGCATGGTGTCATCGTCGTCCATCAGTTCTTCATCCACCATAGAAACTGGCTTTGTGTTTCTGGCTGGGACAGGTAGTCGGTTCACACCTGTGCTACCTGCAGATTTATCAGATTAATGATTTAAAGACACCACCCAGCAATGTATGCATTCACAACTGTAAAAGCAAGGATGATAAATTGTTGAGTGTTCAAGCAAATGTTGTTTGTGATAAAAAAAGAAAGAAAATATTTTAAAAAATTATTGAAAGTGAGCACCAGTGATTTTAAGTTTGATGTTATCATAATTTATCCTCATAAGCTAACAAAAAAAAAAAAAAAATTCTGTTTTTTTTAATTTTTTATAGAGAAGTTCACAGGCCTGTTCTCCAATAAAAAATCTCAAAATTCATGTATATTTCCCCAAAAACGATATTTACACCAAGGTTTTTCTTTCTCAAAATAAAAAAAATGGTACATTCCCCCCACCGAGTATATGGTATTAAACTTTAACATCTACTGGGAAAGAGGCCTGGACTGTAGGACCCTTCCTTTTCATTTGGAAAGTGATCATGCAGAGCAGGGGTCATAGCATTTTAACCTATTGCCCACCTTTCACAATATCCCGCTTGGAAATTTAAACATAAATTTACCTACCATTTAAGGGGACATAAGTCCATGTTAATTTTAGTTATTTCATGGATATTAAGTCATCTTCATTATCCATCTTTTCATCTACCTTTTCTGTTAGTATCTCCCCATTTACAACTACTATCTTGTGTAGGATTCCCTTGCACTTGCCAACATTTATACATAGCACCCCACACATGAACACTTTGATAAATATCTATCAAGCAGCTAAACTGTTTATCATTCTAGTATGTTGTAAGTGGAATATATTTTCAGACCTTCAGGCAGCACCTGAATGAAGGACCCATCAGTTATATACATACCATTGGAATTGGCATACAAGAGAGGGTTCTGCTCCTGTGTGGAGCCTCCGTTCAGTCGACTTAGCCTCAAGTCTTCTCGGTACCCATTTCTCTTGACCTGGTTCTTGTGAGAGTGTCTACGATATAAGCTGAAAATAAATCCAACAGAAAACATTTTCATTCTGATACTCATGAGAAAAGTAACATTTTCAACAAAATATTCACTCTTCAAAAATAAACCCGTGTCTAGATATGTATCATAGAGAAAAGAAATAGATCGAGATTTACGGGCAAGAAGCATAGTGTCTTGACCTCAGTAATTAAATCCCAACTGCATGATTACATGTACCTAGTGGTAGATAACCTACATGCATGTTATTTTCTTTTATGCTACACTCTAAACAACAATAGGTATATGATTACTTTAATAGAAAATTAACTGGTGCATGTATTTAGATATAAGCATTTAATTGATAATTCCGGGTTTTCATTTATTGCCGATCGATATCATTGGTTAAAATTGCATAAAAATTTGTTGTTTTTAGGCAATTTTTGTCAGAAAACCCCCATGACATCTGTTTAAGCTTGAGGTTTTTCAAAAAAGATCTGTAAATATATCTATTAATGAAAACCCTATCAATAATATAATGCTGCAGCTCTAAATCTTAGTTTAATTTAATTACCTAGTTTAAATCAATTTATTTTATGCTGATTGGGAAAAAAGTTCTTGCAAATGATATTAATCTCAACAGTTCCTGGGAAAAAACAGTACTTAGGCCCTAGGGTGGCCATGATAAATCCTGGCACCAATGGGATTTGAACCCACAAACATCAGATCTGCAGTCATGTACATTACCACTGGACCAAGGCATTCTTGATCTCTTTTCCTGTTTCTACACAAATTAAGAGCAACATAACAAATTACCAGGTATAACTAGAGACTATTGAAGAGGTGGCAGTACAGGGAGAGAGAGCGACACCTACATAAATATGATAGCTCCGATGACCAGCAGCAGCACAATCAGGATGGACACGATGACCGCCACGATGACCCCTGACCCACTGTCATCATCTGGCTGACCTGTAGATACATGTATAGACCTTTTACTACTTGAAAATTAAAATAAACTGCCCATTTGAGCATACAGTGATTAACACAGCTTGACACAACAGTTTGACTCTTAAATTATGACTGGCTAGAGAGGATCCTACCTCATCTTAACCCTTTACTTCATGAATATTCATATTCAATTTATGACCTCATGAATATTCATGTACAAATTTATGACCTCATGAATATCACCTAAATGAACATGAAATTGTATAAGAAATGGTATATAGTATACAAAACAAAGGATTTTTCTTTGCTTTACAGACTGTGTAGAATCTGAGCTACAATATTGTATGAGCAAACAGAGGAGTCTGCTCTGTTTGCCAATGCATCAAAACAGTCTGTATGAGGTAAAGGGTTAAAAAGAATAAATAAAATTTACTAGAGCTATAACTCAAAGTGATGAATAAACAACACCAAATGAAATAATATTGATGTTTTGTTAAGTGTGATGGGATGGGACAAAGCACCTTTAATCTATGGGGCAATTCCTATATAGTCCCATTACACTTTGTGATAAACAATATTATATTTATGATATGTAATGTGGATCCCTAATCATGATTCATCAAAGGTAATTGCAAGAAACATGTATGTAACTCCCTAAAAAAGGAAATTCAAATGTACCTGAGGTGGAGTATATGTTACAGGATTTCCCATGTTTTCGACTAAATTATAAAATTGTTCTACTTTCTAATTTGTATTACCTCCCTTCTTGTTAGACATATAAAAAAATATTGTTTAAAAGTGTTACCAAGCATTATGTTGATGCCTGTAAGGGTAACCTTGTTTGCCGTGTTTCTACCATTTTGAGAGTTAATTGGTCAGCTGATATTAGTTGGCAGTTTGCTTTTAAAGGGAACAGGTCTCATGTTTTAGGACAGGTTGTTCTATATTGAGAAGTTGGTTTTCTCTCCAACTTA
>CM037777.1:99051569-99078562 GCA_021229015.1 Solen grandis
GAATAATAATAATAAGAAGAAACAGAGTAAAAACAATAAGTCTCCAAACTTCGTTTGGGAGACTTAGTAATAATAAGAAACTGAGTAAAAACATTAAGTCTCCATACTTCGTTTGGGAGACTTAATAACTGTCAAAGATTATGTTACGTGTATATATTTGATGAAAAATTGTCATCAAAGCCACAGTACGCTTTGGATCACAGTACGACATATAATCATTGTCTGTTAAAATCCACCAACAGTCAGTTTGGCACATTCAAGTGTATACCATATATACAAAAGAATTCAAGATGCTTTCAATCTATGATAATATACCGTAACATTCTACATACAAATTAGGACAAGGGGTTGTCTTGAATATGAAAATAACTCAAAGTAAAGGGGTTAAAGTAATTGAGAATTATGTAAATTTATTTGTTTGCACGTTTAACTGATGATTAACAGAAATAACTTTTTCAATTTTTTCTAACGATTTAATATGATTTCGAAACCCTAGTTTACAATTCATTTATTGACTGATCTGGATTAACATCACTTGCAATGACCATTAAATTTTAAGTGTTGCCTTTGCCATTTAAGAGAAGCAAAACACACATGCCAATCATAATGCTGTAAGCTCATTCACTGTCAGCAATGGAAGTGGAATACTTATAAGGAATGCTCTGTATGTTTAGATAAAACATGCCACCTAAAATCCGCCATGACACAGGGAATTTATTACTGATGAGTGTCATAATTTTGTTTGACAAGTTATATTCCGTTACAGAGCCTCTTTGTTGGTAAATCTGACAAGATAGCAACTCTTGTGTCACTTTTAAGGTTTTCTTATATGTTTAGTGAACAACTCTTACTACATGTATTAAGCGAGCTATTCTGTCTTTATTTTTATTTTTTTTTATAACAGAGTAAATGTTTTACCATAGAGTCAAATCAACTCTCAAGGTGGTGGCAGACTATAGCATTACTATTGTAAGAGAAATTTCATGCCTATTCATAAGTTTCTAACATGATTGTGTACCCTCTTTCTTTTTTAATGATGAACTAGACTAAAAACTAATACTGGTCTGAAAGATGCACATGATCATAGTTAAATGAATAATTATAACTATTTCATTTCTTATCATATTTCAGACATCTGGAAACTTCACATGAATGAAGACTACTGGTACATAGAGGGCTACCTGAGAGACAAGGTTGTTAAGCAAATTGAAGAAAGAGCCGATACCAGGGTCGAATTCCACCAACAATGCTTAGCGCTAAGTAAAACATAAAGACTTAAAGGTGAATTTCATTAGTCTTGTTTCTATAATAAATGTTTTGATTTCTTATCAATCATTTTTAGTTCTTAAGGTAATAATTTATTTCAATTTAGTCGTGTACTTGAATTTTTGGAATGGTGGAACGTGTATCTACTTTAACCCTTTCCCTCATAGATGATACCATGAAAAGACCTATGCGAACAGCATAAAACCAGATCAGCCTGCGAGTAACTCGCAGGCTGATCAGGTTTTATGCTGTTCGCTGCTCCTCAGTGGTCTGGAAATGAGGATTTTGTAATTAAATTTGGTAAGGTTTAACTGTGGTTTTCTGCAGATCAGGCTTTATGTGGTACCTACGGAGTGCGTCAAAATGAGTCTATATGAGGGAAAGGGTTAAGACACTACCTCCCTCCCCCACACACAGAGGAGGGGCATTTTTAAATATAAGTCAGCCTCTGTCATCAACCATGACTGTCTAGGAAAGGGTTAAGAATTTAAGTATTACTTAGCACTAAGTATTGTTGATGGAATTGGAGCCAGTACAATTATTTGACAAGTCTAAGAATCATTCCCACAACTTCCTGTTGTGCCACTGAACACTGAGCCTTAACCACAAGGCCACTAAAACTAATCTTTTTTTCTGCATTTTTCATTCAATGAAGAAAATCACACCAACCGAACATTGATACTGTGAGAAGGAGCTAAAGGATATAAAAAAAGTTTTCTTTCTTTTCTTACATAAATGACCTAGTGTATAATTATAGCCAAACAGATCAAAATATGTTTAATGGTATGTAAGCACCTCAGAGTCAAGTATGAAAGACTATAAACTGATCGAACTTGCTTAATTAAAAAAGGGATTCTAAAAAGGGTAAGGATTCTAAAAAGGATAATATTCACAAGTGAGTATAATTATGATAATATACCATTCAAAATATTTTAGCATTGAGTTATTTATGAGTGTATCAAGAATATTAACGAGGTGAAATTTTCATAAATATTGAAAAATTAAGTTTGATTTTCATTTGTATTCTTTGCTGAATTTTACTTTGCATTCTTCTCATTATTATCATTTATAGGTTTTAAAATCACCAACATCATTAAAGTCACTTTTTGGAAGTCTTGTCTTCATTTGTGCTATGGTCAAATAGCATGGTTACCACACCTGGGCACATTATCCTCATACCAAGACATCCTGGAACTATCTTCTACACCCAGGGCTTAGCAACCAAAGTTTTAAACAACCCACAACCCTCAGTTTCAAAGAAGCTGACAGCAGTTTTAGCCTATTTATGGATGTTCTTCAATTGGAGGTAATATATAAGTGTTCAAGAACCTGAAAGGAGAAGTAGTACACTTACTTCGTTTCTCTTCCATTGCTTTCCTAGTTCGAGCACTTTTCAGACCCTGGGATATTCTGTTTAAACGGGCCGGCGCAGTAAAATTTTTCCCTTTTTCATCAAAACCACCACAACGAATAGCTTTTGGAACATTATATTTAACATACACTGTCGGTAGGCGATTTGTTACATCCTGTCTCCGAGAGAGAAGTTTGCTTCTGTATAATTCCAAATGTGCACACATTGTTTCTCTTGAGAAAGAAATTATTTCACAATTATTAAGAGCTCACCTTGATGAAGCCTGTATTTCTTTTAAACCTTGGTATCAAAATATGCACTTACATGATTATAGTTTGAAATGGCAGAAACAGAAAAAAAAAATGCTTTAGAGCAAAGGAAAAACCATGACAAATATTTAGTATGTTTGCTATTCTTTTGTCAGTAAAGATTTATTCACAATCACATATCTCAATGTAACTGCTGGCATAAATTAGGAAACTAAGTAAATAGATTTTTGTAGTAAGAATATCAATTTATCCACACAATTAGGCTAGGACAAACTGTTTGAACGAAATTGATCAATGCTACTTTTGCTATTTATAAGGACTCCCTATAAAGAATGCTAATCTTGTGAAATACTTCTCAATATCTTTCAGTTAATCCATTATCACACTTTCCACAGCAATACCAACTTGTAAAATTCCTCTTATTGGTATGGTACTTTGGCCATTCCTTTCAGTTGTTCAACATCTAATTACAACTCTGATAGTGGTCATTCATTATGGACCCTCCATAGTTTGTTTAAGTCCATTTCACTATATGGCTTGCACAAACTTTAAAAGGATGCATTTCAACTACTAATCCCAGGTATACACAGCCAGTGATACAGTCCTCCGTAGACAAATATTAAATATTGACGACAGTTCACGTCAAAAACAAAATATTGTTCTTAGAACAATGTAGTCTACTGACATACTCTATTGATGGAGTTTGACAAAAGAGGTCCTTTTCTTTACATATGAAATAAATATGCACTCAAAACAAAAACTAGGCTACAGACTGGGGATTTTATGAACTATTTACAAAGGTATTGTGTATTATTTGCAATGGTCTTACACTAAGTGCACTGCAACATGAAGTTGTTCTTGTAGTCGTGTTATTTATGATACCTTTTGTTTCATCTACTACAAATCACTCAGGCCGATCAGACAAAGTGTTAAACTACTCCAATCCTTTGACTACTGCCTGTTTTGCAACAAGTGGCAGGACAGATTAAACTCATCATGATGAAGACAAACCAGACACTGATGAAGGACTGATAAAAGAGAAAGGAAGGGCCATCATAGATGAAATAAAAACCTGGGAATGGATTATTGGAAAGAATCCTTTTAAACTGTAGAGAGCAGTCAGGGGCCACTGAACGGTCACTGATAGCAGAGTAATTTTGTAATAGTTGCAGAAATGCCATTTCAACTGATATTGATGATGAATTGATGTAGAATGAGATCTCTCTTTGTCTCATAAATGGTTATATAAAGAAGAATCATCATTGAAGATGATGAATACCCCCAAATACTGCTTTGTCACAGTTACTGTCACAATGTCAGACAGTCTTGAGAAATATAAGAAAGGGCCATAACTCATTCAAAATCAAGCAACTCATGACATGCCAACAATATGTGCAACTAGGCTTGGTACTTATCAGTCTTTTAAAGTTTGATCAAAATCTAACTAAATGTAGCCAAAAAATAGGGCGGACAAATCTCGTCTACAGACGGACGGATGGACGGACTGACAGACATGACTCCAATATAGCCCCCATATAATTCATATCTAGGGGTATAATTAATATTTAATAACAATTGCAAATACTTAGTTGAATTAGATAATGTAGCAGTTTGTATATTTTGTAAATGAATGCAAATGATGAGTAACAAATAGTTACTTTTCAAAATAAGGTAATAAACAGAAATGAGTTCTGAATAATAATTCTATAAACATGAAATGGATTATAACACATTGTGATTTAATTCTGAAAAATCTAGAAATTTTGAGTTAATAGAAATGAATGAGTTGCATACTTTCATAAGGTTACTCAGGGCTACCAAACCATTTCCAAGATATTAAAACAGAATAGGGTTTAAGAAATAAAGACAAGGACATTTTAACATCTTTCTGGGTACAAAGTGTGACAAAAGCTCCAACTTATACACTGACAATATTAGGAACATTGCTTTCGATTCTGATTTTTTTTCTTATATTCTTCTTGCAAGGCTGGAACATGACAGAAGTATACTTTATCTTGTTTATACTAATTTTGATTCGAGTATGATGTATGAATTAAAATTGTCTGAAGATTTTAAATCAAATTTTTAAAACCATTTTTTTCTGTTTTTAGTTCAATAAATGGGTTCATTTCATAAAATCAATGGATTAAATGAATTTGAATCTCTTTAGTACCAACATCAACATTAAACCTTCAAAGTGGAAAGTACTAGTCCAACCCTAAAACCATCCAGAAGAGTTAGTACAAAATGAAAGAACTTGCCTCCAAATTCACATAAAAGAATGTTTAAAATAAACACCACCTCCCTTCTTATTAATCATGTAATACAGGAAGATGCACATCTATTGAAAAAGAATTTAGTAGATATATTTTATGATATGGGGGCCTCCGTGGCCAAGAGGGTAAAGTCGCTGACTTTAACACTCACTCAGCCCCTCACCGCATGGATTCGAATCCCGGCAGGGTGATTCGGATTTTCATGTGAGGAAGCCTTCCAGCTGGTTTGCGGTAGGTCAGTGGTTCTACCCTGATGCCTCCGTGCATTCAACTCAAATAGTCAAGTTAAATAGTCAAGTCATATTTCAAGAAATATTTCTTCTAGTAAAATAAAAAGGATGAAAGCAATTAAAAAAACAAAACAGGTTTGTTTTGTTTTTTACAATATTAAAAGCATATTTTATTAATAAAACCAATGAATTAAATTTTTTTACTTAAAAAGTAAATGGCATAGATCTGTGATGTATGAAATAAAAAGTGCATACTAAAATGAAAACTAGCCAAGCAATATTGACCATGATAATGATAATGAAAACTAAATTCACATCACAATCTCTAGACTTTATAATTGATTCCATGAAAATTCATGATATATAGCCCCACCTCCACAATAAAAAAAACAAAAAAAAACTTCTGTGTCATAGATACAACATTTTGCTTTTGGAAAAGTTTCTGCCTTTTAAAAAAAAAAAGATGCGAAAAAAAAGCTAAACAGCTAGAAAACTAAAGAAAGAATATAAAAATAAATGTTAAAAGTTTAACTCTCGTCTATAAAATCAGTCACAAATACCACATAAAATATCACATAAAAAGGGTTTTTATACATTATAAATGTTAAAAAAAAATCACAAGAACAATGCACCACCTCACAACAGTTAGAAAATCTATCATTTTCATCTCTAGATATTACCAACAAAAAATATCCTAAGTGTTATAAACAACAAAAATCATCAGTCGTCTTTTTCACATATCAACACCAACTTCACCAAACACGTTCAAAAGAAAATCAATGTGTGTCTATTTCTAATATGGTTGGTACAACAACAACATGGTACTACTATGTAATCTACAGGGTCCAAATTACCACAATTCTGCAAACAAAAACTGTTTATTTCTATTATACCAAGGGGTTACACACAAAAAGTCACCCAATGTCCATAAATAAGTAAATGGACATGCTTTCGTTAATTAACCTTTCTCTTGCTGCTTCTGTAGTTTTTTCTCCAAAATCCTCTTCTCAAGACGAGCGGACAACTTAAGTGGATATTCTGGTACTTCAATGAGAAATGAACATTATCTTTATGGTTATAATGATAAAAGCAAAGCAAAGCAAAACATGGAATAATAAAAATAAACTTCCGACGAACAGCAAAACATTTTATATGTGTATTACAAACTAATAAATGATGTTTTGACTATATATAATTAATATCAAGGTTTGTTTGCTTGCTTGGGTTTAACTACCTGTTGACAGTATTTATTTATTTGTCAGAGGACTTAACTGCAGTGCTGTCTTACTGTGATGCCACAGGCATGATTATCATCGTATGGGAGTGACATCAGATATTGGTACTAAGCGAAGCAAGAAAAAGTCGTGCTACACTTGACCAAAGGTTAAGTTTTATCGAAATCATCACATTTCTAAGAATCCGACATGCACAATCATATATGTATTCATCCATAACAAGTTCCTCTGTCTATCAAACCTAAAATTATTGTGAAACCCTGTCATATACATTATATCACTCTTAAAACAGGTCATCTAGTACTAGCAAAAAGTTATGTCAACTTCATAAGAGCGATATAAAGTATACGACATATGACAGTGTCTAACCCTTTCCCTCATAGAGGACACCATGAATAGACCTATGCGAACAGCATAAAACCAGATCAGCCTGCGAGTAACTCGCAGGCTGATCAGGTTTTATGCTGTTCGCTGCTCCTCAGTGGTCTGGTAATGAGGATTTTACAAATAAAATTGGGTAAGGTTTGAGTTTGGTTTTCTGCAGAACAGGCTTTATGTGGTACCTATTGAGTGCGTCAAAATGAGTCTATATGAGGGAAAGGGTTAAGAATAATTTTAGGTTTGATAGATGGCAGAACTTGTAATGGATGAATTATATTAATGTGCATGTCAGATTCTTAAAAACGTGATGATTTCAATAAAACTTAACTTTTTGTCAATATCCGGTGCCGCACCTGTATGGGGATTATATATCCAGTCACATTTTCCTGGCACTGAACCAGCTAGTCCTGGGACTACCCTTATATGTTGAGCGCTGAGGCCAAAAAAAAAAGTTCTGTTTCTAGTCTCCCGACCAACCCTCTTTTTTAACTTTCATTTCATGTAAAAAAAATATATAAAATCCCAACCTATAGACCCTCTTTTTTATTTGCTGGAGACCAGAAATGGAACTCTTTTTTTTTGGCCTGAACAAGGAAGTTACACCAGTATTTATTTTAGCCACTTCAGTATGGCATGGCAGGGGATCAAACCATTTGACATCCAAGTAACAGGAAATTTGCATATTACTGAAAGTTGTTTAGTTTGTGGCAATATTTTGCAATATGACAATGATTAGGAACTAATAGCACTTCAATGTGATATATACACTCAAAGGAATTTCTAAACGTCCACCTGCATCTTTTCACAATCTATAGATCTAAGGTGTACATGCACATTTGATTGTTGGAATACTGGTTGTAGAAGAATCACCCTAAAATAAAAGTCAGACACCGTGGTTTTAACCCTTTCCCTCATAGAGGACACCATGAAAAGACCTATGCGAACAGCATAAAACCAGATCAGCCTGCGAGTAATTCGCAGACTGATCAGGTTTTATGCTATTCGCTGCTCCTCAGTGGTCTGGAAATGAGGATTTTGTAATTAAATTTAGTAAGGTTTTACTGTGGTTTTCTGCAGATCTGGCTTTATGTGGTACCTATTGAGTGCGTCAAAATGAGTCTCTATGAGGGAAAGGGTTAAACTGTAAACAGATGCTTGAATTCAACCTCAATGACCCAGTGTAAATTTATGAAGACCATGTCTGGATGGCATCTCTCTGGCAACATGACATGGCACACTGTCTTGTACTCGTACAAGCTGTATGCCACGGTTTGCCTGAACTTTCAGAACACACGTGACTTGACTATTTGAGATTACCGTCGCTTCGACAGTATTTCAGTCATAAAGCGACATTCAGCTAATTACTGGTGGAGGAAGACCCTGAATGCATGGAGGCGTCTGGGTAGAACCACCGACCTACCGCAAGCCAGCTGGAAGGCTTCCTCACATGAAAATCCAAATAACCCTGCCGGGTTTGCACACATGTAAGATATGTTGAATCGAAGAGTTGACGTTGCATGAACTGCGACAGGGCAAAGCCCATTACATGGGCTGCCTTCTCTCAATATTTCATTCAAAGATACATTTGGTCAATGAGGTGAGGTTTGAGTTGTTATTCAAGAAAATGTTGGATATACCATGCACTAAACTGTGTACATTTAAAACCACGGTCTACTATCAATATTTCAACAATCAAATGCGCATGTACACATTAAATATTGTACCACATTATAAGTTATAGATTGTTTGATATAAATAATTTAGTTTGAATAAAATGCGTAACCCCATTCCATAAAATTATGAAGAGTCTAGGTGGATGTTTAGAAATTCCTTTGAGTATATATATCTGACAATATGTACTGTTTGGTAATACAACTGTTTTTAAGAATATCACTTAACCCTTTCCCATTCAATGACTTTCATGGAATTGACCTACTGTAGAATTAATAACTTTGGCTGTGGAATAATTTTCATCGATTTCGTTGATGTCTTTATCCACAAATCTTTATCCCCATGAAAACTGTCTGATTGGTAGACTTTGTGTTTTTTTAGATAATTTTTCTTATATATCCTCGTAAATATGTACCAATGAAATTGACCTTGTTATAGAATCCACGAAATTAATGTCAACAAAAATATATGATTATACAGTATACAGTGGATATCAAGATCAGCCTGCAAGTAATATGACGTCTGATAAGATTTTATGCTGTTCGTTGCTCATCATTACTCTGGAGATCAGAAAGTAACACTAACCACTTTAGAATAAGGTTTGCTTTTAATTTGATGCAGTGCCACTTTTATTACTTGGGGACAAATTTCATCAATTGAAATGCCTAAATAGTCTTTTCTTCAAAATTGTTAGTCAGTTACAATTATATGTAGTCAGTTAGGTCACCTAATTATGTCAACTTGAGTGGGAAAAGATAAATGTAAACTGATTTACCATCACCATTGCTGACAGCTAGCTTTTTTTTTTTCTTTTTTTTTTTTTAGGAACTTAAGGACATCATCAAAAAAAATGTTGGTTTGCAGTTACTTCATTTCTACAAAGTGGGCACAAAATGGTCTGTCAAGACCACAACCCTTAAAAATATGCAACATTGAAGTATTTATAGCCTAGTTGTAATTTGTTATATATAACAGGTACATGCAGTTGTTTTGTATAGGCATAAAACATGAACAAAACAACATTATATCATTTATTGAGAAAAGAAGCTGAAAAAAAAAAAGTCTACCTACCCACTGAAAAAAAGTGGTAGTGCAACTGCAAGTCAACTAATTTTAATGATGGCCTAACTTGAATTCATTTTAAAGAATGATAAATATAACAAAAAGTAAATGTATGGAAAACAAAAAAAAAACAGCAGGTTTCCTCTTTATGATTCCATATCTCTATTCAAGACTAATGTCCTTTTATGAGTTGTTGTTGTTTTTTTTTTTTCATTTCCAGTAGAAAAAAAAATATATATAAAAAATATCTTAAGTTTACTTATCAAGGTAATATAAATGGTATGAAATGTTAGCAATGTTAGCAATTTTTTCGAGTCTAAACGAGTCTAAAAGAAATGAACTTATATATAAATTAATATTTAATACAACAATAATGACTACCATTAGTTGATGAAACAGATGACTATGTAGGGCTTTGATCAGCCCAATTTGTCTATCCTATTACCTTTTATACTAATGACAATCTGGGCACCTTTCGCTGTCTAAATGGTGTAGGCAAATACTTGTATAACTGTAAACCCTTCCCTATGCCCTACTGTAATAACACCCCGATTTAATCTAACTCTATTATAATAACATAACACCTTGCTTTAGTCTGATCTTTGAATGTCTTAAAACCAATATAAACTTTCTTTTTTTTTTACAACTTGATCAAGTGAAAACTTAGTTGGGAGTCACATAATTGGGTCAACACCAAGTTAATCATATTGTGAATGACATTTATAATATCTACTTTTTACATTTTTACAAAACATACAATTTTTTATGAAAAAAAATGACAAAGAAATTAATCTATATAGATAAAGATGGAAACAAAAGAACAAAAACTCAAGTCTGCACACAAAATAATGAGGCAAGAAAATGAGCTTAAGACCTTCAGATTAATCAAATGAATATTTCCTACATATACAGTTTAAAATAATTTTATATATCCTGATAATATGCACTGACGCTATGATAATTAACTTTATCTACGTTTGGTGTTGGAGAGAGATTTTGAGATGACCCCCGCGGTACTTACTTAGTCTGCCCTCGCTCCTGCATCTCCGGGCACTGCTCCCGTGAGCCACAGGGGTGCGGGGCGGCGTCTGCTGCAATTTCTTAAATCTGTACGTTAACGGACTCGTGGGTCCTCTCGGCACATCATATTGCACGGACACAACGGGCATGTTACTACTGCCTGGCTTATTCGTTGCACGTGCTCGCACATCCAATTTGTCTTTTCTTTTATCCGGAAATGTTAAATCCGACACAGAACGTCTCATAGGCTTCAGAAAATCCGGCTTCATACTATGAGATGACAATAACACTGCTCGATCCCAATGAATTGAAATTCCCTCCATATTTTACCTCCGATAAACACATGCTACCACTTGGCTTGAGTTGGGCGTCTGTGTACCGATACGTACAATAAAGTAGTTCCGATACTGCCAAATTATGATAGACTTATACTTTAATCCTGATAATCAATATCATGGTTCGATACTTGTTGTTTATGTAACAATTATCATTTGATCAGTCTGTTGAAGAGTAAATAGTTACTTCAACGACCACCTGGGCTTCAGTAAGTTTACTTACTTAGAGTCATATAATTAAATTCATTCCATGGGATTTTATTGTTTTAAATCTAATTTTATTTCATTGCCATCTATTCAACTGAAATTAAAATTGTATTCATCGATGGAAAAATAAGCATCAAAGGGAAAATAGAATTGAAAGAAAACGCATAAAATATTGCAAAATTTTACGTACAGAATATGGGCACATTCGATTTATGCCTGTTGGAGTTGTCTTTCATGTATTATGTTCTCTGACGCTGCTTAGTACTTGCGCGTGTTAACTTCATTTTTCTCTCCATTATTGATAACATACACAGTGTAGTATTTTCATTGTAATATCGAACCTTAATTAATTTTCTAACAATTATGATAGTGTACGCATAGTTTCCATGAGATGCCATAGGCTTGCTGATCTGTGCTTTTATTTTCAGTCTATCTTTCTGAAATCTATCTATTTGAACAGCTTTAAAGAGTCATTGAGAAAAATAAAAAAATAATAATATTGTAATCAATTTAAAGGTAAAAACTTAATAAACAAAAAAAGTCACCTCTCTATTTTGTTTAAGGATGAACCGCACACACTTTTTTTGTACAAATATCAAAATTAGAAACATTATTTCATTCTAGAAATATGAATACTGATGTAAACATTTTGATTTTTGGGGTAGAAATAACGAAAATTAAAAAAATAATAATTCTGCTTCTTTTTGTAATTCATAAAAAAAGTTTCGTACTCATGAATTATTAATTAGACATATAATTTGATCCGTGGCGGAGACAACACGGATTATTTGACCAATATTCGGATTTTGAGGGTCAGCTTTTGCTTTTGTAACTTCAATGAAGTGTATTCAAAATAATTCGCGTGGTTTCATTGAACAAATACAAACACTCTAAACATTACATCAAAGTGAACTCTCACAATTTTGATTGTATGTACATTAAATAAGTACGAGAACAAGAGAGGGGATATGGCACAAAACCCAACATCAGGTAGCAAATCAACTTTATTCTCCAGTTAGTTTCATTTTTTCATTAGAAACTTCCATCAGGTGTGCAAAACTTAGGTAGCGCAATTGGAACCAGATGAACCCTTGCCTGGCACTCGGCAAAATGGGGTTGCTGTGGGAACTAGGAGTACTCAGTGCTGGTTCTACACAGGAACTTGTCTCCCGTATATCGGTGCTATACACTGGGCACGTAATAGAACAAAGGAGTCTATTCGCAAAATGAGCTAGGGTATCGCACCCGTATTCTCTCGTATCCAATTACTGTCTCTTTCTATGTTTCTCTTCAGCAAAAAAAAGAAAAGAAAGAAAACAAGATTCATACGTGGGAAATCCCTGGTCGTAAGGTCTAAAATATGCTCATAATAAGCAGAACATGATTTTTAGCTATTACAATAAAAGAAGAACAAAAAAAGTCACTTAAAAAAATACTATGCTGCCATTTATACAAAGGACATCGGCAAAGCTCAGTATATATCTAGACCTTAATTAACATCCTTATAGTAAATACACGAAATCGTAAACCCCCAAACCTCACAGTCATGAATGGTTATATCGCAGACACAATAAATGCATTCATTAATTCTATTCAGACCTTGGTCTATCAAAACAATTCTTAAAACATTTCTTAAGACAATAGAGAACCGAAGTGAGCGTGTTGTCCAGAGAAATGTCTTGATAGATTCTATCCGACCAGGAAATATTCTAAAAGTAATATAAAGGTCCTGATCCGACCTAGAAATCATCCTAAACTTGTGAATTTGTAAATTTGTAAGAGACCTATTAATAATCTCTGTCTTGCCAAATATATCGATCTATTTTGTACATGGTAAAATAGAAAGGTTTATGTAACCCCGGTAACATGTGCCAATCCTAAAATGTATGAAATAACGTTGGTAGTAAATTTATTCATGACTGCTACCTTATACAGTGATTACACGATCTCTGCCTTTAAATTACTTAAGCGACGTTTTAGAACTATTAGACCAGTACTATCCTGCAATATCTAATCGATTCCCGTAAATTAGATCGTTTCAATGTTCAAACAACATCGTCTATGTAGGGAAGAGGTAGGGGGATTTGATAGCCTTGTTTAAAGGTATATATATTATTCATATATTGAAACTAAGCCTTGAGCTGAACAGTTTTGGGTCGAAACTTTTGCAAGAACGTATTTTTTTTTTTTTTTTTAAATCAACTTCAACTTACCTTTTTCTGTTTTGACAAGATTCTTGACCCATGACCATCTTGTCATTGAGCCGAAGTGTTTTAATGAGGGACGAATGACAACTCTGCTTGGAGATTGTAGTATCAGGCGAGCACTTAACTTAATCATCGTTCTTAGTACTAGATTAGACTCATTTCCCACGTATAAATTTCTCTCATACAAAACCTTGATCGGTAGCCGAGGCACGAACTCAAAGCCCTCTAAACCAATATATAGATTCGTGAAAATATTTTTCTATATGATTTATAGAGTGCCATTAATACGTGTGATTCTTTTGGATATATATATAGAGAGAGAGAGAGAGAGAGAGATAAAATGCTCCGTGTATGCCCGCCCCCTGGACAATACAATAACAGGTACAACAGGAAGGAGCATAAATAATGAATTGAATTGTCAGACTCGACGAATTCTGGACACACGCGCGAAGTATGCTTGCATCTATTCTTTTTCAATTATATGCTATTTCCCGGGAAACGGTACCATTCATTCGGAACACCTCGCCAATTTCTGTTGTATCCGAACACCGACGGATATTGCCTGGTAGTTCCAAATTTTGTACCCTTCTGAATCTGAACTTAGTTCGTTGTAGATCCCAATACTGGGTTTTATAAAATCTCCGCCTCAATCTCCACGCAGATCTAGCAAAGGTCTCTGGAATAACCAATAACGTGTCTCTTAGTACACACACAGTGGTCACGTTGTAACTCAGTTGACAGGGATTGATGTGGAGTAATTGCTGTCAAAATCCCTCCTGTCGGGAATGGTCTTCTGTCAAATGCTCCGTGTATGACCGCCACCCTCCCAGTAGGTAGAGTAGGAATGAGCATAAATAATGAATTGAGTCTGACAAATGCTGGATCTTCGTCTACTGCACTGTTTTATGAATGATGATTGTTTTGATCAGGTTGCGACAGGTGTAGCCAGCGGTCTTTTTTTTTTTATTAAGAAATACCGCTATACCAGAGAATTATGGAAAGTCTATGTAGGCCAAACATGGCGAACTCTAACATTTTTTTAATACGGTTATTAGAAGGGCTGAAAAAATTGTTTTCACATTATGGTACAAAAATGGAAGAACAGTGACATACAGAAATAAATTGCAGATAAAACTTCACTGATATTTTATTCCCGTCCATGTCGTCAATACGGTGTCGGGTCAACTCGGCCTAAAAACCTAATCGGCCTAGTCCAAGTCGGCCTGGTCCAAGTCGGCCTACCATGAATAATGATACAATGTGTCCCGGTAACACCTACGTGAGACAAACATCCTTTAATTTCTCAACGAATAATAAAGGTGTTAAAAATGATAAAAGTGCTACACATTTATTTATTAGAAGAGTATTAAACTTCAAAAGAAAAAAACAAAATAATTTACCACTTTCATAATCATTAAATGGTATTCCTCTGAAATATACTTCAAATGTGTTCGATTTTGTTGTATCTTAATGTTCAAACGAAAACTTTCAAATTAAACAATAAGCGGGTTAACTTCGGTTTCATTAAAATCAATCAAATGCTAATTAAAAAGGGTAAAATTATATACTACATTGTATTAACAAATTAGGTAGGCCTTGTGTGGAAAAAGAGCTAGCACAACGACGATCAGAGATGCTCACATTGGAACAATTAAAGCATGCCGCGTCCCGAAGAAGATGGAAGTGGAACGGTGATGCAGATGTCAACTTTTGAACTTAGTGTACCAACTAATGTAAGTAACTTTTAGGCTTAGTTGATGTTAACAACAAGGCTGGGGATACAGGACTACAGGGATATACATCATAATAATAATCAAATTAGGCCGAGTTGGACCAGGCCGATCTGGTCAGTAGGCCGACTTGGACCGGGCCGACTTGGTAATTAGGCCGAGTTGACCCGGATTCGTCAATACCACGGTATGAAGGAACATCATCCCATGTAAAGATGCCGTGATTTCATTAATTATTTTGTGAAATGCCCTTTAAATCTTGTAAGCTGTATTTAGTTGATGTTTACCTGAGATATTTGTCCATCTTTTCCCATCGTTCGAGAGCTTAAAAACCTTTTCTATTGTCATTATTCTTTCACTATAGCTCTAATTTGAAATTAAAAGAAGAAAACTATTTCAAACTGAAAGGGGTGCGCCATCTTTAAAATGTTTGACGTCATTGAGACGTCATTTGTTAACGTCATTTTTAACACTATCAGTATGTATATACCATGTGCATGTATCGAAGATCTCTGCTTCACATGTGTTTATATTGATCTTCGGTATTTGTTTTGGGTCTAATTAAAGTTCTTAACTGACAAATAGGTCTACTTGTTCCCTGTCCTTCTTTCTTTCAGAGATTAAGTCAAATGTGGCTTCGTGATTAAGTCTTTTATTTTTTAACAATTTTTGAATGAAAACAGTCTGGCTTACTTGATCGTTAGACCTTGAATTGATCAAAGGAAATAGAAGACTATGAATAAACTATGGCTTAAAAAAAACCCACTACACTATGTCATTCCAGTTCTATTTAAATTGACTAATTTGGTCGACTTTGACCTTAGTGCAGAATGATTTCCCCCGAGTGCTCTTCACGACCTTTACTCTCCAGACAGACACCCACGTGACACATTTCTAGCCAATGAACTACAATTCGTGTTGCCGCCATCTTTTTTGGTGGAAAAGTTGCATGTGTTAACCCTGGCAAAAAAATTAAATAACACGTTGTGTATTAAAGTTTTGAATAACGACAACCTAATTCTTAGAGTCATCGGGAAGTGGGAAAATGGATCGCCATAGTTCCCACTCCCAAAAAGTTCCTTACGCAAGGAAAGAGAGAAGAAAGGTGAGAGGCGAATGATAAACCATGTCTAGAAAATTGAATAGAATTAAGCTAATATCTTATAAAAAGGGATTGACCAAGCTTTGTTTCACTAGACATTCAGTTCTGTCAAAATTTATTGATTCTGATTAGTCGGATAAGTCATTGGTATGTGTCCATGTGTTGTTTCTCAATCGTTTTATGTTCTACTTCCTATCCAGTTGTTAACACAGAAAGGTTATGTTGAAAGTAGGTTGCAAAGCGTTCATGTTCATGTGGCATCCTTGAAATGAGGGATGCAGTACATATTTGTGTAGATATGCAATTCTTTCATCACCTTATGTTTAAATCAGCAGGTGACACACAGGTTCCAAAGATCACTCTTGTATTTTAGAGAAACTGATATTGTGGAAAAGAGGAGCATTTTTTAAATACATTTAATCTCTACTGAGATCCGCGCCGGTTATTTTTTTTCGTATTGGCCTCGCTGGATCTCTACTCAGGCCTTATATAAAAGCTTCGGGAAATTTACACCGATACCCCTACCTCATTTCGGCTGTTCAAATCGATTGTATTAGGATGCACACCTAAAAATCCACGCACGTCTAGTAAGAAGACATATTTTTCTTTCCATTTCATTCAACATCATTGTCTTACCTTACTGATTTCACCAGTTTTATAGCTACGGACTCGCGAAACCTCCAAACTTGCCGTTTATGATTATATATATCTTTAATTACAGTATCAAATGAACATTTTGAGTCCTCTTTACAGTCTACTGTGTACATGATGGACCATCTTAGAATAATTTATATTTATTGTATATTTTATGATTTCAGTCTCTCCTTTCCAAGGTTAAGGATTCTGTAAAAGATATGCTGTCACCATCATGGCTTACAGATTTGGTCAGCAATGTAAAGAATGATTCAACTACAGTAAATCCCGAAGACAGCTCTGGTGGAACATACCCTGTAAGTTTCTGGAGTTAAGCAAAAATCAAAATATGACGCCAGATATATTTTTGTTGCTTTTAATTTTTCAAAAATCAAAATGTACATTATGGACTACATGACATTTTCATTTTTATTTTGAAGATTATTTTTCTGTTCTTAAGAGACTGGTACTGGAAGTGGAGTGAACCTGAATTGTTAAAATTGTACATCACCTTGTTTGTGGCCTTCTGCACATAAGGGTAGTTCCCTGAATAGTTGGGCTCAGTATCAGGAATGTGTGTGATATCATGCAATAATAAGGCATCACTCTCTCTCTGTTTCATGTAGATAAGCCTCCAAATGGTTGATATACTGTTGACGAAATGTATTGTAAAATGCCATGTAATGTGCACACTTTTTAAACTTAAATTTCGTTCTGAAAGAGGGGTGCTCACAATACAAGAGAACTTAATATGTTTGTATTTTCCCAAACTTTACCCCACCTACAAGGAAGCCGTATCAGTAGTGTCTGTTGGCATATTTCATGCACAAAATTGATATTAAAGCTTGATCGTATGTACTTGCCTGTAAAATAATGTCTATTTGTGATTTCTATCATGGTTTTGTACAATAAATGTTTACAAAATCATTGTTCTCTTTTTCATATTGGGGTTAACAGTTTCATACGCTTCAATCGGAAACCCGTACTGTACTGTGTTTTACATAATAATTAATTGACAACATACAAACAGATGCAATGTTTGCATCGTCATTACCGTGACCACACATAAACAGTATTTTATTAATTTCAGTTCAATCCTATGAAATTTGTCTAGTTAGTTTCGTATTGGACAGAGCTGTTTGGTTCATGATAATTGTGTACTTCAAATACCTTTGTTAAGAGACTTGTGAAAAACAAACCAGAAGGTGTTGGTAGTTTCAGATTATTACTCAAACTCTCTGCTTTTAACAAGGTAACAATGCAAATGCATGTGGATACTATAGGTGTGAACATCATTTCCACAAAACAACCGTGAGTAAAGATGGCTGCCTTCTCGTCATACCAAAAAGATATGCACATTATAGAAGGGAAATACTTTTTTTTTCAAGGTTTCAAGCCTCAAACTTGGGCTGTGCACAATACATGGCATTTTACGGTAAAACCCAAGCAAACTAGCATTGTACAGAATTATTAAGTGTGCAAACTTTGTGATAAATAAGTGTCAGAGCTCCAAATAACGCGCGGAACTGCATAAATTATGAATGGAAAATCACCAAATAACGCACATATTTCAAATTCAATGAGAAACAAATACGCATACATTTTGCAGTTTACCCATCTGTCATGATATCCTGTATTTAATTTTACAAAAAAAAATCTTAAAGTTTCACAAAAAAAACCTGTTCTATTTTTAGAACCAAAAGAATGGTTTTTGTTGTCTACATAGCTTCATTATTAACGTAAATTGGAAACCAAATCTTTCTTTGTCATTGAAGCGCCTGTAATTTCAAAATGAATGAAAATGAAAGTGCTTTTGACGCAGATTATATTGATGAAAAAAATGTTGCCTAAAATAAAGTTGTCTGATTTTTTTTTCAAACCAACTTCTGCCAAGAAATTACAGCCAATAAGATCGCCAGAGGTATTCTGAACAGTTTGATTTCTATTGTTGCATTTACTTGAAGAAAAAAAATGCATGACAGTACAAAACTGAGCAAACTTGGAAATCAAATTTTTCAACTTACAATGATGACAGTTGTGTGTTGAAGTTAAGGTGTGATATTTGCACAAAATATAACGTCAAGTCTGTATGGAATTTCTAGGGTACAAAAATTTACAGAAATTGACGATAGTAACTGTATCAGTAACTGATCTGTTGTTTTACATGTTACATTTGTCACTAACACTAAATTATTTATTAAAATACTCATCACTCAAAATTTTCATGAGTAATTACTCTTCTTGCCAAAGAATTATCTGGAGCTTTGAGTGTGATTATACTGTGACAACATTTATCTGGGTTTGTGTCCTTCTGTTGCCCCCCCCCCCCCCCCCCCCACACACACACACACACACAATCCAGCCTATATTATCCCTTATTGTAATCACAAAATAAGACACAGCCAGAAATTCAGATAATGATACCAAAGGTTTATGTCAGAATAGAAATAATATCAATTTATTTTGAATATATATTTTTTGTGTTAACTGTTATTTACTGCACTCAGTCTACAATGAAATTTTTGTGTCCCATTTTTTATGACATATTTGATTAAAAAAATACTTTCAGAATCAGATGTCATCAAGTCCTGCACCTGGTCCAAGTGTTACACAAGGTGGTTTCCAGCAGCCTTTTCTGCCCTTTCAGGCTCAGGGGGCAGTGCTAGGCAATGGTCAGCCTCACACACTGGAGTTTTCCAGACCTGTCAATCCTGGTGAAACCATGTCACCATTTCAAACCAGTAATTTACCACCACCAATATCAGAATTTACATCATCACAACTGCCTCTAGCACGATTGACGGAAAAATCTGATAGTGTCCTAGCAAATGGTATGTCAGCTTTAATGTTTATTTATAATGAAGATTACACTGTTTGCACGTGAAAATGCTGCATGACAAACAGTTTTTGATGTCCCATATATTGAAAACAAATGTCAGGCTTGCTCTAATATTCAAATTAAAACATCATGTGACTTCTTGTGTGAATGCAAGGCAGTGTTCAAGATGCCAACCTAATTAATGCTGCTCTGTTTTAATCAAGATGATTTTAAGATTGCAAAAGGTAAACAGTTAAGGACAAAATTGATTGTTGCACCATTAAAAAATCTATCAAATATTTGATATGCAAATATGGATTGATCTCATTAGTTCCATGAAAACTTGTTAGACTATCATACACATGTGCACATTCTGTTTTATTGAGGACTTATGCTCTTACTAGTAAGTCAGTCAGTGACCTTCTCTATCATCAGTGCCAAGTTGTGTATGATTGACATTTTGATTACCTGCAACATGCAGAGAACTAAAATAATACATTCTTTAGTCATTATAATTGTTGTTGTTTTTTTGCACAGAAGACACTCTGTCCCAACGCAGTGATGCATCAAAATCTACCAGTGGCTGTTCGTCCATGGTGCCTCAGACAGATCCACAGACTAGGGATGGGGGTGGGGCTGCCCGGGAGAAGAGGAAAGCTGGTGATGAAGGTGGCAATGAGAAGTCTAGTCCCTTGTCATCTTTTGATCAACCCTCGTCAAAGAGGCAGAGATGTATGTTCATCTGTGTTTAGCATTTAATTTTACAGTGTAAATGGGAAAAAAAAATCCTTTGAAATATCCAATAGCTTCACAAAGATTAGTTTGTCTATAATAGTTTAAGTAGATGTACTAGTCTTGAAAAGTAAAGGTAAACTTAATGTGTCTGGAGGAAAAGGAATCCTTTTTGTGTCACCAGCTATAGGCAGAGGGGACACATGGGGATCATGTTGTCTGTCCATTGCTCCATCTGTCACACTCTTTTTGCCCCTACTAAAAGGGGGGGATATAGATTTGCCTTTGTCCATCCTTATGTATGAACATCTGTCCGTCCGTCCCGAAACTTTGTGGCACGCATAACTCTGAAAGTATTTGTACTACACAGTGTTCCCACTGACTTTTTTCTGGGGATACATTCACATACTGCACCTGTGTTTTGGGGGTATAAAACAAATTTTGGGGGTACATATTTTAATATGTGTTTCTTTTTGCTAATAAACCAGTGTTCCCATTCACTTAAAAATCCTGGGGTAAATTTACACTCTGGTTGAAAAAATTGGGGTTATACATGGGGGTATACAAGATAGATATAGGAGCTAAAACTTAAAAATCAGCTTGGATCTTGGAAAATTACTGCACCCAATGACAAATGACGATTTGCATGGCTTTTTAGCTCACTTGAGCAAAGCTCAGGGTGAGCTATTGTGATCCCGTGGTCGGTGGTTCTACCCGGATGCTTTCGTGCATTCGGGGTCTTCCTCCACCTGTAATTAGCTGGACGTCGCTGTATGACTGAAATACTATCAAAGCGACAGTAATCTCAAATAGTCTTCATTTGTCAGTGCATTTTTATGCCCCCACCAAAAATGAGGCATATAGATTTGCCTTCATCCGTCCGTCCATCCCAAAACTGTGACACAGGTAACTCTGAAGGTATTTGTGCTACAGACTTTAAACTTTATGGGTATATTACTCAGGATATGACTTGCGCACCTGGGTGTTGGCCTTTGTTTTGGAAAATGTGATGTGTGGGGACATCTGTCCTCTGGACACAGTTCTAGTTCCATCACACTTCAGCAAGTGACACATGTGATCCAAGGAACTGTGTTGTTAAATTTCATTTCCCCTTCAATTTTCTAATGTAGTTTATTTCATTATGGTAACACACTTGTTTGCAGTGCAAGTGAGCATCAACAACAGCAAGACCTGGTCACAGCGACTCAGTGATTCCCTGGTGAGCAAGCAGCAGGCAGCCTCTGTCAACAGACCAACATTCAATGTCTCACTGTTTGGGTCTCCTCTCAATGTAAGTGACTAATGATAACAGGTTATTAGTGTCATTAGCTATTATCTAAAACCACTTAAAAACTTTGCTAATAATTGCTTTATGAGAATATCTGTTATCACGATATATAAAATGTAAGATTATATTATTTATTTACTTTTTCAGGATTCCTCTATCCTTGGATCTAGTTTTCATGAGTCTAGTTTTTATCCTGGTAAAACAGCATTTGGTGGCAGGTCATCTATGTCATTTAGATCACAGAGACAGAAGACGGACCATAACCAATCCTTGCCCAGCAGGGTAAGTCCCTAGACTCAATTGAAAACTCAAAAAATCTGCATATAATGGATATAATATGCACAGCACTGGTAAAATTTTAGTTTTGAAAATAAATCAATTTGAAACAACCAACTTATGTACAGAGTTTATACATAGATTTTGAATGCATCTTTTTGTCAGTTAATGCTCTTCAAACTTTCTAATTCTTGTTGCTGAGCATAGAAATGAACTTTATGTTTACTCTTGATTATTGTTGTGCTGAATGCATCTGCGAAAAATTATGATGGAGAGATTGTAAAAAACACCAGGATATGGTAATTATAATTTGTGTTTTTTTTCTGCAGCTGTCAGTTCCAGTAAGGGCATTTATGAAGGCAAAACCAAGGGTCAATCCAGCTAAGGAAGCTGTCACTAGCTCCACAGCAAAGAGGATCTTAAATGCTTTGGATAAAATGCCAACACCTGTTAATGTTAGTACCCATATTTTTTAATCAGGTCATTTAAGTTGAAATTAAAAAAATTGTGTGTTTTTTAAAAAAAAATTAATATGATATGAATGTCATGGAAATGAATATTATTTTATTATACTATCTTTGATATGTTAAATGTCTTAAGTTGTCTATTCAGTTCATCAACGTTGATGTTTGTAATGCTTTTAAATTCTTGACCATATTTTAAAAATATTTAATGTTTTATTTTTCAACAGGATGCTAAACGAATACCTCTCATAGTCCCCCCGCAGTGGACTGAAAACCCTGTAAGTAACTCTCTGCATGTTCAATTTTCTTTCAACAAATGCAAATCAGATCTGTCTTTGCCACATTCTTTCTATCATTGTTTAAGTATGAGGTAGAATATGACACAGTTTTTGTTGTGAAACATTTTTGAAGGGGGTGGGGGGGGAAGCAAAATCAACTGCCATATATTTGGATAGGGAGGCCAAAAAAATTCCTGTAACATTTAATTATTTCCCTTTCTGTGTTAATTGAGTGTGGAAGGGGGTGGAGGCAAATTTTACGTTCATTAAAAAGTGAAAACCATTACATAATGCAGTATTCTTGTTTATAATTATACCTTTAATAAATGCGTTGTAAGGGTGCTTTATAAAAAGTCTTGCATTACAATCTGTTAAATTCTATTTCATACCATTGTCTGTGTATGAAAAACCTTGATTGTCTAGGTAGCTCATCTGACAACATCGTGCTCAAGATGAGCAATTAGGATCAATGAATGTCTATCTTCTATCCCTTTGTTGTCATCCACAATAAGTTTGTTTGCACTCTAGAATCTTCATTTCTTAACCAATTATCTTCAGACTTAATAAAAATGTTTATTGTCATTATCTCTGAGCAGAGTTCGAATATGGCTGATTTCCTACTAATTAGGTCATAAGTTACGGCCTGATTCACTTTGTTTGCATTCTAGAATCTTCATTTTTTAAACAATCATCTTCAAACTTTATAACAATCTTTATTGCCACAATCTCTCGGCCAGATTCAATTATGGCTGATACATACCAATTTTGAGATAATACTTTGAAACTTGAAGTACTTATGAGCATCACCTCTATCTGTAAGGAAGAGAACATAACTCTGTCATGGATTTTGACCATTTTTTTTTTTTTAAATTTTTTTTACTTTTACCTCCACATGTTTAAAAAGTACATAACTGTCATGGATTTTGACCAAATTATGCCCCTATTCTGCCCATCCTTTCATTCTCACTTATTCACTGAACCTTTGAGATATTGCTTTAAAGCTGAAATACATGTTTATTGCCCTTGTTTATATTTTGGTAATACAGAGATTATTTTATTTTGCCTTTTACTTCAATATTTTTCTTAATTGACCAACAACAAAAATAAATAGTTAAGCACAGTGTCTTATGGACAGCTCTTGTTTTACTTGCTCCTGAATATTTTTCTTTTTCAGTCATTCTTTTCAAGAGATAATGTAAGTAAACAAATTTTAATTTTAATCATTCAGAAAGTACTTTTAGGAAAAAAAGTTATAAAGGTAGATGGGACATCATTGTTCACATAGGATTATTAGTGTTCTGTTGTTGTTGTTTTTTCCATGTCTGAAAGTCTCCTGTTTCCCAAATTCTTCCAAAGTTTGTCCTAGATATATGTGACATTACACATGATCATTACAGAATGTGGTTATATCAAGTGCAAGGTTAGATTATAATTTGGGTCAGGAATTGTGTATCATCCTGTAAGTGTTAACTTCTCAATAGTGAGATGCAAAAGGAACACAATCAAACCTATCAAGTCTGTCAAATCTGATTTTTTGTGAAATACTTTAATGTGAAATGGCATTACTGTTTAGGATATTTAGCTCAGTCATATGATTTTCATCAGTGTTCGTATGTCTTGAATGTTCAGTCGGCAGTCAGGAGTGGCCCACCAACACAGAAGCTCAACATTAATTCCCTGGCATCAATCAGCAAGAACAGACAGCAGAGCACATCGACAGGAGACAAAACAAATACTGAGGTAAGTGAGGTCCCTCTGACTAGGTATTGTTGCAGTTTTCTTGTCATTTCTCTAAACCATCCTTTCCTTGAAAGGACCATTACTAGTGTTGGAATTTGGTACCAAACTTGTGATAGCTATGCAAATTCACTCAGATGATATATTCCCTATCAATATATCAGGTTTTGAGTATCAGTAGATGCCCATATCTGTATTTTGTAACTTGCTGAGTGTCACCATATTCACTGAAGTATTTTTTTTTAAATTTCAGCCTTCACTATGTTTTTCTTTGTAAGGTCAGCATCCGAATTTGAAAGTTGTAAATCTAACATTGAAAAATAGCTTATTAAAATAAAATTTTGCCTATAAAGCATAATGTACTACCTACCTCAAGACCAGATGATCACTTTAGTAGCCATGTAGTATGATTGATCAAAGGTGTGGTACTTTGTCAGTGGGACTGATCAGTAAATTGCTGGCAGTTAGAAAATAATAACCACATGCTTTGATGGTACTTGGAATCCTAAGAAAGACAGTTAACTTTATACCTACAGGCTAGGAACAGTCCCATGCTGATGCCCAGCCCCATGCTTAAGCCTAGTCGAGAAGACACAGTGATGCTGGGAACAAGCAGAGAACCACAGCCAGGGCCCTCGGGCAAGATGCGCCGGGAGAAATCCTACCATCGTGGCAGTGCCTCTGCTAAAGTTGCCAGCTTACAGGAAGAAGAAACGGTGATTTGTTCATTTATTAATTTAAATCCTTTATTTTCAATTCACATGTTACAAAGTTACAATTTGTGAGTCAAAAAATAATCATAGTTTCAGACTGGGTGTATGAGAGGGAGGAGTTTTGGTTAAAAATTCCATTTCAAATTCAAATAATGATATTGTTAATAAAATATAGTTTTTTTTTTTAATTTTTTTTTTTTTTTTTTCAAAACTTGAAAGGAAATGGAATTTTCTGTTTGAAAAAAAAGTAATATATCATACAGTAGGTACATATTCACTGCTCTTTTCCATAAGTATTTAAGCATATTAATAATCCTTTTTTTTTATAAATTCATTTTAAATTAAAGCTAAGTAATCAGTTACTTAGAAAAATTTAACTGTAAAGTTAAAAAAAATAGAAATGGAGATTAAAGATTTTATATCAAACAACAGTACTTAACATAATTGAATAGGAGCAAAGAAATATGATAAATGAAAATAATGACTTTATACATAAAAAGGAAAAAAATCCTCTATCAATATTTTTTTTACCAACAGCAAAATTTCTGTCATGGCAAGTATACTGTTATTTCATACAATAGCTTTACATCAGTAACAAAATCTGATAAATTTTTGTTTTTACGCTTCGTTTTTTGATGCGTGATGCACAAAATTTACCCTCAAATTTTTTAATTTGGCCCTTAAAAATTTTGGCTCAGGGGTCAATGAACCTAGTCTAAGCTGAAATTATAAACAGTTAAACACCTATATTAATTCACACTATTCTTTAACAGGAGATACTGCAACCCCCAGATCTAAGGTCAGACTTCACCCTACCGGTGTCATCGATGCCCCAGTTCAACTTTCAGGCCTCACAAAGTGGGTTCACAAAGCCACCCCTCAACTTCACCTTCTCCTCCCCCATACAGGAGAATGCACCCAAAACCAATCAGCCTTCACCTGCAGTAGTTGGGGTAAGTTAAGTCCTTGTTAATTATTTACTGCATGTTGGAATATTTGATGTAGTTTCTTTATTTTGGATTGGGTTAAGCAAAAAAAAAAAAAACACAAAAAAAAAAAACATTTCTGGTCTCCTTACCGATCCTCTTTTTTGATGACCAACCCTAAACTTTTTCTACCTTTCCACCATCCGTTTCATGTAAAAAAAAAAACTTTTTGCTGGAGACCAGAAACAGAACTTTTTTTTTTTTTTTGCTTTATCAAAGGGGAATGACTGACTTTGGTCTGGCAAACAGTAAGATAAGGGCCACTGATTAATGATAAGAATTCAAGATGAGCAGGATATTCTTTTAGTTATCATGTAAGAAAGTTATAAGGGTTATTTCCCTTTGGCAAATACCTAATAGTTTTTTGTATATCAATAATATAACCATAACATCCTTTGATAATGCTCGAACTTTGCAGATCATAAGCACATTTTAAATTTCAAGTTCTTAACATCATTAAAAAAAAAAAAAAGTGCCTGCCCAGGAGTAGTTCTGTTAAGTAAAGGTGCATTGAGGTCATATAGATGAAACTGTAAATGACCTAAATAAGATTAAAGTCTGCAAAGTTCTAAATCTTCCCTCATATTGACATGAAAGAAAAATCCGTATTTCCATGATGTACATGGATACTTTCCCTGGGTATATGACAGGGTTTCCAGTTCAGCTCTCCTATAAGTGTGGACAAGAGCACGGATACAGCTGACCCTGCCCCCACCACTGCCCAGA
>CM037777.1:99078662-99128662 GCA_021229015.1 Solen grandis
TCTTCTACAGCATTGTTTGTAGGTATTTCAGACTCATGTGGATTAAGAGATGGCCATTGAAACTGACATGGAGATTGTTTGCTCATAAACTTCTATGAAGTACAGAGACTTATTAAGATTTATGTGCTGACATAGTTATGCACTATATTTTATGTGCTTCAGTTTTATGGCTTGTTTGTTTTCAGAGTGGATTCATCAACACAAAGCTTTTGTTGTACATGTCTCTTATTAAAGACCATCTCCCTATTTTTATATGCCTGAAACTTAATAGGGACATTGCCCATGGCCAGATAATGACCTCTATTGATTTTGAGGTCATTAGGTCAAAGGTCAAGGTCACAGTGACACTTAGTGTAAAACCCTTGTCCACTCAGTAACTGAGAAGGAATAAGTGTTGTTGTGTACTAAATTAAGATCTACAACTTGTGGTCATTTATTTTTTCTGCAGATTCATAGAAATTTTGTAAAATTTGCTGAATAAGCTTTTAAGTCCCTTCTGTCTGTTCGTTGATCCATTTGTCCTACTGGATGTCCAGTAATCTGGATCCTGCAATAACTTAAAACCGTTTAAGATAATGTTATGAAACTTTGTATATAAATAGATGGCAGTATGGAGATTCTGCACGTCACTTCTCAGACCAAATTCAGGTTGCTATGGTAATGGAAAAATTATGCACCTTACGGCCCGTCACGGGTAGGGGACTCTTGTGTTGCATGCAACACCATTTACTTGTTTATTTAATGCTTTTTCGATGAATTACCTAGAAATAACAGTGGGTTAATTATCCTGATAATTTTACTGTTCTGAAAAGTGAAATTATCAGGAATTTGAACCTGACCCTATGTTATAAACTGATCAGAGCGTCAATTGTGCTGGGTTTTATGCAAGAAATGACGTCATAAATAGTGTCACATGCGTGGTAATCCCGCCAATTTTGACATCTTTTGTGAATATCACAGTTTATTTCTGACCTTAAATAGAAAGAAAAATTGTTTGTTTTGGTGAAAGACTGATGTATAATTTCATTGGTGAACAAAAATTGCATTTTCACTTGTGGCTTAGCCACTTTTGAAAATATCACTTTTTATGTTTACTCAATGAAATTATTAATCGATCTTACATCAGACAAACAATTGCCCCTTATTTATTTATATCAAGGTGAGCTTTTGTGATCGCCCTTCGTCCATCGTGCGATGTGCGTCGTGTGATGTCAACAATTTGGCTTGTTAACACTCTAGAGGCCATATTTTTAGGCCAATCTTCATGAAACTTGGTCAGAATGTTTGTCTCCATAAAATCTTGGACAAGTTAGAAATTGGGTCATGTGGGGTCAAAAAGTAGGTCACAAAGTCAAATCTTAGAAAAACCTTGTTAACACTCTAGAGGCCACATTTTTGGCCCAATCTTTATGAAACTGTGTCAAAATGTTTGTTTCCATAAAATCTTGGACAAGTTCGAAATTGGGTCATGTGGGGTCAAAAAGTAGATCATGAGGTCAAATCTTAGAAAAACCTTGTTAACACCCTAGAGGCCACAATTTTGGCCATATCTTCATGAAACTTGGTCGGAATGTCTGTTTCCATAAAATCTTGGACAAGCTTGAAAGTGGGTCATGTGGGGTCAAAAAGTAGGTCAATGTGAAAAATCCAACATATGTTGCTCATTTTTTATCAGGTGAGCGATTCAGGGCCATCATGGCCCTCTTGTTTACTTATAAAGGGTATGTAGCAACAGTAAGCATAATTATTTATGCTTAAAATAAAAAAAAAAATATTTTGAGTGGATATGGAATATATCTCATCTCAAAGTGATACAATTTTCACATTTTCACTCACACTGAACTACAAACAAAATTTAATAATGTCTAATTATGTGACTTCATGTGGTCGACTCAGACTTCATTGTGCTCATATGGGTGTTAAGCTATATTCAGTAGCATGTTCAGTGTATGTAACAATTGCTAACATGGGCGGATGCACCCCTGTTTTATCACAGTGTATAGAATGACAGCAGAGTACCAAATGGCAATAATTATTGTCCACTGTCGCCTTCACTGAACACACAGCAGATTATTGTTTTTTCTAATCACAGACGTAATTGATGTAGAGTTTGCCCCTTTGTAATATTTACTGTATATTCACATTTCTGGCTGTGCATTTCATTCGGATGATAGCCTCAGACAAGATTGAAATCGTAAATATGTGAGTGAAAAAGTTTCAGTGTAGTGTTTTGATGAAAACATATTTTGTAAATAATGTATATCCTTGTTTTATAAGATATAAACATTTCTCGGTTTTTTTTGCTGTCTTTGTAGTTGAAGCTGTCATTTAAACAAGCTCTTATCTAAAATATTAAATCTTGCAGGTGATCAAGTTGTTAAACACCTGTCTTGCTTTGATATATAACATGATTGTTTTGCAGGTGGCCTAAGGGTTTTTATATGCCGCCAGAGGCGGTCATTTATTGGCGTCATCTTGGCCGTTTGTCCTTACGTCCATATCTTGTGAACGCAACTCCTCCTACGTATCTGAATGAATCTTTTCAAAACTTGGTCAATGTCATTACTATAATGGATAGATGTGCATGAAGTGGCAATTTTCCAGTTCATTGATTTTTACAAGATTTGTGTCCCTTGAAACTTAGTCTCTGTAGCTGAATGATATTGCAGCCTTGTGAACGCAACTCCTCCTACATTTCTGAATGAATCTTTTCAAAACTTGGTCAATGTCATTACTATAATAGGTAATTGTGCATGAAGTGGCGATTTTCTGGTCCATTGATTTTTACAAGATATGTGTCCCTTGAAACTTAGTCTCTGTAGATGAATGATATTGCAGCCTTGTGAACGCAACTCCTCCTACATTTCTGAATGAATCTTTTCAAAACTTGGTCAATGTCATAACTATAATGGGTAGATGTGCATAAAGTGGTGATTTTCCGGCTCATTGGTTTTTACAAGATTTGTGTCCCTTGAAACTTAGTCTCTGTAGCTGATATTGCAGCCTTGTGAATGCAACTCCTCCTACATTTCTGAATGAATCGTTTCAAAACTTGGTCAATTTTGAGCAACTAACTCACTGATATCTGGTCAATCTTTTCAACTTTTGCCCATCGCACGCATTGTTTAGAGCTGAGATGAACATGTGGGAAGGCATTCTTAAATGTTTCTTGTAAAAGGCAACATGCACCAACTCAGAGAGATTTTATATGATTTGCTGCTCAGCTGCAACTAGCTTTGAATTATTCCTTTTTTTTTTGTAACTGAAAGTGTCTTGCATACCATGTAATTAGGGGTATATAGTTGAGTACAGTAACTGTCATTATCTTACAGACATGTACTTCAGTACCAGGTAGATAGGCAGCTTGTGGACGTGTCCTCAGGTGTCAGGTGACAATAGCCATGTATAGGTAACAATACCTGGAGAATAATGAAGTGATTATTCCAAATGTAGCAGATCAAAATTGATCCTCAACAAGTAACATATAATTGAAATATGATAAGCGTCTTTATTGTATGCCACTATAACCATTAAAACAGTGTTCAAATATACATTTAAAAAGTTTCAAAGAGGTTTGATGAACATTACATGTACTCCATAGTTAACCCTTTCCCTCATAGAGGAAACCATGAAAAGACCTATGCGAACAGCATAAAACCAGATCAGCCTGCTAGTTACTCGCAGGCTGATCAGGTTTTATGCTGTTCGCTGCTCCTCAGTGGTCTGGAAATGAGGATTTTACAATCAAATTTGGTAAGGTTTAACTGTGGTTTTCTGCAGATCAGGCTTTATGTGGTACCTATTGAGTGCATCAAAATGAGTCTATATGAGGGAAAGGGTTAAGTTTCTTCCATTGATCATTCTCATATTTTTCATTGCAGATATCAACTTGGCAGAGATATTCTACCCTTGGCATATTTTTAATACTGTATGTCAAGTGGTTCACCTAAATTTTCATGAAATATGTTCCAGCCTTGAAAAGCTCTCTTCATTTTCTTTTGATTGACTTTAAGAAGTATGCTGTTCTTTATTGTCCCCTGCATTACCTTGAGATTGTGTTCATACACTGGATTTGTTTCATTATTGAAAAAAAAAATACCCAAAACAGGCTACAATGTCATAATTCTGCAAGAGACCCGGATTTTGCTTTTTCCTTCATGAGTCCAAGTTTTCTTGAGGGAGTAGGTGGGGGTTCAAGCAAACTGATATTCTGAAATAATTATCTGATACACTGTGATAAAGACATAAATCATTAATTCCATAGGCTTTTGAAAAAGCAAATTCTCAAGTTGAGATGTTTAATAAAGTATGGAGAGAATACCTGGGGGAAATTGCTTTCGTCCTGACAATGGTAACTAGTCTAGTGCAGTCAGTCTGTTTGACATGTTTAATGTGTTCTTTTGTTACATTTTTAGATAAGATAAAATAATAAAGGAAACAGTATACTCTCATGTTAAGAAATTGTTAATGTCTAAAATTTTAATACTACCTGATGTCAGTGAAACAAGTTTAAATGCTAGTGTGTGTGTGTTTTTTTATTTTTTAGCTCACCTGAGCACAAAGTGCTCAAGGTGAGCTTTTGTGATCGCCCTTCGTCCGGCGTCCGTCGTCGTGCGTCGTGCGTCGTCCGTCGTCCGTCGTGCGTCGTCCGTCGTCAACAATTTGCTTTAAACGACATCTTCTCTGAAACTGCTGGACAGAATTTAATGAAACTTGGCAGGAATGTTCCTTGGGTAAGGCTCTACAAAAGTTGCTAAAATAAAGTTGATCCATGAAGAACTCTGGTTGCCATGGCAACAAAAAGAAAAATAATTTGAAAACTTTAAAAATCATCTCCTTCAAAACTACTGGCCAGATTTCAAAATAATTTGGTACAGATGTTCCTTTGGTCAACCTCTACCAAAGTTGCTAAAATTATTTCGATCCGTAAAAAAACATGGCCGCCAGGGGCGGGGCTTATTTGCCTTATATGTATATAGAGAAACCTTTAAACAACATCTCCTCTGAAACCACTGGACAGAATTTGATTAAATTTGGCAGGAATGATCCTTGGGTCAACCTTCACAAAAGTTCCTAAAATAAACTTGATCCATACAGAACTCTAACAAAAAAAAAAAAATATGAAAACTTTAAAAATCATCTTCTTCAAAACTACTGGCCAGATTTTAAAATAAATTGGTACAGATGTTCCTTGGGTCAACCTCTACCAAAGTTGCTAAAATTATTCCGATCTGTAAAAAAACATGGCCGCCAGGGGCGGGGCTTATTTGCATTATACGTATATAGAGAAACCTTTAAACAACATCTCCTCTGAAACCACTGGACAGAATTTGATTAAATTTGGCAGGAATGATCCTTGGGTCAACCTTCACAAAATTTCCTAAAATAAACTTGATCCATATAGAACTCTGGTTGCCATGGCAACAAAAAGAAAAAAAATATGAAAACTTTAAAAATCATCTTCTTCAAAACTACTGGCCAGATTTTAAAATAAATTGGTACAGATGTTCCTTTGGTCAACCTATTTATCTCAGGTGAGCGATTTAGGGCCATCATGGGCCTCTTGTTTATTTCACTGAGTGATCTCTGATTTGTAAGTATTTGTAAGTTAAGTTCCAATCTTACATATGGCCTTATGTGGTCTTGAAAATAAAATGGTGCTGAAGTATGATTTTCATACTCAAACTCAAACTATGCCCAGTGGCTTCAATAAGGATTTGAGTATAATACTCAAATTTGAGCCTGAGATTGTACTTAGGTATTTTCAAGAACAAGGGGCATGGTCCATATTAAACAGTTAAATTTACATTTAAATTAAGCAAGTAAAGGAAATATCAAATGACCTTAGTTTCCCAGTGGTAGTGCTTACTGACCATGGACCTTGAGGTTCATCCCAGGCACTGTGAACAGGAATTAATGAAACTTGTAAAATTTGTTTCCCAATTAATGTGAACGAGCCATGGTTTTGCATTGTGCATTTATTTCCAGTTTGTCAATTTCATTCACAATTATTGCTTTAATGTAGTTCCTGAATGAGACTAGTAACACTGCTAGGATGTTACAAAACTGCAATCATTCAGTGAAGGCCTACAGAATATTGTACCTAATGAACATGGTCTTACATAGGTATCAGGGTGTGGGCTTATTTCGAAAGCTTACCATTATTTGTGTATAGTAATTCAAGGATCATTTAGAGAAATATTTACTTACAATGAAACTAGGAATATCTTGAACCAGGATCATTTGTGAACTTGAATGAAAGCCTATTGTGTATTCTTTGAACAATGAATGTATGTTTTGTTGGATATACCACACTAAATATTTACCAATAAACGGTGAATTCTAAACCTGGATTATATTATCCTTTCTTTCAAACCAGACGCTGATTGTGAAAACATTTTTATTACTTTCTGAAAGGAAAGTAATGGCAGAGTTACATTCATACACCTGGTTGAAATTTGCGAGATTAACAAAAGGTTACAAGTAATAATAATTTATTTATAAACATCAAATACAAAGAACTTCATTTGCACTTACAAATACCATACATCTCTGAACAGCAAGCTTTACTGGCTTTAAAGCATGACTTAATTTAATGATAATTTTAAAGCTTGTTGGATTAAAAAACAAACACAATCAAAATAATGATGTCACAGTACAAATCCAATGCAATGCTGTTTTGGGGGCCCATACCTTAGGTTACTGCATTATATTGGACTTATGACTGCTTAAAAAAAGTTATAACTTGGATCCTCATACTGACATCATGATGGAGCACATAGTAATGTATTAATAGTAATGACCGCAGTCAGATTTGGCATTCATCAGTAACATAGCAGACTTAAAACATAAAAATCAGAAACATGTTTTATAAGTTTTTTTGTTTTTTGTTTTTTAATTGAAGGGTTTTATAACCCTTACCTATTTTAGCCACTGGGATCTAGGTTTATGTTCTGTTACTAACATGACTGCCCTAGATGATAGTCACTTTTTACAGTAAATATGGATATTTATGAAATGATTTGGGATAATATTGAAATCTATAGAGCAACAGGAGTTATTGCCCTTAAAAAGTTGATTGGGATGCTGAAACTTTTCGTTCCAAATAAATTATAACATTTTAAACATAAAGATAAATGCTATTGGAAATATTTCGTAAAAAGAAAATTTTTGGGGAGAATTATGTAACACCTCGTTTTGTGCTGTGTAGTTGTTGTAACCATTTCCTGTTGGCATATTTTTCCTTGACATGTCTCTTGGCAAAGTTGATACTTTGGTCTCTTTCTCATTCCTTATAATAATGCTTTTTGCTTGAATGTATTCCTTAAACAGTATTTCAGTCATTTGAGACTTCTGTCTACATGAAACAGATATATGGGTCTGCCTTACTGCAGTATGATACCACACCTGCAGTCACACTGATACCACTCTAGTCCCTCATTGCATACAGAACGTCAGAGTATTATACTTATATGCTTTTAGTTAATATATCATTTCATATGTGTAGGTTATTATACCGTGCTAAATTGTATGAATCTCCTAGTATATTCTTTCAAAATTCTTTAGGTTTTTCCTAATATTTCCCATTAGATAAATATTGTTTTCTAATTAATTTGAATACAATATTTTATTTACCTTTCCAATTTTGGAATTTGAATATCTCTGCTTGCTTGTTATTTTCAAGCATGAGACTTAATTAATTCTTTTAAGTTTGAATGCCAGATGATAAATCTGTGATTAATGATTTTTAAAGAAAGAGCTTTTCAATTCATTTGTATTTATCTTAATATCGGTCATAATAAATGAACCAGTATCATTATACAAGACACGAGGTTGTCATGATAAGATCTCATTTTTCCCACACAACTTCATTAGTGAAAAGATCATCATATAAGTCATTTGAAACCACATGATTAATTTTGCTAATCTATTCATATGCATGTTTCATAAAAGATTTTAAATAAACACAAGTCATGAATAGGATTAATCAAATCAAGAGTGTTTGAATGAAACCTTTCAACAGTACTGTAAGTCCATGGATTTATGTGAGAAAGATGTAAATATGAGGTGTTATATTGGACAAGAAAATCTCTCATCTTTTATAATTGTTGATTTGATTGTAGCCTTCATTTGTGGCCCACACACAATCACAGAATGATGAGAAATTGTGTTCCCTGTCCATCTTCCTGTTCATTTGTGTTTGTCTGTCTTTCAACTCCTCAGAAACATAATTTCTACTGTAGTTCAAATTTAAGATTATATTCAAATCATTGGGTTATTTTAATACGGTCACTGTGCATGTGATATTTTTTCTGGCATAAATTGATGTATTTCATGATATCTATCACACTGGTCTGAGTATTAAGATGGCAAATGCCATTTACATACATTGATTTGATGGTGGCTTTATTGCAAGGTGAATATGACAAACATATAACGTTTGATATAAAAAGTACAGCAAATACAGACATGTACACACGCTCTAGTATCATTCTTTTTAAATGTGATAGAGGGGGTGATTCTGTGAATTTCAAATGAAAAGAAAATGTGTACAAATTCCTTAACCCTTTCCCTCATATAGACTCATTTTGACGCACTCAATAGGTACCACATAAAGCCTGATCTGCAGAAAACCACAGTTAAACCTTACCAAATTTAAGTATAAAATCCTCATTTCCAGACCACTGAGGAGCAGCGAAGAGCATAAAACCTGATCAGCCTGCGAGTTACTCGCAGGCTGATCTGGTTTTATGCTGTTCGCATAGGTCTTTTCATGGTGTCCTCTATGAGGGAAAGGGTTAAAGGAAAGCCATGTTTTTTGTTTTTGTTTTTTCCTCAACCCTGAAATAATATTATGATGTTTATATATTACTACATAAGACTGACATGATTACCTCCCTTATATCTCATTCATTGCAGCACTGAATGATACTGATAATAAAAGTAGATCAATTATGTTGCAGGAAATGTATATAGGGCAGCATGTTGTTACCTTGGTTCCAAAACCACAAGTAGACTTAATAAGAATTATGGTGGATGTTGTGAAAATGTTAAGAAATAATGGTAGTTAAAGTTTTTTCCCACTTTGGTGCACATTGCCATTTTTTAATGGAATGCTTAAACAAATAAATTGTTGTTATTTATTATATTTCTAATACATAAAAATATTGCAAGGATGAAATAATGAACCAATGAATTTTCTGGTTGAACATCAGACTGTCTTAATTTGCAACCTTATTTTTTTTTTCTATGTTTGTGTTTACTTTCTTTTTAAAAAGCAGGAAATGTGTAAATTACCATTGTCTTTCCATTTCAAAATAAAAAAAAAGTTGTGTATGATTGCTGATTTGAAAAATAATTTTGAAGTTGAAAAACAAAATAATTTTGAAGTTGAAAAACAAAGTATCAATACATATGGGTTGTGGGGGATTAATAAAAAGGGAAATTACTCTTCTTCCTATGTAAAGGTTTTTCACAAGTTACATCCCCTGATCTGATATTTAACAATAATGGTAACATAAGTTTTACACTGAACATGATTTGTAAATACACTGATATCAAGTACAGTAAAATGCTATAATTTCATGGGTATGATCATTACTCAGTATAATCTGATATATTAGTATTATATACAAGAATGACGTTATTTTTCAATTTTTTTATCTTTCACATACAGAGATCTTTTTTTTCTCCCGCCATTAGTCCATGCGCACAACAGACCTTATATATAGACATGTTTTAATGCCAAGACAAACAGAGCATGGGTTCTTCTGTTATCATGGCTCAGATTTTCTACACAGTCATCTAAGCAAAGTCCATTGTTTCATGTTCCATTATAATTCAGTAAATAAATATTCATCAAGTTTTATATTTGTGAATGAATATTCATAAGGTAGAGGGTTCATTATGGGATCTCAGTTTGATTCACCAAGGAGTTGAATCTATAATTATCTTATACCTGACAAATTTCTTCTATCTAAAAGATTTCAAAGTTCAATGAAAGGTGTCAAATTGCTCTCATAAAAAGTGAATATAGCTGAAAGTACTACCTGTCATTATTTATTACAAACATCAGAGATCTATTTGCCCTGTAATTATTTTCAATAGCTGCTTTGAATTAATTTGCAGAAAATATGTTTGCTCTATTCAGTATGTTGATTGGTGAATTAAGAGAAGTTGCCAAGTAATTTTGATTTTCAGTAATTTATATTGATTGATTTTTTTTTTCATCTTTAATGATGATAAGGATGTCTGGAATGCATTCTTTAACCCTTTCCCTCATAGAGGAAACCATGAAAAGACCTATGCGAACAACATAAAACCAGATCAGCCTGCGAGTGACTCGCAGGCTGATCAGGTTTTATGCTGTTCGCTGCTCCTCAGTGGTCTGGAAATGAGGACTTTATACTTAAATTTGGTAAGGTATTAAATTTGGTAACTGGTTTTCTGCAGATCAGGCTTTATGTGGTACCTATTGAGTGCGTCAAAATGAGTCTATATGAGGGAAAGGGTTAAAGTGTCTGGATATTTTTTGATGTTCTTATGTGATAAAATCATTTAATGGGATGGGAGTTGTGATACTACTTGAGGTCCTTGGTTACTATAGCAACCCTGATATGCTTTTATATATGCAATTAAGCATTTTGTGATTTAGACAGATGTATTTGAGTAATGGCAACAGTTGAATACAAACATCAGCAATATTATATTCATAGACTTCCATCCGCAAAATGGGTCATATTAAATGTGAAACTAAAATTAAACGTGATTTCTTTTCATTTAATGTGGAAAAATTTCTAACAGCAAAATGATTAACATTATCATGACTGCTTGAAAGATGTGTAAACAAATACCACATCAGAAATTATGTGCAGTGATAGGGTACTCTGGGTATGTTTCAAATAGAAATCCTAGGAAGGAACCAATCAACACTCAACAAACACAGGCAGTTGTTTGCGCTTTATTTGCCAAAGTTTCATTTGATCTGAATAATTTTATGTTGTATTCTAATGGCCTTCATTTAAGAGACAAACATTTACCTGGCCTTTTAACAATATGAAAAAATTTATGGGAATTAACTCGTAACTCCACCACAGAACAGTGCATCTGTGTTTAAGATCAAAGACTTCAGAGTCAGATTTATCTGAACTGCATTATTTAGGTAAGGTATTGTCACCTATATTTTAGGTTAAGTTGAATGAGACAACGGGGTATGTTAAGTCGTATGTTTAACTTGGTTCGTATATTTCAATTTATCTGTCCAACTGCAAAATCTTGCTTTGATAAATGAACATATTTTGTTTAGATAGATAAAAGTTATCTCGCGTAAAACTTGGTTTGATTTCCCCTTTTGTCACAGTAGGTTTTTAGCTCACCTGAGCCAGAGGCTCAAGGTGAGCTATTGTGACCGGTCTTCGTCCGTCGTCCGTCCGTCCGTCGTCCGTCCGTCGTCCGTCCGTCGTCCGTCCGTCCGTCGTCCGTCAACATTTTGCTTCAAACGACATCTCCTCCTTAACCGCTTGGTCAATTTTGATAAAACTTCACAGGAATGTTCATTATGGGGCCCTTATCCGAAGTTGTTAAAATTATTTTGATTGGTCAAAAATCTAGGTCACAGGAGCTAAAAATAGATTTTAAAAATGAAAATTTTAAAAATCTTCTTCTCTGAAACCACAAGGCCTAGCCTTTTGATTTTTGGTATGTAGCATGATCTTATGACTCTCTACCAAGATTGTTCAAATTATGACCCTGGGGTCAAAATTGGCCCCGCCCCAGGGGTCACTTGATTTAACATAGGCTAATATAGGAAAAACTTGAAAAATCTTCTTCTCGAAACCACAAGCCTAGCTTGATTTTGGTTGAGCATTCTTAGATCCTACCAAGTTGTTCAAATATGGCCCTGGGGTCAAAATTGGCCCCGCCCCAGGGGTCACCTGATTTTACATAGGCTAATATAGAAAATACTTGAAAAAATCTTCTTCTCAGAAACCACAAGGCCTGGAGTTTAGATATTTGGTATGTAGCATGATCTATGACTCTCTACCAAGTTGTTCAAATTATGCCCTGGGGTCAAAATTGGCCCCCCAGGGGTCACTTGATTTAACATAGGCTAATATAGGAAAAACTTGAAAAATCTTCTTCTCAGAAACCACAAGGCCTAGGGTTTAGATATTTGGTGTGCAGCATTGTCTATTAGATCACTACCAAGATTGTTCAAATTATGACCCTGGGGTCAAATTTGGTCCCGCCCCAGGGGTCACCTGATTTTACATAGGCTAATATAGGAAAAACTTGAAAAATCTTCTTCTCAGAAACCACAAGTCCTAGCCTTTTGATTTTTGTTATGTAGCATGATCTTATGACTCTCTACCAAGATTGTTCAAATTATGACCCTGGGGTCAAATTTGGCCCTGCCCCAGGGGTCACTTGATTTAACATAAGCTAATATAGGAAATACTTGAAAAAATCTTCTTCTCAGAAACCACAAGGCCTGGAGTTTAGATATTTGGTATGTAGCATGATCTTATGACTCTCTACCAAGATTGTTCAAATTATGACCCTGGGGTCAAAATTGGCCCCACCCCCAGGGGTCACTTGATTTAACATAGGCTAATATAGGAAAAACTTGAAAAATCTTCTTCTCAGAAACCACAAGGCCTGGGTTTAGATATTTGGTATGTAACATGGGCTAATAGACCTCTACCCAGTTTGTTCAAATCATGACCCTGGGGTCAAAATTGGCTCTGCCCCAGGGGTCACTTGATTTTACATAGCCTAATGATATCAGGTGAGCGATCCAGGGCCATCATGGCCCTCTTGTTTTGAGATACTCTTTATCTGACAGATACAAAATCAAAGATTTTATAATAACAAATCAATTGTTTTACATTTGGCACATTGTGCGACATCAAGTTTTGTTTCGGTCTTGCAATTACTGCCAGTTTAAGCTTAGTTTTTGTTGTTCATACCTCATGGGTAAAGCTTAATTTGTGTTTGCATACAATATGGTTGAAGTAAAATATTTTCCTAAATATATGTATATGTTTGGTTTGGTATATTGCAGGGTCAAGCTTTACTTCAGGCTTAAATACAGTATAGATTTATGTTTCATACTGCATGAAACCTGCTTTGATTCTGTTCTGCCATCTGTTTATAATGTATTACTGCAACAGATACTAATTAAGTAAAATCTTTAGTCTTTTTTTGCAATCCTAATATTTGAACTTGAATTACAAATAAGGGCTTCATGAGATTTATTTAAAGGAGAAACATAACAAATGATTTCCAGGATACATCATTTCAATGAGATTTTTATCAAGATAACACAAATTCAGACCCTTGTGGTTAATTGGTACATTCATTGATTATTGATAACTTCTAAGGCACAAAGTACAAAATGTATAGTCTATCTAGAGGTATTAGTTATACCCCCACAAATGAAATTTGGGGGGTATATAGGAGTCACCCTGTCGGTCGGTCCGTCAGTCCATAGGTCCGGCGGTTGGTCTACAAATGTTTGTCCGGAGCATTTCTCCAAAACTACTGTACCTATGTTGATGAAACTTCATAGGTAGATAGACCTTGATGAGAGGAAGTGCAGTGCATAAGAACCATAACTCTGCATGTATTTTAAAGGTTTTCCCTTTGTCATTTTTTTCCGGTCTCCAACTAAAGTACTAGGTTGATGAAACTTCATAGTAGATTGACTTATGAGAGGAAGTGCAGTGCAAAGAACCATAACTCTGCATGTATTTTGAAAGGAGTTATTGCCCTTTGTCATTTTTAATCTTTTGATTTTGTCCGGACCATAACTCCAGTACTAAAGTAGCTAGGTTGATGAAACTTCATAAGTAGATTGATCTTAATGAGAGGAAGTGCAGTGCACAAGAACCATAACTCTGCATGTATTTTAAAGGAGTTATTCCCTTTGTATTTTTTCTTTTGATTTTGTCGGAGCATCTCCAAAACTAGTACTAGTTGATCAAACTTCATATGTAGATAGACCTAATATGTAGATAGACCTTCATGAGATGTATTTTGAAAGGCCCTTTGTCATTTTTAATCTTTTGATTTTGTCCGGAGCATAACTCCAATACTAAAGTAGCTAGGTTGATGAAACTTCATATGTAGATTGATCTTGATGAGAGAAAGTGCAGTGCATAAGAAAACCACAACGTAAATTCTTAAAGACAGGTTTTTGCAAACAATAAATATGGATGTGAACCATAATTAGACTGCATTTTTATTCTCCTCAGCTACAGATCTTGGGGGCAAATTGTTTTCTTCTGTGTGTCTGTATGTGTGTCTCTCTATCTATCTGTCTGTCTGTCAAAACTTTTTAGCATTGTCCAACACTTTTGAACCATTGCTCACACTAACTTTAAACCTTACATACATGTAGTCTTTCACTCACGCAAACTTTTGAAACTGTATTCCTACACATGACAGACTTCCGGTGTGGGTATTGATCACCTTTAGTGATAATATTTTTTTTTGGTATGCTTATAAGCCCAAATCCTATGTGTGAACATTCATTTTATGTGTCATGTGAATACATCCTGTGTCAAAGATGGGGGTGGGGGTATGAATCACCTTCAGTGATAGTTCTAGTTTTATTTATGTTTGCTGTGAAATCTTTTAAAATGAAGAAAAATGTGTTAATACAGAGTTTTGCAAATAAAATCCAATTATATGGACAGCTTAGGTTGTTATTGTGTATGTTTATAGGTTGGAAGATTAATGTATGGGAGAAAGTAGGCTTGGAATGAATACGTCCAAATGAAATGGTTTCTAGATTGTTAAGACTACTGTTTAGGGTTGTATAGTGTTTTCTCTCTTAATGTCCTCTGGGCGTCATTCCGAATGGGTTAACTTTGCTAATCTTCCAATCTAGGGTTTTTATCTTGACACATGATAAGTGAGGGTTGTTTTGGGATTTCCTACACAGATTAGTTTGCCAGATTAGTTTTTGGGTGAGAAATGTCCATATATATGCTACATATGAAGGAATGGCTATTAATGCTAATCCAAGCGATTACTGCATACATGGTATGGAATGAACAAAACAGCAAGGACAGTAGAAAGGGGATTTCTATGACTGTTTGGTTTGGATGATATCAAAGTATTTATACTAACAAAATTAATTGAAATATATAAGAGCATGGAGACACTTAGGTGCACTAGGGTGACAGCCTTAATGTTTGTTGTAGTAGTTATATGGTGTGTAGCCGAGGAATAACTTGTCGTACATGTCAGCCGTGTGACAACTCGGAAAATTGCAAATAACCATCCTGGCATTGGGGTGTATTTTATTGGAGGTTTAAGTCATGAAACCAGATAGTTCTGCACACAGGGCAATACCACTGAGTGGAAGAATTTAACTTACTTCTATTGGGAATTGATTTTTTTACGATATAAAGCCTTTTGAATTGAATGAATCAAGGATAGAAATTGTACTGTTTGTGTTTAAGGTTTGAAATGAAGAGGTGCTTTGTGATATTCACGTGTTAGAGGAAGATTATGATCTCTGGACACATTGAATGATATATTAACATTACAAAGACTAATAAATAAATTTCTCCTGAAATGTCCTGAGAAGGGTTAAAGGAGGGGTGAAGACATTGATTAAGAAATGAATGTGGACAGGTTCAGAAGGGAATAATAATGGATGTGATAGAAATATGTTGACTTATGGAAATATTGTGAGTGGAACTTCAGTATTGTTCACACAGTATTAGAGCGAACTGTTTAATGTTTGATGTGGAATATTTGTGAAAAGGCTCTATTCATTCATAGATGGTCATATCTGTGTCTAGCAAGGATTTTCAATCTAAATCATCCGACGTTAATGGATAGAACAATGGACTTGGTTATAATGGGTATAGGATTTGTCCCATAAAAATGTTCACTTCATAGACAGAAAACAAAAGTCAGTCTGAATTATTGAGTGATTGGAAAACATATTGCAACCATATGTTTAATAATTGATAAGAGATTGATTGATACTTTTGTGCCAGTTTTGAAACAGTTGAATGTACATGTAATAATTGAACAGGTGTTGTGAAGCATGGGGATTGTGAGAGAAGTAATTGGAGTGATATAGATTCAGGAGGCATTTAGATCAGCAAATATCAGTTTGATTTTTTTTCATAGTATAAGCTTTTTATGTAGGAATGTAACAAATTGTTAAAAGGAATTTGAAAAAAGTGAATGGAATTTTATATAAGAAGGAGGTGTATGTGTGTAATGTGTTGCCATTGTATATGGAGTAAGGCACAATAGAGTACAGTATGTTACCATCTGGAGCAATGCGAGGCAGATACATGTACGGACGGTCAGCGACAACTCATCAAGAGAGTGTCAAGCTACGATTGATCACAGTACAGCAGCGCCCCCTCACCCTCAGTATTAAGTAAGTATGGGAAGAATGTTAAGCTGCACCATCTACACAATCTGTGCAGTGATAATGAAATCAGTATGCTTTATTTATACCATAACAATATATGGAAGCAAACTCCATGCAGTAATTACCTCTCCTTACAGTTGTCGATAACCACTGCCACCACAAGTAGATTTCGGCTGATATAGGCTGGATTTACTATTTCACTTTTGACTTCAGTTTTGAATATATCATATCAGTTTTGTCATATTCCACGAAAATAACATTCTTAATTATGAAAAAAGTAAAAAAATAAATTCAAATAATATTAATTTATAAAATTATGAGTGTTGGCCACATGATTTCAACTATCATCACGTGACTTGTGTGGTGGCAGTGGTTAAAGTAGCGTAGTGTGACGTAACCGGTGCGCAGAGTTTGATATGGAAGAAACTGATAAGTTTTATACTGTTAGTTGTACACAATGTTGTGATCACAAGTTATGATTGAGAAAGTCTCCTTTTGTTCTTTTTTAATTTTACCATTTGAAATTCAACCACAGGACTTTGTAATCCAGTGGTAAGACAAGAACTTATGGTTTACCCGATACAAAGTACTAGTACAGCCACAGAATCATTATTAAGGAATAGTATGAGATGTAAGAACTTGTTATCCAATTGAGGTAATAAGAAATAGATTTAAAATTTACTTCAGCTGAGTATTATTTTTAGTTATTTTCTGTTAACTTTTACTGTTGATATTTTGATTGTGATTGTGCCTTACTCCCATACACAATGCGTGAACCGATCTTTACCAGACTTGGTCACAATGTGTATGGGCATAATCTCTTGGCCAAGTTTTATAACCAGTCAGAATGTCCCAGACACCTAGGAGTTACTGCCCTTGAATTGATGAAAAACTGCTTAATTAACAGTTTCTGCTCTCTAAAACAAATGTGAGCCTATCTTTACTAAACTTGATCACAATGTGTATGGGCACAATATCTTGTCCAAGTTTGATAACCAGCCAAATTGTCACTCCAACTTTATGGCCCATAAATTAATGAAAAATTGCAAAATTAACAGTGTCTGCTCTGTATCACTGACAAACGTGAACCGATCTTTACCAAACTTTGTTACAATGTGTATTGGTACTGTATCTCAATCAAATTTGAAAATCAGTCAGAGTATTCCAGACAATCAAAAGTTATGACCCTTGAATTGATAAAATTGCAGGACAGGTGTATTTTGCAATAACCAGCACTCTTGTCAATGATGTACATAATTATACAGTACTTGAATAAAATGTCGTAAATGTAGGTCTCTACTCCATAGCTCAAGGTATTATGAATACAAGTATAACTGAGTAAGTAAATAAGTAAGTAAACCCATTATTTAAAGTGAGTTATAATATATTTGGCTTAAATCAATCTTCCATATGGTCTAAATATTGTTATAACATTGTTCAACATGTGACAAAAAGTTACAATACTCCGTATATGATTTTAAATTGTGTTTCGGGTGGCAGAAGACTCAATTTAATATGTTGTTAGTCAAGGGGCAAACAAATCCAAGAGGGTGTGGGTTAATCCCAGTCATGGTATGCCAGAGTTTGAAAAACAGTTTGTGAGGCATTAAACCTGAGATCAGGCAGTAAGACAGAAGTTGATGGCTGACAGTATTTACTTTAGATTGTTTATTTATTCAATGTTGTTTAGGGGAACAAGTTCCTACAACTTAAATTAATCAATCTTGAAGATTCTTGGTGTAGACCAGTATATGGTTTCTGGGAGAGTCATGAAAAACCGTTAATTCAACCTGTTAGGGTGAGTGATCTTCTGTCTGAGCTACTGGACCACTTTAATTACACACATCTCTAACTCAAACATATATTCTGCTCTTTCTTAGAGTTATCCAAAGTACTATAATTTTGGAAATCAATATGCCGTGATGTGGAATCAGGTCACAGAACTGGTTATTAATTGAACCTGATTGTCAGTTTTGTACTATAGGCATGATGATCATGCTTTTGAAAAATCTTACAATGTAAATCAAACAAGAAGTTGTCTGTTTTTATTGAGGTATAGATCACTTCATTATTATTTTATGCTACTGCTGTTGGTTAATGATGATAACAACAACAACAACCAGGTGTATTCCTTATAATATGTTCTAGAAACCCACCACACCATTTTACCACCATAACTTTAATGGACAAATTTCATTAACAACTGTACTTTTATTTATCTTTTGCGTAAAGATTTTCGTGTAAACCATTGATCCCATAGTGCTGTATATATTTCAGTTTATCCTGTAAGAAAAACAAAATCTTTCATGACCAGTGTGTTTATATAAGTTCACTGCTAGGTCACCATGTTATTAAAGATATATTGTATTTTTAAGCCCTCCTACAAAGCTTGGGTGTATTCAATGTTTCAAGTGGGAGAATGGTATTGGATGTTTATTTTTCTCTTTCATAATTAACAAAAGGAGGAGACATTACTGTCTGCATAAGAATTTTTACTTTATGTATGCAGGCTGGTGTAGATATCCCATGATTTGTAATACATGTACGGAATGAGACAGACATAAACTAGCTTGACAATCACAAATCGCTTACTGAAAATAACAAGAATATATACTAAATTGACAAAGATAACAAAAAAACGCAGTATCAACCTGTAACTTTGCAGCAAGATTAGCTATGTCTTGTGTGCCTTCTGTATGCCAAAATGGATGCAACCGGTCGCTTACAGTAAGTTATGGAGTTGTCTTAGAACCTTATACTATGTTGTTCCCATGCACCTTATGTTGTACATAGGTATAAGTGAACATCATTGTTAATGACACTGAGACAGCATTATAGCTGACTGTAAGTATACGGTTGCATACTGTTTGGCATACTGAGCGCACGCCAAGCGTGCATTCTGTATACAAAACCATATGCAGCTGGTCGCTTACAGTCTGTTATGGAGTTATCTTGGGATCATATACCATGCTGTTCATGTGCACCCTAAGTTGTATACATTGTGGTTTATGACACTGAGACAGTTTCATAGTTGACTAAGCGTATGTTTGCATATGGTTTGGCATACACACGCCTTGATTGTATTTGTTTACAGACATACCAAGGACTGACCACCAAAAGGTTATATCTCCTTTTAATTCTACATGCACTTAGAATATTTTCTTGATCACCCCTCAACACAGAGGCAGAAGGGAATCACTATTTGTGATATAATGTGTGTAATGATGGATATTTACAATAACACCCGGTCATAATGAGTTTTATTTGAAATACTGTCAATCAATTTGCATAGTGTATGTCTTTGAATAGATATCCCCCTGCAAAGTTTGCCTTTTCAGTACCCTATCTCTAATAGTGTCTACCTGTAGCTGTTGTTCAGTATTGCATAGGATCGTGGTTATTATGAAAATTATGTTCATTTAGCTCATTTTGAAAGTGTTATTGAGGGCATTAGTATTAAAATGAACTAGCTGTTATTTCATGAATAGCTACAAGTCCCAAACATGATCAAGATAACATAGTCCGGCTACAGCATAATGAGAATTTTAGTTATTAAAAATATACCAGAGACATAAATAAAATTTATATGTGTCTGACTATACTGTCTTCTGTCTACTTTCATGATGATGTGTATTGTACTGTGGCATACTTTTGATTATTGTTACTAATAATTTGGCTTGACATATGCATATACAACTGTAACTGCTTTAATCTTCGGCATTTTTCCCTCTCTCTTTGCAAAAAAGAAAAAAGAAATGGAGCCAGGCTTTGGGTCAGGTTTTTTGTCAAATGTTGATTTTAAAGATTCATTTCGTATATCATTTTACCTTTACCAACAGTAAATGTCATCATATTACCTTATGGTTTGTTTGGTGGTTACTGAAAATTGTAATCGGATCATTTAACCCTTTCCCTCATATAGACTCATTTTGACGCACTCAATAGGTACCACATAAAGCCTGATCTGCAGAAAACCAGTTAAACCTTACCAAATCTAATTATAAAATCCTCATTTCCAGACCATTGAGGAGCAGCGAAGAGCATAAAACCTGATCAGCCTGCGAGTTACTCGCAGGCTGATCTGGTTTTATGCTGTTCGCATAGGTCTCTTCATGGTGTCCTCTATGAGGGAAAGGGTTAAGAAGTATATGGGGGTGAGATATTTCAAGGTCAGTTCATTCAGGTCTGAATACTTGATTTTATTCCCTCACTTTTTGTTTTCCACAATTTTAAGAAAGTCTTTTGCAGATCTAGAGGTGTGTTTGAATTTGTGATTTTTATAACATGATACCTTATGTATACCCCTTTCTATTGGTGGGATGGAGTGAAGGGGGGGGGGGGTAAAATTAATACTCTAAGAAAAAGCATGAGACTTGAATTTACCCTCAAGAAGATGTGGATTAAATTATTCAAAGCGTTGAGATGGTTACCAGATTGTATTGTGGCTTTGATATACCAGTATCATTACCTAACATAATACCAGAAATAAACCAGCCACCCATCAATTGAAATCAATATTAATATTTTCCATATTTCCGTATTTCTGTATCAATGCATCAGATCACATAAATTCAGCTTGATTTTAATTTCAAGATAATGATACAATTTACCCTCTGCTATCACATGCTTTTTACATGCGTGTTTTTCCTCATTTGCATACCACAGAAACTTATGATACAGGCCCTTCACATATCAGTCTCTGAAAGTGGAATTTCAGGCAGGAAGACCAAATATTTACTTGATATACCCCACCTAACAATGGGTTTTTGATTTTGTTGTCTGCTTAGAATAGCAGCATTGGCAGACGTGTCCAGGTAAGCAGACGGCATGTGGAGTGGGTTATCATTGGAATCATTTGAACCCTATCATTTGTTTGTTAGCAGTTGTAATCAATAGACGCTGTTTGCTCCAAGCAAACAAAGTTCACTAATAGAGCCACATTAACAGTAACATGTTTTCTGTTTCATTATTTTGCATGGTGAAAGAGAGATAATCCTTGATTTTATATTTTATCATTATGCCCCGCCATTGTGTTGCAGGGTGTATAGATTTTCGGTCCGTTCGGTTTGCATTCAAACTTTTTTTTTTTTTTTTTATGAAGATGACATCACATCTTCATGAAACTTGGTACACACTGTCATGTACATCATGATATTAACTATTGAATGCTTAAACAACTATTGGGCTTTGACCTATATTTCGCGGTTGAATGAACATCGTGAAAGTGTTAAGATGACTTTCACATCATCATGAAACTTGATACAAATGTAAATTGAGAGCAAATTAATATTTGGTTGTGACCAACATATGCCAGCTGGCATCAGTGTCACAAAGACACATTTCCTTGTATTTTGTTTAACCATATTCTTCATGATTTATTTGAGGTAAAAAATAAGTGAATTTTTGCTATATTTAATTCAGCTTTCAACATGTATCCAGAAAACATAATTAGTGGGAAAATCATGATGATTCCTTTCTTAAAAGTTTGATATGAGTAAGTCAAATGAAGTTAAGATTATAAGAATCCACCATGAGTATTCATGTAGGATAGGGATATCTCACCCTCGGGTCAGAAATTTCAGGCAGGGACGAGGCTCTGCCGAGTCCCTGCCTGAAATTTCTGATCCCTCGGGTGAGATATCCCAATCCTTCATGAATTTACGAATGATGGATTTTTTTTCTCCTATGAACGATTATTACTTGCCACAGACCGTCAGCCTCGATTTAAGAAACATATTGCGCTTCCATTTTTCTTTTCTTTTTTTGCACTTTTTTTCTTGCCGCTTAACAAATTAACACAATAACAACATGAAAGAAATCGGCATTTTAAAGTTCACACGCAAGTATGTACCTAAATTCTGATGTTCATTCAACTGGGAATTACCATTTGCTTAAAATCACTTAGTTAAAAATACCAGTCCTTGACGGTACGTAATATTCCCCCCAAATATTAAGCCTTCTTTCATATTCGAAGTAGTAAATGATAATAAAGGGATAACTAATTAGATATAAATAATATTTTCAAACATACATGTATATCTATTCACACGAATCACAACAAATTAGTTTTGTATCTTGATAAAATGTATAACTTACAGTCATGATTGTTTATTTACGTGACATGGAAGAAAGCTGATCACGTGACATGGAAGATAGAGTTTTCTTCCATGAGGGAAATCCCTATCTTCGTATGCTGAACATGGGAGAAAAATTTATGATATTCTGGTCCTTTATGTCCAACATAGAAATTTTTTGAAAATAGTATTAGTAAAATAAGGACTATTAGATTTTTAGCAAGACCATTCAAAGAATATTAGGGAGAACTACCTTACTCACTCACTTGTGTCTGCATCAGCATTGTAATAATGCTTTGGTTAAAGCTTGATTTATCTTAATCAGTGCACATGTCTTCCCAAAGCTGCAACATACTATCCCAAACAAGAATTATATTCAAATTTCAGCCTCTTTTTGACTTAGAAATTTTGGTGGAAGTATTGTATGCAGGTTTCCTATATCATACTGAAGTCTATATCCTATCAATCACTCAGAATTGTTGAGCACGCTGTCCAGCTCTGACAGTCCTTGGTTTTTTGTTGTGTGTAATGTCAATAATACCAACTATAGAACTACGTTTTCAACCCAGGTTCTCCTAGATTTAAAACCGAATAACCTGTAAATATGATCGAACAATTGTATATATCTTTACAACATAAGTAGACTAGAATTAAGCAAAAATGTTGAAAAATCAATGCTGTGTGAAAAATGAATACAAATCGTCTGTGACATTAAAACATTATAGGACTTATTTTTCTATGCTGATGTGATGCAACAGTTTTTATCATGTGATCACTTTACCATGCGCATGTATATAGTTCGTTTCGATGCAAAGGTGGCTCGCAAATAAATTTGAAAGTAAATGTGCAGCGTTTGGTCATTTTAGGCTGTTACAATAACCCATGTGAAGTCCAAAACATACTAATAATCACATCATTCTGTTGACCACAGATATCTCCAAGGGTTATTTCTTACACTAAAAAATGACCAAAACCTGTATATCTACTATCAGAAATGAGTTTGGAGCCTGAGCGCTGACCTGTGCAGAAAATTTGCATAATTACTTAAATCTATAAATAGAGACTGTTGTAGATAAGGTACTGCATGAATACAAATCAAAGCTCTGACAGCGCTGAGAGAACGGGAATGCTGCATTTCTTTAGTTTATCAAAGTGAATTTAATTATTGCTGATCGACTTGCAGCTCTTCAAACACTCTTTTATTTGAGACACACGTACACAACTTCAGTGCCTTCAGTGCTTTGATTAAGTTTTGTAATTTTAGCTGGTTTAAGTCAGTGTTTAACTAAATGTGTTAAGAGGCAACTTATGTACATGTACAATCATCAGTGCTGCAGTAAGACCATTAAATTCTGAAAGGATATGCATGTGTGTTGCTCTGTGGTGTTGTTATTATGCTGCCATATTGAATGTTAGATGACCCACACTTTACACACCATGTACATGCTGACGGCTTTACTTGATCCTGATTATGTCTGTAGAAAATTAGCTGACATTAATCCAGTCTCTTGGACAAAGTGCAAATATGAAAAGCATAACCAGTGTGTCTCAGTGAATTTGTGACACACACAGTTTTTGTATATAATGGAATTGTGATATTATACCCAGTGTTCAACAGGGACAGTTCATTCTTTTGTGAGAGTCTGTGAGATCTTTTGAAAAAAGCCATCTTTATTTAAAAAAAAAAAAAAAATGTTTAAAAGCAGTCTCAAATGGAGGATATAGAAGAGTTCAAACTTAGCCCTGAATTAACACTGTTGAGAGCATTGATGATTTCTCCTTATAAGATTTGTAGTATTTAGGTTAAAGTGTTCTTCAGTGATTGTCTGATACAAATGTGTGGTAATTGTATAGACATTAACAAGGAACAACTTAATGAATGATAGACAACTTAGAGCATAATACTGAGAGGGAGTGGAGATACCTGTGTATAGATGATAGGATGTGACAGGGTGTGCACATGTCCCTGCTTAAGAGCAAACTAAGGAGCCTACTGGGGTAAGTGGTACTTGTTGTATTGAGCAAAATGACCTTTCTTTTTGTCTGAACACATTTTCACTGTGGTATGTCAAACCTGGTTAGTAAAAAACTTACTCCGAAATTAAGAATATTTGTGAATTTCCCAGCTAATCCAGGGGTACAAACAAACTTTTACAGTTACAACTTCTTGGTGTTGCACTTATTTTATTGTGAACGGTAGTGCACTGTGAAGCTGTAACGGTAAAAGTTTGTTTGTACCCCAAGGTTAGATGGGAAAAACCCACATTTGCTGTGTTTCGAATAACATCTATTGGTCAGCCTGAGCAGGTTTTACATTGTTTTCATCTTAATTCATTGTCGGAAAACCCACGTTTGCTTACTACGCTTTGTTTCTTAATTGACCCGTGGGATATTTGGTCAGCAAAACTTAGTTCTCATGAATTATTGATTATACATTTCATTGGATCCATGCTTTTGAAAGCAAGGCGACAGCAGGGGTCATTTGACCAGTGAAATGTCGCAGGATTTTGAAAGTTAGCTTCGTTCTACCATGTAGAGCTGACGTCATGCTCCTCACCAATGAGTCAGCTTTTGCTTTTGTAAAATTCATCAAAGACTCAGTATTCAAAATACTATGCGTTATTTCACTGGTCACCAAGTAGCTGATTAATATTTATGAAAATGAAATTTTGCCAGCTAGATATCCAACGATATATACAGAAGTGCAGGTAACGCAATATATACCTTGGATTTCAACAATGATCTCATTTTAAATAACTAAGGAGTTGCTTGCAATGTGAAATAGATCAGTTTTTGAGTAACTCTAGCAGATTGTTGGGTATTAACCTGGACACTTAGACACTTTATTATACCCCTCCTACTCTAAGGTAGTGTGTGTTGGAAGGGGGGGGGGGGGGCTATATAGGAATCACTTTATCTGTTTGTTCCGAAATTGTTTGTCCAAGCTCTAACTTAACGATGCCTCCCTGGATTTCCAAATTGTTTGACACAAATGTTCACCATATTAAGACAGAGTGTCGCGCAAAAGAACCAGATTGCTAGATCAAAGGTCAAGGTCATACTTAGAGGTCAACAATAGAAAATCAACGCCAAAATGCTTGTCTGGGCAGTAACTTAACAATGCCTTGCTGGATTTCCAAATGGTTTTGCACAAATATTTACAATATGAAGGCTTATCATGAGTGTCATGCAAAAGAACTAGCTTATAGCTCAAAGGTCAAGGTCATACTTAGAGGTCAATGTCAAAATCAATGTTAGTATGTTTGTCCGAGCTGTAACTTGACATAGGATCTGAAATGTTTATGTTTACTCACTGTCATTGAAATTATTTTTCAGGTTGTATCTCTGTCACAATACACTTTGTATTCTTATACTCCATTATGTAGGAACAAAACATAATACTGTAATATGACAGTATTCAAATTATAACGTTAATGTTGAATTTTCTTTCATAGCAATTACACTGAATTCACTGAATTCAAAAGTGTGTTGAGTTTCATATAATGCATAGACCTACATGTAATCATTCCATACATAAAATCTTCATTTTATTTCATGGGTACAAGTTAAGTTCAAATCAATGTTAAAACTGTCTATAATATTCATTCTATGTTTTCTATACAGTTTTGATTCCCCTGCGAAGGCATTATTATCCATGGTTCCAATAGATTTTCACATTTTACAGTTGCCGTATAACTACATTCGTATTAATTGCCACATTGAATATAGAATAAATGGCTGATTGTGAAGAGTGTACTCGACTCAAATCAAAATACACAATACATAATTACATTGTTGTGCCTTTGTTATGCTGCTTAGATTTATGATCCAAAGCATTTATCATGTATTGTATGAGACCTTATTGAAGTTCTTATGTATCAACCATTTGGCTCCGAGTTTGGTCCATGTAATAAGAGTAGTCTCCCTTGATCTGTCACAAAGGAGCTGTTAGCCAGCCTGTTTAAATGTACTGGCCCGTTAATCATTTGTTCTTAAATCAGAAGTCTGTAGATCAAGTTCTGTATTGCTGAGTATCCAGTGCACACCAAGAATTCTGCAATAATAAACTTGTTTTTAAAATAGATAGACAAAAAAATAAATATAGGAAACACCTGGAGAGCAATTAAGGGACTCTGAGGTTGTTTTTAATTATTTTTTTTTTAAGATACTAATGAATGGTGTACAATGTAAAACCTGGTTATTTGTCATTTGCAGGCTGATCTGATTTAAATATTAGTAGCTTCTAAGGTAATTTTCACAAAAGTTATCATGACTGTTTAAAGGTGTCAAACAGCAGTATTGACCAGGTCATTCATTGTGTACTTCATAAGCTTTTTTACATTACAGCATATTAAATACTCAGGGCACAGTTTGTCAGGAAAGACAACTCTGGGAGTATTTGATTGATGTACTTTCTAGCAGTTACTTCCCTTATTTCTTATCAACAAACAAGTGCTATGGCATGATAGTGCATTAGTGCCCATTTTATACCTAATCTACAGTTTCAGGGTAATGTGTGACTTGCTGGGGACTGTAATGACTCTATTATTTGGATTTACCGAGCCGTGTGATCTTGAAAAAAATGGTACTTTCATCCTCAGACTCAAACTATACCCTATAAAAACTATAAGGGATTAGAGTATGATACTCAAATTTAAGTTTAAGTATTTTCAATAATACATGGCCAGGTTTGAATTTGTATTATTTTGATTTATCGGGTTTGAAAATAATTTAATTTAAAGCCAAACTCAGCACTGTAACATTTAAACAGGATTTACAAAACGTCTTGACATCTTTAGATCAAGACGAAAAACCTTATATACAATTATTAACATTTTTTTATGATTACTGTTTATTCACTGTTTAATAAAATTTCATATTAAAGAAAAATGTATGTTGTGCAAATACAAGCAAGAAGGAACATTGAAACTTAAGAATTCTTCACTGTTATTTGACCTGTACTGCAGTATACTTTATGCTGACAGACAAGAGAGATTTCAAAGGCAGTATATAATGTTATCAAGGCATATTTATTATGTCATCAAGTGTAATTCTGTTTTGCTCTCTTGAGGCAAGGTAAATAAAGGAATAACAGGGGTACCCTGATAAAAAAAGTGAATGTTGCATTGTTTGGCTCCGACTTCCAGCCTAGCTAATTTATGGCTTCACAGGGACTTTCTTTTTATACAGTGTAAGCTGTATTATTGTTAAATGAATGGTATTTTCCCTGGTATTTTTCACTGACATGTAGAGATATTTTCAATACTTTTTATTAGAATTGTATGTGAGATTTTGGTAGACTTTGTTGTGTATTTTTTTCTTTTAAGATAGCTGTCAGAGCTGGATTTTTAATTTGATTAAGGTTTTATCAGTGTTAAAGAGAGGAGACTGAACTGATCAAAGGGCCCCTGTTGTCAATCCTCTTTCCCCATTTTTATACCCCCGAAACAAAGTTTGGGGGGGGGTATATAGGAGTCACCCGGTGGTCGGTCGGTCGGTCGGTCGGTCGGTCCAGCGGTCCGTTGCATTTTCCTTGTCCGGAGCATAACTTGAAAACAACAAGTTGGAATTCAATACAACTTCATGCAATGATCAAGCACATGGAGAGGAAGTGCAGTGCACAAGAACCATAACTCCGTCTTGACTTATTACAGAGTTATTGCCCTTTGTTACTTTTCCTTGTCCGGAGCATAACTTGAAAAGTACAAGTTTGATTTCAAAACAATTTCCCTTTGTATTTTTTTCCTTGTCCGGAGTATAACTTGTAAAGTACTGATTGGATTTCAAAACAATTTCATACAATGGTCAAGCACAATGAGAGGAAGTGCAGTGCGTAAGAACCATAACTCTATCTAGAGTAATTACAGAGTTATTGCCCTTTGTATTTTTTCCTTGTCCGGAGTATAACTTGTAAAGTACTGATTGGATTTCAGTATAACTTGTAAAGTACTGATTGGATTTCAAAACAATTTCATACAATGGTCAACCACAATATGAGGAAGTGCAGTGCACAAGAACCATAACTCTATCTAGAGTAATTACAGAGTTATTGCCCTTTGTATTTTTTCCTTGTCCGGAGTATAACTTGCAAAGCACTAATTGGATTTCAAACCAATTTCATACAATGGTCAAGCACAATGAGAGGAAGTGCAGTGCACAAGAACCATAACTCTATCTATAGGAATTACAGAGTTATTGCCCTTTGTTACTTTTCCTTGTCCAAAGTATAACTTGTAAACTACTGGTTGGATTTCAAAACAATTTCATACAATGGTCAACCACAATATGAGGAAGTGCAGTGCGTAAGAACCATAACTCTATCTAGAGTAATTACAGAGTTATTTCCCTTTGTTACTTTTCCTTGTTTTTCTTGTCCTGAACATAACTCGAATATTATACATGGTATATACTTGAAACTTAAAATGTAAACAGATGGCGACTAGGAGAAGTGCAGTGTCCAAGAACTGTAACCTTATATTTTTAAACTACTGTGACAAACAACCATTATTGACTCTCTATCAACTTTAAATAAAAACTTTACTTACTTATTACTATCACAACCAATATACTATGTATACAGGTTCTTATCTATGCTCTGCCTGAAGTCTGGCTTCTCCTGCATTAAAGTATTTTGTGGGGGTATTAATCACCTTCAGTGATAGCTCTAGTATTTTCTAGGATTGATATACAAAATTTTATTAATTTGAAGGAAGTGTTACTTGACAGGTTGAAATGGCCTGTTAGGTGAGATGTCAGCCATGATGATTCCATATTCCATTGACAATATGCTGAAGGTGGTCAAGGTCATGCTTTGAGGTCATTCAAATTTATTAAGGTCAAATTTCAAATATGCAATACTTGTATTTTTTTTCTGAAACTAGATTGATCAAAATGGTTCTTGACATCAACACTTAGACCAGTCATTTAGGTGAACGGTCAGTCATAACCTCTTATGAAAACATATAAACTTAAGACTTCAAAAACAGAAAGGAACTCAGCTATCACACTCGTTATGAAGAACCATATTAAAGCTGAGCAAGCAAATTATAGGTCTGAGTTTTAAGTTTTAATCATGTTATCATAGAAATGAAAATGCTAAAGTTGCCATCAACATCCATCTTGTATTAGAAATATTTGTCAGGTGTGAAATGCTTGTCTACAGCCATACTACAGATCCAAAGTTTGAGTTTGAATCCCACTGGGCTAAAATCTTTGAAGATCCCCGAGGTGCTAAGCACTGGTCAAACACAAGACCCATTTAAAAAGGATTTGTACATTTTTTGCCAGTGGATAAAAAAGAAATATCAAAGACCTTAACCAACAGATTTGCTTCTCAAATAAGCGTGTGAAGAAAAAGCTGTTGCACTTTTACTTTTGAATAAGGGAAGTAACTACTGCATGGAGTCGTAAACTGATTGACAACTTTCTGGCTGTTTTTATCCATTCAGGTGTATATGCGGCCAGGTAGCTCAGCTGGTAGAGCATTTGCCCTGTAAGCTAAAAGCCCTGGATTCGAGCTCCAGTCAGGCTGCACATTTTTCTCATCCTGTGACATTTACATTAAATATATTAATATATTAAATGTATTAATATATTATGAAATATATTCCTGAATGCATCAATATATTCCCATCAAACATATTAAATTCCTTCTATCATGTTGCTATCACTTTGCACTGAAATCTCGTTTTGGCACGCACTTCGAGAATATACAATATTTTGCCGAATAGCTTATCTCTTGGTTTAGGTCCATGGAAATATGTTTGAGATCAGTTTCTGGACTGTGCCATTATTGCTTGGGGGATGTTAAAAAAGTGTCAGGTGGTATCATTCTTGTAATTGAAAAGCAATAAACCAATGAATGAAAAAAATTTTTTTTATCTGTCTTTTTAACCTTTTATATTACAAACCTCAGCAGTATAGCATTAGATTCTAATATCTCTTTGTGTCTGTGAAATAGACTTTTGAACATTGTATTACAATTCTAATTTCAGAGCAAGTCTTGATTTGATTTTTTTTACTTTTTAATCCATCAAACTGTCTTAAATGAATTTCTCAGATTTCAGATGGAGTCAGGTTTCGACAATTTATTAGTCATTTAGTTGATTGATAACACCTGAATGCATAAATTGCCTGGGTAAAGGTACTTATATCAGGTCTCGGCCTGGCGGAGGTTCACCCCCCTGTCCCTATCACAGGTGATAGAGATCTATGAGTTAACTATCAACATCTTCATGTTATAAACCATTATGCTGCAATCAATTAAAGACCCATTGATCCTTCTCTGACAGTTAGATTCTATTTTTTACACCATTACAAAGTGAACCAGACTTTCCCATACAGGCCTATTCAAGATCACACGCTTTCATTTTACATAGCTGTCTTAAATGTCCATCTTTATCTAGTCTCTTTAAATATATATTACCCTTTCAAGTGCCAAACGTTGATGTTTAATATTTAATCTAATTCAAACAGCTCTTCGTGTACAAACAGTTCATAATAATATAATGTGCGCAATGTCTTATTAACGGAAAAGAATTAAGATTTCAATGGATAGGAGTATTTGAGGGGGAAAATATGTGTCTTGGAAATGAGATTGTTGTTTTGTACTTATTAGCTTTGGTCTCAGGATCTGTTTTTACGACACATTCTCAACTGCAAAGCTGTTTCAAAATGTGGAGAGAAAAAATTAATGGATTGAACTTGTATCTTTTTGTCACAAAACAGTGAAAAATCACTTCCATAATGGAAAACTTGGGAAAAACTAAAAACACCCTGAAACACTGTCAAAGAATATGTAATATTATGGAGTTGTGCCATTGTTTGCATATTCTATAAGGATATTCTGCAGTGAACAAAACATGAGGAAGTCATGTGGAGTGATTGACCAAAAACTGGTGTCAGAAAGTCCATAATCAATATTGTTTCATTCAATTTTTGTTTATATTTTAATAGTTTTCTGACTAAATAATTCATCCTTTTACATCAAATGTTTTAAACATGTTTCTGATCAGGTTCCATTATTTTATTTTGGGGCCTTGAAACCAGTCATGGCTTTATAATGTTTGTGCTAAACAAGAAATGCTGTTTTTCCAATGCACCTTCTTTTTTTATTTTTGACCATGACACTCACATAAATTTTTATTTGTATTATGGAATTGAAAGACAGAAGTAAGGCATGTCTTGAAATGCATGTTCCATGTAGTTCTGTGTATTGATTAAGCTGCTAGACGCATGCAGCTAAATTAAAGTCAGACCATGCAAACAAAGTTGTCTTACTATCAATGGATTATTGAAAGCGATGGATTATCCACGGCTTTTAAATGCTTTGTGATTTATGTACTTTATTGTAAGGAATGTATGGTTTATCTCTATTTGAGAATGAAAATGTTGTTATTTAACATCAGTGAAGCTTTTAACTTGGACATGGTGTGTATTGATTATTACGCACATCCCATATTTAAACAAGATTATCGTTTGAGGTATTTTGTCCAAAAACCTCGGTGATTGTCAAAGAAGATTAGCATTAGTCGTTCATAAATCCAGAGGAACTCGGCACTGATTGTGAAATTGCAGTGCAAACAGTTATATTTCTCATATTGAAAATCTGCTTCTGTTTAGATATTTGAATTTGCCGACCTTATCTTGGATAGAGAGGAACGTTTTCACTGTGAGCTATTTAGGGTCCTGGCAATTTAATCTTGATGGATACAAATTTAACAGTTACCATTTACATGGGCCATGTTTGAGGGAGATTGATTTATTATAACAATTTGTGAACAAACTTGATTCTTGTATACTGAACTTATAAGTATGACTTCATGAAAAATGATAGCTTGCTAAATCCAAATGGATAGGTTTACCGTCAGGAAACACTTTCAGCTAATCTTTAGAAAATGGCTTTGTTATCGCTTCTAATTCATATTTCTTTATCAGATATTGATTGTGGCTTCATATTTTATGTATGTGTGACTTACGTTGCAATCAAAGGAATCAATTTGCACATTTAAAACCCAGTGAAAACACAGATAGTTGTCTTTGGCAAGATTCTTACCTGAGCATTGGAGAGGATCACTGTGCTTAAATGTTGAGACAGATTTTCGACTTTGTGAAAGCTCACAGTTGGAGGAAATTATTGTGTCACATTGCCAGGATAAGGTGTCTGTCAACATGAATAAGCTGAGATGGGAAGTGCTTATTTCATGGCATTGACAAAGTTTTGACAAGGAAAGAAAAGGATAAAAAAAGAAAAATGAAATTTAATTTTAATGGAGATTGATAAGCTATGATATAAATTGTAGTGATCTCAGAACGATGTTTAGGTATAATTAAGAGGTGTTGATCAATAATTTGAGCTCGTCAGTATTGAGTTTCTATTCATGCACTGTGTATTTAAGAGGTAAAGAAGAAAAGAAATTTTCCAAAGCTCGGGTTTCAGAAAACAGCGCCAGAACCAGTTTGACCAGAGGAAGTATCTGAACATCCGGTGCCTCAGTTTAAGGTCCTGTGTGGCATAAAGTGGACCATTACAATAGACAAATATCAGCGTCACAACTGGTTTGTTTCGCTCATAATTGAGACATTAAAACTTGTGTTTGTCTTTCCTGTGAAGTGTTAAGATACCTTTTAACTTATTGATGAGCACATGAATATTTAATGCAACGGTTCACAGTATTTATTCATGGGAACAAACTCTTAGATGTGTATACAGAACAAAATAGAAGCTTGACAATACAAGACTGTATCTTGTCTCTCTTTAAGGTGAAGAGAGGAAAGTAACAATAACTTGATAGAAATGAAATCTTTATGGTGAATGTGTTTTTTAACCAGGGATGTGATTCACGTTTAAGAGGCATCGATTCAATGTAATCAGAATTTCTCGGTGAAATGTTTTGAATTTCATTTGACTTGTGAGTTATTGTGAATATGTTCAAAGGGCATCTAGATATCAAGGGAATTAAACTCCTGTAACTTAAACGCACAGACTTGTAGGGCATGACACAAGTTGCAGTTGTAATTTATGTCAGTCTTACCTGAGTGCATACAGAGTGGAAAGTTAGAATTATGATGTGTTACATGTTTACAAGATGTCAAAAGTTTCACTGAATATACATGTGAAGGTGATTGTCACTTACTTGATATTGACACTTTTCATATTAGCACTTCAGTGTAACTAGTGGTGAAACTGGTTGATATGCCTTCATGTACATTTTTTTTTTGAGTAACATCAGGATTTTGATATCAGTCTGGGTTTATGTGTAATATATTGTAAAATTTAATGACTCAGATAGGAACATATCAGTTGGTTGACATATGATAGAACACGTTCCTGTGAAAGAGGCATACTATACTAGATTCTTTGTCATAGAAAATACCAAAAGGATTCAGCAGTCAAGTAATCTTAACTTTTCTATTGAATGAATTATTTAATGCATATATCAAAGTAACATGTGTATACATGTATTTATTAAATGCTGAATGTGAAAAAATGTTTAAAATAAGCCTTCGGTATAAAGGATCATCTGCTGGTGCAAGGATTTTGGACAGGACAACTGTCAAGTGTTTGGGCAGTTGTAAACTATCAATGACAGTAAATTGGCATTAATGTGGAGGACATTTGACTGGCTAGCTACCCAACCACTCGAGTCAGCGGGGTGCCTAGATCACTGGTGACCAGAACATTCACTTAATGAATGGAAGATATCCTATCTGAATTTGTCTAATTGGTTTTGGGAGGAGAAAGTTTGACACCGTGGATGTAAACAAGCTCGGTGTCAAGTGTGTCGTTATATTGCTTTGGAACTGTAGAATTTGACCCTGTAGATTGTTTTAATTAATTTCGCTCGGACTGGTCAAACTGCTAGTCTTATGGTGAATAATTCTGTCACTAACAGAGTTGGAATGACTTCTAATTGATTTAACTTACCTTTGAATTATGTTTGGTGCCAGTCTGTATCTGAACACCAATGCAGACTGTGTTTAGTCATACACTGGTATAGAATGTAATGGACGAGAAACTGTTGATACAAGACTTGTTTACACAGAGGCAGCTGCTGTTTAACTTGGATATACCAATGTTAAAAGTGATGTTAGATCATTATTATACATACAATATGCAGTTCATTATATATGGAATATGGTGGAATAATATTTGCAGAAAATATTGATCATGGATGTCACTTATTTATAATGTTTGTACAGGATAAATTGTGACAATACCAAAGAATTCATTTATTTAACTCATATGAATTTTGGAACTATTTCTATACTGACTGTAATATTATAAAGGTGATATCATCATAAGTCAGTTTGAAATACATGCAAGGAGAACACTAGGAGAGAGTGATGTGTTTCCGGATGTGTTCACCTGGACAGGTCTGTGGTGCCGTCTGGTCAGGATAACAATAATGCCCTCAAGGTTGCCGAGTATTTTCATGGAGTCTGGGACATCATCCAATGGTTTGTCCAGACTCACCATGATCCCGTATGACAGCATGAAACTGCGTTTCCGACAGACCCCCACACAGGACCTCCTCCTTTCCTATCCCCGACATTACAAACTCCCTATCAAACTACGGTGAGTTTTGATACAATTCAACAATTAATGATAATTTCAGTGGATAGAATATACATTAGCAGGGCATTTTTACCCATCTTTTACAGTAGCCGGTTACAGGCTACTTCCCCAAGTGAAGTAACCACCTATTTCCCCCAAAATATCCTCCTAAATTCCCCTCCCTCAGATAAAAATCCCCATCAAATTGGGGGAAGGGGTAGCTGATTATGGAGAAACCCAGTGAACAATAATTATGAAGTTAATTTAACCTTATTTACATGTACTTTGCTTTATTGACTTTTAATACATGCAGTTATAAAAAATTATTCCTGTTAAATCATTTTACTTATGAAGTAACATCGTATAACATTGAAATCAGCCAGATTGCAGACGATTTATGCTCACAAACATGGAAAAAAATCCATCAAACTGTGAAAAAAATTTTTTTTTCTCCCTACAAAAAGTTCCACAAAACTGAAAAAAAGGCCCTTATCATTGACACATAAATCCCATATTTATGTTTAAATCACAGAAATTTTGATGATGTCTACATATTTTTAACTAATTATCACAAAATCATAATAAATGTTTGGTAAAATGTCTCCATATGAGAGTGACAGTGTCAAGATGGTGTAGTGGTTAATAATGATGCCAGGCTTCTCACCAGAGTAATGCAGGTACAACACATTGTATATGGTATGGACTTTGGTTGCCTGTTCTGACACATGGGATTTTTCCAGATAAATCAAATGCTACCATTTTCAGAAGTGTTATCACTCCTTCTCATAGAATAAAGTTTAAAGTGACTATATCAAGTCAAATTTTTATTTTGGGATGTTTTATTATAAACCTATATAAAAAGTGAAACAGAATATTTATTTTTCTTAATAGCAGAATGACAAAAACGACAGTGTTGTTCATTTTACCTAGTAATAAGTGAAATGATGTTAAGAACAACTCAGTGCAAAAGCAGAGAAAAAACTGCGATCTGATATGCATTCCTTAACCCTTTCCCTCATATAGACTCATTTTGATGCACTCAATAGGTACCTCATAAAGCCTGATCTGCAGAAAACCACAGTTAAACCTTACCAAATTTAATTACACAATCCTCATTTCCAGACCACTGAGGAGCAGTGAACAGCATAAAACCTGATCAGCCTGCGAGTTACTCTATGAGGGAAAGGGTTAAACAATGCAGTTTAGGGAATATTGCCTTTTTAAATATAATAAGATTTTTTCCCCCCCAAATGGTATCAACAATTGTGAATTGATTTATTAAGATAATCCAAATAAAAAAGTTCCCATAATTAGGAAGTAATCAAGATGGTTTTTTATGTGTCCATTAGAATATAACATTAAATGGGTGATTTTCTTCTGGTAGGGTTCTATAATAGACTTTAGGGCGGTGCTTAGCTGTTCGACAATATGGATCCAATATCAAGAAGCTGTATTTAAGACGATAATATCAGTTAAGATTAAATGTAAATTCCAAAGATTTTATGCATGTAGGAAACTATGTAAATATGAGTTTGAGGCATGCAAGCAATTTTCAATGCAAAGCGCACTAGCACTTATTGATTTAATTGCCAGACTTTCAATCCTTAACCCTTTACCTCATGAAAATTCATATACAAATTTTTGACTTGATGTATATTCATTTACTGACTTTATAAATTATAATATGAAACAATGGAATTTTCTTTTGCCATGACAGTGTAGAATCTGAACTACAATATTGTATGAGCACACAGAGCAGACCCTGATCAGATTGCTCCAAAAGGAGCTGTTTGATCTGGGTCTGCTCTGTTTAAAAATGCATCAAAATGAGTCTATATACAGTAAAGAGTTAATGAATGCTAGTTCCATGACTGGCCAGCCACTGGATAGTGTTTAGTGCAAGTGTTACTATGGTATAGCAGAGTTCAAGTCCCAAGCTTGTCACTGGTATATGTTCAGTATGCTATGGAGTTGTCTTAGGAACATATACCATGCTGTTCACATTCACCTTCTGCTATACATAGGTATATGTGAACATCGTGGTCTACGACACAGATAGTTTCATAGCTGACTGTTAACTCCAGAACAGAAATTAAAAAAAAAACTCTCGTAGAAAATAATAAATCTGTTGTTTTGAAGGTTTCTTGGCAACTCCAATGTGCTCTGTATTGCACTAGGTACTGTTCATGGTAAATATATTACGTGCTTATAATTCTATGATACTCTGGTAGATTAACATTATTGAAATGTTCATGCTGGTCATTACAGTAGTTACCGTGTTGGGTTTCATAATGTTTGTCACAGTTATATGTTTGGTGCCAGGTTTCCCTAGGGTGTAAATATATCCTGCTGCCAGTCAGATTGTATGTACATTCTGAGGTACTGAGTTATTGTGTGAGGCCGATATTAAAGTCTGTGCTGCAGAGGTAAATTAATTGATTCAGACTTGGATCAATGCTTGGAATAAACTTGACTAATCTCTTTCAGATTTCATTAACATATTGACTCTTAACCCTTTACTTCATATAGACTCATTTTGACGCATTGGCAAACAGAGCAGACCCAGATCAGACAGCTCCTATAGGAGCTGTCTGATCTGGATCTCCTCTGTTTGCTTATACAATATTGTAGCTCACATTCTACAAAGTCTGCAGAGCAAAGAAAATTCCACTGCTTCATATACCATTTAAATTTCAGTTAATTAATATTAATTATTTTATAAATTTGTACATGAATATTCATGAAGTAAAGGGTTAACGTATAGGAGAACATGATATGGACTTGTATACTTATTTCACTAGGCCATTATTTCTTTTCTCTTTTTTTCTGTTTTTGTTTTTTTTTAAGTGGGGGGGGGGGATAATTCCCTTTTTTAAACCATCCAGCTTTATTTTGAAGCAGCCAAGAAAATAAATCAAAGGATTCTACCAAAAACTTAAAATTTATTTACAGTGAGAAATTAAATGAACTGGTAGAACAAAATAAAAAAATGTTTCAGAACTGAACTCTGTCACTGATTAAATATTGTATTAACTGGATTTCCACCACATCAGTCAATCATAGACACAATGTTGAAATTCTATGTTGTTTAAGAATGGATAATTTGCAGTCTTGATCCAGATTGTCTGTAAAACAAATAATAAATGGCTACCAAAAATGGACATGTATTGCAAATAGTGTCATGCATGTTATTTATAGTCACAGTGAGAAATATTTAAAACATTTTTATTTGCATAGTGAATTACTTCCAGATTATGTCAATATTTTACTTAATACTTGTAAATATTGACATTTTGAAAAATGCATGTCAAGCAATGTTAGGGGAGGTAAGCAGCATGTCCCATGGCATTAACATTGAACTGTTGCAGTTGTGTCCCTTGTATTAATAAAGGTAAAGCATTCCTACATTACTGTGCTGTGTTTATAACATAACCTGTGTCAAACTTAATGCACACATTCACACATTAATATTATAGGAGAGAAAAAAAAGAAGATATTTCAGGTTAAAATGAATTTTGTTTTAATTTTGTAATCTATATTTTTCTTTTAACCAAAAGTAGATACATGTGTACATTTTCCTCATCAAAGTCAAACAGTTCTTGTGAATGATGCTGTATCACATATGACAGAAGATGTATACAAGTATGTCTCAACATTAAAATAATTGAATCATAATTATACTTCTAACATTAATTGTCACCAGTTACCATCTGTGTAATGTTATCATTTTGTAAACAGAGGAAACTGAGAAGTAAACTGTTAATAACATGGGAACTGTAGAAAAAAAGGAATATGTGGAAGTAGCATGCAGGTTGGTTAGGTTTTATACTGTTTACTATTCTGTAATAAAACTTAAGGTTGGAAAAAGAAGGTATTACTGAAACTGGATTAGATGGAGAATTAAGCCATATCTTTTATCATATCTAATTTTACTGTCATGGCAGCATTGACCATTAAACAACATAAATGTTATTATACCCCCCCGCAACGAAGTTAGGGGGGGGTATACTGGAATCAGGTTGTCCGTCTGTCCGTCCGTCTGTCCGTCCGTCTGTAGACACAAAATTCTGCGGACTACTCCTCCTAAACTTCTGGAAGGATTTTGATGAAACTTGCTGGACTACTCCCCTAAACTCTGGAAGGATTTTATGAACTTGCTGCAATGATCCTTAGACATTGTAAGCGCGTTATCTATATAGCATTGAGTTACCTCCCCTATTTTCCAAGTTATGCCCCTTTGATGATTTTTGCATTACAAACTTCTGCGGACTACTCCGCCTAAACTACTGGAAGGATTTTAATGATACTTGCTGTCAATGATCCTTAGACATTGTAGCAGCGCGTTATCTATATAGCATTGAGTTACCTCCCCTATTCACCAAGTTATGCCCCTTTGATGATTTTTGCATTACAAACTTCTGCGGACTACTCCGCCTAAACTACTGGAAGGATTTTAATGATACTTGCTGTCAATGATCCTTAGACATTGTAGCAGCGCGTTATCTATATAGCATTGAGTTACCTCCCCTATTTACCAAGTTATGCCCCTTTGATGATTTTTGCATTACAAACTTCTGCGGACTACTCCTTCTAAACTACTGGAAGGATTTTGATGAAACTTACTGGCAATGATCCTTAGACATCTATATAGCATTGAGTTACCTCCCCTATTTACCAAGTTATGCCCCTTTGATGATTTTTGCATTACAAACTTCTGCGGACTACTCCTTCTAAACTACTGGAAGGATTTTGATGAAACTTGCTGGCAGTGATCCTTAGACATTGTATAAGTTATCTATATATCATTTGGTTACCTCCCCTATTTCCAAGTTATGCCCCTTTGATGATTTTTGCATTACAAACTTCTGCGGACTACTTCGCCTAAACTACTGGAAGGATTTTGATGAAACTTGCTGCCATTCATCCTTAGACATTGTAGAAGCATGTGTTAGTTATATAACATTGGATTACCTCCCTTTATTATAGTTATGCCCCTTTGATGATTTTTGCTTTACAATTTTCTGCAGACTACTCCTCCCATTGGATTACCTCCCTTTTTTATAGTTATGCCCCTTTGATGATTTTTGCTTTACAATTTTCTGCAGACTACTCCTCCTAAACTACTGGAGGGATTTCAATGAAACTTGCTGTCATTCAACCTTAGACATTGTAGTAGCGCTTTTTCTATATAACATTGGGTTACCCCCCCCCCCCCCCCTCCCCCCTGTTTTAAAGATATGTCCCTTTGATGGTATTTGTTTTACAATTTTCTTCCATTGATAGATTTCAGTGAATCTTAATGATATTTATCCATAGACATAGGTATATCCATAGGTATGTGTTACAAAGGATCACTAGATTTCCATGTAGTTGGCACATATGTCCTCTATATACGTATTAAGATGGAGTGTTGTATGCAAGAATCTGATTGCATGCTCAAAAGCCGTGTTTGACAAAAACACTTGCGGGGGGGTATTAGTAAGCCCTTAGGCGACAGTTCTAGTTCAATTTTCTGTTCAAGATTAATGTGGCATCAAAATTAGTATATAGTTTTTGTTGCAATTTGATTTAACAATGTCAGTAGTTAAGGTATGACCTATGCAACCACCATAAAACCAGATCAGTCTGTAAGTCACCTGCATTTTATGTTAGAGATGACACAATAACCTAGATGTTGAACTATATCTCTGATTCAAATCTCTGAAAGTATATAAGTATATAATAAATATGTGTGTATTCACATCTCTCAGTTTTCTAAATACATGTACATGTAGGTGTATTCCTTTTTTCTTTTTCTTTTCTTGATCTTTGAGGATAAACATCTTTCTGTGAATATACCAGATATTGCAGGTGGTATAAATTTAAATCAAATTATTCGTCATTAACTTAAAACTCTTATTTTATAAATTGTCATTACACTGTAGGTCATTTAATGTAATTCGAAGTTATAGGCTAACAAAAGGGCAAATTTGCTTTTGTCGTTTTGTAAACCTTCTGGAATGTATAATTGGCAGTATAAATTTCACTTCAATTGTCCCAAGCCTGTACATGGAGAGATATTATATATAGTTCTATACTTCTGATCATTTTTCACTGCAATTTGATCATAGTCACTCCAGTCAGATTATTCATTATAATTTTTTTGATCCAAACACTGAACAAATCATTGTTAGGCATTTTATACAAGAATATTTATTTTATTTATGTGGAAGTAAAAAAGAAAAAATCACACAAGCAGTTTATCTGGTGTTAACTTGGGTAATATAAAGATTTTATTGAATGTTTATTCAGATGGTAATAGCTTAGCGGTGGAAGACTGGGGTTTGTATTCCCTTTATAAAAAGATAAAGCAGCTATTAAAGGCTTTATTGGAAAACTATACCAGTGAAGGTTTTGTCAGGACAAATAGATTTAGAGGATGAAAAGGCAGTTTCTAAAGCAGTGGAAGGTACAATAATTTATGTAATGAATACAGTTATTTTTGAGTTGAAGATTTTTGTCATGTAGAATAACAAAGTCTGCAAGTATAAAGTCATTTTTAAGGACCACTTAAGTAGATGGAAGCTGTATTTACAGAAGTGGTTTAGTCTTTGCAGGGCATGTCATAAATCCTCGAACTCTCTCTTATTATAGAGTTTGAGTGTCATATCTTTTCATTACAAATTCTCCTGTTGATAATTTAGCTAATTTACTTCAGTAGCCTGGACTGCCAGTATGTTAAAATAAACAAGTTGCAGTCTTTATTATTTTAAAATGCCTAGGTGGCAATTTCAGTTGTGTTTTGTTATTCAGTATCCAGAGTGAAACATGTTCTTCCTACAGGTCTTTATTTAATCAGATCATAAAAGAGTTCTGTCTCACTACAGGGGGAAATTTGAATTGAAAGTCAAGTTGATTTGAATCGTGCCAAGTTAGAAATGGAGAAATTAGTTAAACATGAACATTTTTGTGAGGATTTCATTTGCTGGTGTTGTTATTTATTGATCAAATAGAACAATAGTTCTTGCCATTTTATATTTATTTAATCAGATCATGGGAAGTGAATTTGTCTTCTCTTCGATTTCCATTTTTGGTGACTGCTGATTGGATTTTTATTTCAGTAGCATTGTACAATAAAAATTCAATAAGGGATTGTGGCTGTCTATGATAATGTCAGTTTGCGGGGAAAGCTTAAGCTGTGTCAAGGGTTCGATCAATGATAGACAATCTCTGATGAGCTCAATGAAATCATTTGTCTAAGTCTTTTCTTCTGTTGCATTTATGTTTTGTTAGATATATATTTTTTTATGTATGAACCAATAGAAATGCATTGTGACATCAAAGAATTTGTTAGATTATTTGTAAAAGTAGATTGAACTCAGAGATAAAATTGATCATGTGTGTAGTTTATTTATAGAAAAATAATCAGTGATATTGTGTTAACTGAAAGAGCAGTATCTATTGTGCTATCATGTTTGTAATTTGCCGAATGGCATTTATTTCGAGTGGTATTTTCGCCGACGGTAAAGTGAATGCTGAGGGTTGTTGAGTGGATGACAGACGAGACGAAAGTCAGAATATATTGACCATGTTGGCCACAGGATGCTTGGTCAGGTCATCTTCACTGTGTCCATCAACAGTGTTTGTCAGGGACTTGTGAGTGGACATTAAAACTGGTGAACAAACAGCGGAATACTTACTATATTAGCTGGAAATAGCAACGTTTTCAAGTGTCTATAGTTTCCAATGGTGTGAACATTGACTGAAATGGTTACCTTTAATATTTTTATTTGCCGAATTTTAAAATACATGACTCTGTGATAGCTTTAGTTGCTCACATAATTTTGCTTGGTGATGGGGTTAACTGTTAGAGTGATATAAGCCAGTGGAGGATGAAACCTTTTCTTGTTAATGAAGAGGATGTATATTTCTAATGGATGGTGTATCGTTGTTGTGAAGAACATGGATATCATGGAAGAATTTGATTTTAAGATTTTAACGGTCATTGATATAGAAAGGTATTAATCTCACTTCATAAACCTAAGGAAATAGCTAGTAAGGCAGTATTTGCTTTAACACAATCAAGAAATCTTAACTTCTACTGAACAAAGATTCAGACTGTTCCTATTGCCTGACTGAATCAATATGAAAACATGAACATTTCTTATAGTACATGACTCTATTCTTTCACAGCTGCATTTCCTTTCATATCTTCTAGATTTATTCCAGTGTTTGAACAAGGACTTGCCAAATGGTCATTAGAATCTGGAGTAACTCATATCACATAAACTGTAAGGAAAAATATGCGATGTACAAGTAATATTTGCGTTTGAATAAGTAAATATTTGTGTTGGACTGGCTTAATGTTATTTTAATTCCTGTAAAGACCATGTGAAACGAAGGCCCAACTGCCATGGGTTCTCTTAACCTACTATTATCAGCATTGTGATTAATATGAAGTAAACTGTGATTAAGGCAGAGATTATTTTCACGATTAATCAACCAGCATTAAAATTAATGAAAATTTATTGAAAGGAAATTTATCGAACTATTTTCTTTTTCATTGAATTTGGAAATGTAGATAAATATTTTTCTGTAAGCAGAAATCTTATAGTGTTTTGACATTTACGGTTTAGTTTGTGGGTAGCCAAGATGAAGCTAAACATTGGGTAAGTTATTAATAGAACGGCACAGATTACTTGAGTTGACCAAGTCAGCTAATCTGACAGGAGTGGGTACTTTGTATCATTGCTAAAGGTTGTCACTCAGTGACCTATCAACTTTGGATTGATTAATTGAGGATTTGTATTTTCCTGACAAATTCTTTGTGAAGAAATATCAAGACTTTGATGGATGAAAAGATAGGTGTGAAAAGGATGTAAGTATGTAAATTTGAATATTATTATTTGTGTGTCATTCTTAAGCAGTTTCACCATATTCTAATTTGTATAGGGATTGAATGCTCAATTCTTGTGTCCCTGTACCAAGTTTGAGATGTTTGACAAAGAAAAATAGTGAACACCATGGTGGGCCTGATTACACATCTCAAGTGATAGGGTCAAGATGAGGCAGTGACTGGATTACAGGCTGCTTAATGTTTGATAGATTACCATATTTAAATACTGTTCAAGATAGAGAAGTTGACAATACAATCATTGTTAAAGTTTTGCTCTTATCGAGAAATTCTATACGCTGAAGAATATGAAGTATAGTTCTGTGTGATGTGACACAGATATTACGGAAATCTGCTTCTAAATACTGAATCGGATGTTTGTTTGTTGATGATATCAGGAACCCTGTGTATTGTGTTGACGTTTACTGTGTGAGATCAAGATAATATCGTAAATATAGTCGTGCAGAATGAAAAGACTTCCAAAGTGTGATAGCAGTTTTAATTGCTTAATTTGTTAGGTACTCGCGCTTTGTTTTCTGTTTGATATATGTAGGTATTAAGGAGTACTGGTAACATGAATGATCAAATCAACATGATGCATGCAGATTTTTTTTCTCTTAATACAATGGCATATACATGTAAAGTGTGCTTTTAGTCAACGTGAAAGATTGGATATATTGGTTGAAGTGTAAGGGTTAAAGCAAAGTCTCTTTACAATGGAGTGAAAGAGAATTAGGACAGTAGTTCTGCATAGCAATGGAGATTCATTAAAGATAGTAAAAGAATAATGTTTAAGATTCTACATGATGGTTAAAATGAATTCGCCAAATCAGCGAATTGGAAGATCTCAAATTGTAGTTCTTGAAAGAAATGTTTCTTCATCCAAGTTAGGCAGTTTGTTTAACAATGATGAGGAGTCATTACGGAGGCTGCGTGAGTTTCCATATGGGGATGACTGGACTCCAAGGAAACTGAAGGAGACACAGTCAGAGGACAGCTGTACTTGTACGTGCGGCCTGCCCAACAGGAAGTACTGTATGTTGACAAGTGTCTCTAGGAAAGACAAGGAGGCTCGCAAAAAGGTGGTATGGGCACCGATGAGTATTTGTAAAGTCTTGTAAGTATTGTATTGATATTTGTTTAGATATTACTATGTTATGGCTTGTTAAAAAATTGTCTTCTTCTTCTTCAATCAACATATATTGTTGTTGTTGTATTATTCATGATTGTTAATTTTAAGATATGAAAGACTAGAGTTTTATATAATGAAAGTGGTGACATTGTTGGCAGTGTTTGTACATGGTCAATGATATGGAAGGGATCAGAAGTATGCAGTGGAATCCATGTCTGAAAGGTTTCACATACAATATTGAATGGAAAAAAGACCCAGGTTGTGTTGATGAAAGTCTATGTTGTAACCACTAGGCTAAGCCAGACAGCTAAGACAGTTAATGTTATTGATTCCTTTCATCCAGTCTTTTAAATAATTTTAAATCATTTTAAGTGGTTACCTTAATAGTAATAAATACATAAAATTCAGTCTATGTATTATAAAGTAAAATGGAATATGGTTTAATTTTTTTCTTAAAGACTGATTCAAAGTTTATAAGACTCTCCTTGATGTTAATGTCAGACTCTATTGAAATTAATTAGCTTTGCCTTTAGTTGAACATATTTTATTATTGATTTATTTGATCTATGTATTTCTTATAATTTTTGTAATGCAAAAATACTTTCAATTTGCATAATTTAGTTCGATCCTAGCTATTTGAATTATTCATAAGTTTTCTTTTAAAATTGTTATTCAGCTTTTATAGCCTAACAATTGTCTCATAGGATCATTTGATACACAGTTCATGATAAAAGCAGTGAATTAAACTGTGGTTTCACCAGTGAGTCTTTGGATTTCCTCCAAAACCACCGGATTTATATGGCCGCTGTAGATTACAAGTGTTTGCCAGTCTATTGACTTGTGGGCATTTGCGTCTGTTGTACAAGCTGTGGCGTTAGATTGTTTACCCTTCATACTGACATTGCCAATCTACGGGCAATGAATCATATTTATCTTCAAAATCAAATTTACCTTTATATGATTGTGGCCTTTTCTAAATGCTGGAGATAGTCTTTGTATTTTGCTGTGTTATAAACCAATGGTTACTAAAAATTAGTTTCTTTTCCTTATTACATAAATCTCTCTAAGTCTTTGGTTTCTTGTAAAGCCAAAAAAAAAAAAAAAAGAGTAAAGAAATGTGTTTTTATACTGTGTAAACATTTTTCATTTGCTTAAAAGACACTAAATATGTCTCCCTTCAGTTCGGTTCTTTGTAGATATAAGAACAATTGCAATTGCTGTAAGAAAAAGAAATTGACAAATGTTCGCAAAGTTGGTAAAATCATTTCAAGCAATGGATACAAAAAAAAGCGTAGTAGTTGATTTTCTCGCTGGTTTAGAGAACATAGCAATTTCTTTGGAATTTAAAATTATCCAGTATAAAGTAAACTAAAGGTAAGACAGGATAACTCCAAGTGACTTAAAGTATAAGAAGGTCAGGCTTCCTGCCCTACTTATCTGATGTGCTCATACTTATAACATCAGACATTATCTTTCCAATGTCCAGCTTTTGTTTTTAAGAAATTCTTTCTCGTTTTATGACACCCTCTGTTCCATATACAGATCTGTTGTAAAAGCTACACTGCTTCAGTCCCTTGTACTAGAGCAACAGAAGATACTGGTTTGCATAACTAGTTTCTCTCATTTTATAAGTAAATCATACAATGAGAAATATTAATGTCAAAGAATAATGATAATAAATTGAGGGGGGATAAACTTTATATTATTATTTTGGATTGAAGAAAGGTAACTGTTACATTCAATATTAGTATAAAGTTTTAGTTATCTCCCTTTACATTTAAATTTTATTATCTGAAATACTTCCCAAGTCTAGTTTTGTGGAGTTACTTGTACACTATGTTCTGGCTGATCAGGAATGCACATTTTTTTAATTGGACATGCATAATTATGTCGTTCTCCTATATAGCTTGTGTGTTGTGTTGTATACCAAATGTATCCATATTACCTTACTCTGCACACATGGTCATTGATATAACTGAATTTCAATGGTTGATTACTGTGTCGCTGATATATTAATATATACAAAAAAAATCCACTTTAAGGACTCATATACTATTATGAAAGTGTTTATAGTAAATTAACATAACTCTTTATTCTGTGTCAGCTACATATGAATTATTAAGATCCAGCATATAAACCAAATGAACTCACAAGTAATATGCAGATTGATCAGGATTGATGTTGTTTGCTACTCCCTTGTTATTTAGAGCAGAAAACATATGGGTATAGGAGAATTGAATGTATTTTGGCAGATCAGGTTTTATATTGGTGAACACACTGGTGTTAGAATTCATCTTATATAATAACTACTAAGGGAGTAACAAACTGGTCTTGGCTCTAAATGAGGTACATGAAAATGGTTAAATAGTTCTTGACCATAAGAAGCTAAATAGCTGAAGAGTAAGCAAGACCAAAATGTGTGACATTATGTGTATTGGTCTCAGTCAGTCAAGTTAATATGTGAGTCCTACATAAGTATAGAAGTGTTTATTTAACTTGAAAAAAGTTCAACAAGACGCTGAAATGGCAATTGCTAAAACAAAACTATTTTAATTGAAAAACATATATTAACAAAATTTATCATTGAAAAGCCTTTAGGAGATTTATAGGTTGAAGAAATGTGAACAATGTTGTATGAGACTATGAGATATGAAGGGTTTTCATGGCCTTGTTTACCTGGGATCTGATTTATTCATCATGTGGAGAGATAAATTGCTTATTTGATCCCAGCACCCCCAATACATTATTCATGTCTTCACAGCTCAGATATTAAAAATCAATTTTAACTTCTCCCTAAGTGTTTTTCATTTGATAGGCTTAATGGCCATTGATATCAGCTCAAGATTTTGCCCATCAAAGACTTTCTTGAAATTTTCAAACATGTTGATTCTAAATCTAGATAAGTTCTGCTGAGAGATCTTGCAGGGTTAGGGTTAAACCGGTTGGGGTCTATAGGTTTGTGCATGTCCTTCTGTCCCCTGTTTTCGTGTCCGCGCCATAGCTTTGACATTCTGAATGGATTTCAAGAAAATTCACAAAAGTAATCCTCATAATGTGTCGTATGCATCAACCATATGCACCCTTCAAAGGTCAAGGTCACAGGAGTTGTTGGTGTTCATAGGCTACATCTTTGTGTCTGCTCTATAACTTCCATATTAATGGAAGGATTTTCATAAATCTTTACAAAAGAGTTTGTCATAACACAAAGGTGTGTTGCACGCTTCAACCATATGTGTGAAAGGTCAAGGTCACTGGAGTTGTTAGAAACTCTTTTTGGTATTTATAGGCTACATCTTAGTGTCTGCTCTATAACTTCAATATCTAAAGATGAATTTTCATAAAACTTATGAGAAGTGTTTGTTATGATACAAAGATGTGTCGCGTGCATCAACTATATGCATCATTGAAATGTCAAGGTCATTGGAGTTGTTAGAAATCCTCTTTGGTATTTATAGGCTACATCTTTGTATCTGCTCTGTAACTTCAATATCTATGGATAAATTTTCCTAAAACTTTTCAGAAGTGTTTGTTATTACAAAATGGTGTGTCGCATGCATCAATCATATGTGTCTTTGAAAGGTCAAGGTCACTGGAGTTGTTTGAATTCTCTTTGGCATTTATAGGCAACATCTTTGTGTCCACTTTAACTTTCATATCTATGGATAGATTTTCATGAAACTTCACAGAAGTGTTTTTCATTACATGAAGATATGATTTTGCAACAACCATATACGCGCTTGAAAGGTCAAGTCAAGGTCACAGGAGTTGTCTTTGTTATTCAAAGTCTAAATTTTCATGTCTGCTCTATAACTTCCATTTCTTTGCTTGGATTTTCATAAAATTTGACAGAAGCATTCGTATGACACAAAGATGTGTCACATGCATCAACCATATGCACACTTGAAAGGTCAAGGTCGCAGGAGTTGTTTGAAATTGTCTTTTGTATTCATAGGCTACATATCCATGTCCCTCTATAACTTCCATATCTATGTTTGGATATTCATGAAACATTACAGAAGTGTTTGTCATTACACAAAGGTGTGTCATGCGCATCAAGCATATGTGCTTTTGAAAGGTCAGTCCAGTTCGGGGATCATAACCTAGTTCCATTATTTTCTTGTTTCTATCTTGCACATATTCTTCATGGGGGTTTTCACCGGTGGGGACTCCTGACAGTATTACTTGCTATGCTGACAAAGCCTTGTTCAATCACTTCTAGTAATTTGATTGAAGAAAAGTACAAGAATCTGATTTTATCAACCTGCAAGTTTCTTATTCTAGTAGCTATAAGTCATATTTAAATATTATCGCAGCGATGGTAAACTCCAATACAAAAACAACAATAACATATTTAAATGTCCATTTGGAAAGAATTAGTACTCACATTATTTTCATTCACTGTGGTTCATTAGCTGTGTTGATTGGATATGGATCAACAGATTGCAAATTTTGATCCCCACTGTGAACAATTTATCAAGATCATTCCAGGCACAAAGTACTGGTACAACCCAGGAACCATCAAGAGAACTAACTAAATTTGTTCAAATTTGTTTCCTGATTGTTATAAAAGAAATGTTTTACTTAAATTTTGTGATCCTTGGTAGAAGCAGCACTGTGTACCAGAGAATGTCTTAAAGACATTGAAATTGCTATAGCAATAAAACCTTAGTAAGGCAAAAAAAAATTCACAAATTCTTAACAGACTATTTGGCGGCCCCAAAATGGCTGCTAAAAACTTTAGGGTCGGCAGGTTTTCGCTAGATAGGGTCGGGTTGCCTGAAACACAGATTTTTTTTATAAGGCCTGATTTTGAGATTCAATCTCAAACCATTGAAACCATGTACTGAGAGCCTCTCTATAGAAAAGTGTTAATCTCTATTGTAACCAAGGTATGTTCAGAACTAACACATATATAGCCATTTAAACAATAGAACAGTCTTCTTAAGTTTTACCTTTCTGTA
>CM037777.1:99128762-99178762 GCA_021229015.1 Solen grandis
ATCACTTAAACTAGTTTGCGTATAATCATGATAATGAATAAACAATGTTCCCAAAACAGATAGATTATCTCCAACAAACACACAAGAACAATAGTGTGAAATAGAGCTACTAAAAACTTGCACTATCAAGTTTCATTATAATAGGTTATAGTCAATAACAATCATGAGTATACTAGTAAATAAGTCTGGCCTTTACACGGTATTGTTTTAGGTGCATATACGACTGTGCTGTCTATGCATGTTACACCATTACATAGATTGATATCAGGTTGATGTATAGATAATAAATCTGTATAGGGCAGCGCTTATCAGATCTGGAGTGAAATACTGTGATCAAAGACTTGGAATTGATGGAAATAAATATTAATGGACAGAATAATAATTGGATGTATTATGTGGCAGTCTGTGTATTAAGGGAGAAAATTAAAATGGCCGAGTAATTGAATACATTGACCGTAAAAATTTATATTCATGGCATTGTTCAGTTTGTCATCAGCACAAAAGATTTGAAACATTTTGTTGAAAAAGTAGTCCTTCAATGGCAGAATATGGTCTATTGATATTGTTGAAATTAATTTCCTGTATAAATAAGAACGGGGTACCTGCAAGCTGTTTATGATTCTTGATGAGGTTCGGACAAGACTTCTTAAGGATATCGTGTGTGTGGTAGTATTGGCAGTCAACTTGTGCCATGTTTTTAGGATTTACTTCAAAACTGGATGTTGGATTTGAAAAGGGTTTTTTTCTTTTTACAAAAAATACAAACATGTGCCAACTGAATGTTGTAAGAAGGATTTAGTATTGGACAATAAGTATCAAAGCTCAAAGCATCAATAAAAACATTGATTTTAGGAAAATTGGATTTTTATTCTTCAAATCTTCATGAATCAAATGAGGCAAAATAATAAATCAATTACTGAAACAAGCTTTACATCAGCATACATGGATTAGCATTCATTGCAAACTTGGTCAGTTTTATAGCAATTTCATCATGTATTGTTTTATTTATATAACTCTTACTTTTGTTTAATTCAAATTCCTTTTTTTGCTGAATCTGTCTTGGCATGGAAGTTTATTTACATATATAACTTCAGGATTGATTTTCTGAAATCAAAGGCAGCTAGAAAAATACAGATCCTTTGAAGTTTTATCTCACAATATTATCAGTGTTGGGTTTTGTGAAATCTTTGTTTGAAGGATTCAACATTTCTTTTCCTAACAATTTTTGTGTAAATAACTTTAAAAACATTGGGGATTATTACCTTATAAGTCATTTAGCTATCACTGTTAGGTAACCAGTTAACTTTCAGTGTTAATGATGTGAATGACCAGGTTGTCAAAAAGACTTTTCGAACAGCTGATCTATTGGAGTAATTATAACTGAAAATGAAATTTTAGACAAAACTTTGTATTCGGAGACATCTTTTATCAGTGTTTCTGGACCTTTTGTTGGAGCATTCATTTGGTCCTGGATTATATGCAAGTGTTGTACCATGATAAAGTGTTTGTCTGCACAGATTTAGAAAGTTTGTAAATGAATGGATTCAGTTTGCAATAGAATCTCTGTAAGGGCAGAGAAAGGGCCACACTTTCAATACTATCAGATATTATGGTGACTTTATTTACTCAAGCTATTCTGGCCTGTTTATATGTTTAGGCCAGTTTTTATTGAACCTCATTGAATGGCTTGGCAGTAGCCAAACAACTGCCTGCCTATCCAGATTTTTTAGAAGGATTGTTTTTAATAGAATCTCGGTCACAGGAACATTTTTTTCCTGAAGAAAAAATATCTTTAAAGTACTGTGTGTGTATATTTATACATATAATGTTTAAGTTGATATACATCACTCTCATTGCTTTTATTATTTCTTAAGATGGATTATATAGTATAAAATATAAAGATTGTGATGTTTATATTTAAAACTTTCATTGCTTTGGATCTATATTGAGGTATTATCTATACTTGAGAGTAGTCCCTCTTGAAGTTTTCTATTGCCATTCACATCAAGGTTTTAATTTTCATGTACATGTAAAATGGAAATCACATCAAATAATCTAATTAAAGGTTAAGTTTAGGTCATGAAGGCTGAAGGGAATAGCCAATCAAATGTTGACCTCTTTATTTAGTGATAACTTCTTTGTACTTGTGGATTTCTGTGGGGATACATAACAAGGAAAGTGGTATAGTGCCACACAATAACAGTTTTGTGGAGGTATAGATAAAATACCGAAACTGTTTTTTTTTTTACCATGTTGATGCCAAGGCTCTTTAATGTTCAAGTCTAAGAAAAGTTTCTCCAACATTTTGAAAGCTGTTGATGACAGGCAGTGAATAAGTTAGGTTTGATAAAGGAGGCGCATGTTTATTCTGCCAGGAGATGAAATCAATACAGGAGTGATAGTGTGACCCTTGATTAAGGTTGGACACAAAGTGAAGATAAATCTGAGCACCATTTAAGCCACAGCTTGATTTTATTGCTTGATTTTATTCAGCTATTTCATGATATGGAATTTTGAGGTAAAAATGATACGCTGTGTCAGTGCTGAAACACATATGGAATATAAATTGCAAATCTGCATGACATTTAAAGGATCGAGTAGGATATAACTGTGAAGTGGTTTGGTTATTTCTCATTTAACATGACATACTGTATGGGCTAAGGATTATTGTGTTGATTTCATGTTACCCAATAAAGGGTCCTACACTGTATCCTATGAGTGAGACGTAACATGATTATGTCCAGTTATGGTCGTCCAAAATCATCAGCGCTGTTGAGGCGCAGTAACAGCACGCTGCGATGTATATACGGGTCACGCTGCCATATCACACTTCTTGGACAGGACGAGCATTTGGATTTCAGGAGGCCATCCTCTGTGATTATACGCAGAAGTAACTCATTCCTAAAGTAATTTACTTATTTTAGCATCTGCATGATTATTTTGCAAGTTCATGTGCTTCTGAATGGTAAATTATGTTTAAAATAACATCAACTGAATGACTTGAAAAAGTGTTTTTTGTTGCCATGTATGCATTTTATACTTTGTATGATGTCATCATCATCATCATAATCATCATCATCATCGTCTTTTCGACATCTTGTTGTTGTTGTTATTCTTCTTCCTCCTCTTTTTCTTTTTCCATTGCAGCAATAGCAGCAGCATAAAGATTTTCTAACTTTCATGCACTGTCTGTTATTATGTTATAAGAGGTCCAGTATCCTTCATATCCAGAGTCTCGTCAGTTACATTAACCCTTTCCCTCATAGAGGAAACCCATGAAAAGACCTATGCGAACAACATAAAACCAGATCAGCCTGCGAGTAACTCGCAGGCTGATCAGGTTTTATGCTGTTCGCTGCTCCTCAGTGGTCTGGAAATGAGGATTTTGTAATTAAATTTGGTAAGGTTTAACTGGTTTTCTGCAGATCAGGCTTTATGTGGTACCTATTGAGTGCGTCAAAATGAATCTATATGAGGGAAAGGGTTAACAAGACACATTTTTTCTAAAACCATTTATCAAGTCTAGGTCTGTTTTCCACTCTACTTGATTTATTCTATTGACAATCAGGCCCCAGTGGCCAAGTGATTAGAGCATATAACCCATCAAGTGGGCTGTTGTGGGTTTGAGCCATGCTGTAACATATTAAAGATTTGAAAAAATGATACTTGTAAATCTCCCTCGTACATATCGCTCAGCATGAGACCGGTTGGCTGTGTGTCAGGAAAATGTGTCTGTAACATGTTATCACTGTGTATTATTATTTGGATTTTTGTATCTCAAGGGAAATAATTCTGCTAGAATTGAATTTTGTCATGTAAGAAAACAAAGTTAATTCCCTTGAAACTCCTCAAAATGATAAGTGTAAAAAAGAAGGATGTTTTATATATTCTCTTATGTTTGGTCTGATTTATACTGTTGAATGCCATTGTTAAAAATGACAGGAACATGTTAGGTTGTAACTCCAATTTTCTTTAAAGTTCAACATTTTCATAACTATATAAAAGTATTTATTTTGTTTTTTAATTGAATTCAAAATGTATTTAATACATGATTGTGAAATATTCAATAAATTCTGTGCATACATGTGTAAAGGGGGATATATACAGATCTGTTTCAGTAAGTGCATGATCGAATGTCACAGTATAAATAAATGATGCAAATAACATGATTATAAACCTAAATAATGGAAATTGATCTTTATGAGAAATATTTGTGGTCTTCAGATTTCAATATAACCTGTAAGATAAAATTTGTTATGATCCTATCTGTACTTAAAGATCTGTAATTAATTATAGTAGATGCATGCATTGTGACCTTGGAATTCCTGTTTTGTTTTGAATAAATGTGATCAAGATCACGATTCTATCAGCCTTTACACAATCAGTACAAAAGATCTACCAGGTTTATAGAAAGAAGTCAAGATGAATGAATTAATGCAAAGGGATTCATAGATCGGAGACGGTATAGACCAGAGGGTTTGTTGCGTCTAGTTACGTCTGACACATATCCTATCTATCCTGGTTTAATATCATGGTGATTTCCAAGTTCTTGATGTTAACGTTAAGTTTTGTCTGTCAGAATAATGTGATTGGGTGTAGTATCATGCCACTTTTCTATAATGGCATAATATCACAGTGGGGGTGACACAAAGCCATCACTTATCTGTCGCCAGTCTGTCTGTCGCTTTTTGTCTATCACACTTTTTCCGTCACACTTCTTTCTGCAGGTTGCACATAAAGTTGAACCTGTATTAGTGGCCACCTGTATTATGCAGTCATCTCGAATTTAGCAGAGAGTTATGATATAATCAAAGCCTTTTGTTAGATGTTTAACCTTCATTTAGCAGCCACAGACAGTTTGTTCCAAGGAATACTTCTTGTTTATTCTAATGATTCATGTAAACAAAGTCCCTAAATGACTGAAATATCATTGACGGAACGTTAACCCGTAACAAACAAAAATTAAGTAAATATATATTTTGTTACACTATGTGCAGCATGGAAAAATCTAGAAGCTATTTAATGGGTCAGGAAAGGGTCCTCTTGGAAGAGTCGCTGACTTGCTATTACTTTGCCCCTCACAGCTGTTGGTGCAATTCCTACCTACCAGACGTCTTATGTGACTGTCCAAGGTGGCAGAGTGGTTAGAGCGTCCACCTTTGGATTAAGAGGTCATGGGTTTGATCATCAGCTGCCAAGGTTTTAAAAAATGGTACTGGTGTAGCTCCCTTGCTTGGTGTCAGGATAATCTGAGTGTGGTATCATGTCACATGTCTACATTGCGATACTGCAGTGTGGCAGCATTTTATCTGTCTCAAGTAGACCTTATAAGTATCCAAATGACTGAAGTATTGTCGGCGAGATGCAAAACTGAGCAAACATCTCATGTGAACTGGCATTAGTGTGGTTAGTTGTTGAGCATCGCTATTTGATATTGACAATTAACCATATATATATATATCTTTATTACTGTGTATACTACCTAGTTCATCAGAATTCCATGTAAATGTTCTGATCCTACCCAAACACAGTTTTGAAGGAGGTATATAGGTGTCATCAGATTGTTGGTAGGTAGGTAAGATTGTCTGTCGGGTTGCTAGGCGTGGTAGTTGAACAGTCTGCCACAAAAAGCTTGTCACTATTTAAATCCCCTTTACTACTTTGATACACCATTTATCACCATGATTCAATATACTTTCAGGATTTTATAAGGTGTATTGGGACACTTAAGGGGCCTCTTTATTCCACAGACATTAGATGTGCCTTAATGTAAATCGTTATCACTGAACAGGTATCTCGGAGAAATATATATCACACCATGATTTGGGTGACGTTTAGGAAAATCAAGAGCACTTGGCTGTGCCTTTATCTGTTTTTTAAAAAAGCTTAAAATGTTCATTAAAGTTAGACATGAAACTGTAGAGGTACTTGAAAGTCAGTCATTTGGAAACTGTGAGAGTTTGGAATATCATGCCTAGCATGGGGCCTTTTGTTTGACAAATTAAACAATTTGAAATACTGTGTCAATAAGATATGAGAAGAAATTATTTTCTAGTTTTAACATGTTTAGATAGTTGTTTGTCGTTTTCTGTTTAGTTAAGAGATTATAAATCAAATTTTATCAGCACAGGCTGCTAATGGAGTAAAGATAGCAAACAGTTTCGTGTGCATAGAATTATAGGTAGGAGGTATTGAATCAAACAGCACTGATTGTGCTGAATGTTTTATATAAGTGTGAAAATTGAATTAATCTGCCATGGTTAATTAAAGTTTGTTGAAAGTAAATGTTAAAATGTTGAGTATGTATTCCTCACTACTTTGACATGGATTTATAAAAGATTTAGTAATGAATGTCTGGGTTTATAGCATTTGAAATGAAGTGAAGGTATTGTGAAGATTTTCATGGATGTTCACTCGAAATATGACAAGTTTAGTGTGCCATTTGTGCTCCTGAATTAACTTTACGAGTATGAACATTTGGAAAGTTATTTTAAAACGACCTCGTTGAATTGGTCTCTTTTGGCAAATCTGTTTGCCCCAGCATTCTTGTGAAATTACACACAACCTGTCAGATATCAGAGAAGGCACATGCTAGGTCATTCAGGCCTCACCAATAATCTTCTTCACATAATTTGATTAATGTCGCTAAAAAGCTTGTATTGAAAACTTCAATTACAGAGCGCTGCCTGTTCACACTATTGGAATATTTAATAACTGGATATCGTGTTATATATGGGAGTGCAGAGAGGGTTTTAGTGCTGATAACCAATCGTGTGGTACTAAGTCACCTGCCTGGAGTTGCTCAGCGTCAGTGTTACTGCCAAGCAGCGGGTCAGATCTATAATCTGTAATTATGTTTAGTGTTTGCGGATCCTATGGACATAACTAATAAACAGGTGACTGAGGCTGGGCGGCCCATGCAGGAGCCACCTCGGTTATGTTTGTCCTACACCTCCGCTGGAAGGTCTGGGCTCGTACTGCAGGTTAAGGATCAAGTTGGTGGGCTCATGCATCGGGCATCATTTATATACCCGGAATGTCCCTGGATGTTTCCGGTTCGAGTCAAAACTATCAAAAGGGTGTACACACAGTAAGTGTATCATACTGACTTTTGTATACATGTAACTTGTTTTACTTTTTTCATTCTTTTTAAATCATTGAAGTAACTTCCTGTTTATTTTCCAGATATTTTTCAATGACACACTCTTTGTTTCTTAGAGACTTCAGTGCACCAGAAATACTTTCATATTATTAATATATGTCTACATTGTACTTTCAAGAAAATGTGAAAATGAAATTGGGGAAAAGAATTGTATTCTTACACTTGATACGCCAAATATTTAGTAACTAATCTTTGTCTAAGTAAGGAGACGCTGTTTCAATTTTGTAAAATTTAATGTTTTATTTAAAAAAAAAAAAGATAAATTCACTGCATGAATGTTTGTACATGATTGTCAAAAATTGGAAAATATTAATCATTTATTTACAATATTGAAGTTCTCCCTATTATATTTGGCTTAGATTGAAAGACTGTTGTCTCTTGTGTATTGACTTTATTGTATTTATACAAGATCAGCAAAGGAACAAATCTCAACATTGTAAATATTTTGTAGTTTTAAAAAACAGTTTGTTCACAGTTGATCAGTAGAAAAAAAAAATATATATATATATATACACTCCCTTGATAATGTTGATAAAGTCTGTTTCTTGACAAATAAACTTGGCAAGCGTAGATCACAATGCACAGGAAAGCGCTATTTTCATAAACTCAACTTTGGTAAAATTGTTTCAATATAGAACATGGTATCCCAGAAGTATGTGTTTGCGGCACTATATGACACGTTCTGCAACATGGTGTCTTCAGCAGTTCAGGGTAGTGATTTCATAAGTTCAGCCAAGTAAGTGCATGTGTAAAGTGTGGATCTGAACAGTCAAGTCACAGGAAAACAGAAAACCTAAACCTAAATATCATTCTAAATATTGTTTCAATATGTTAAACTGTCTGTGATGGAACCCATTTTCTACAATCACAGTATGGTTTTATTAGGTGACCATGCATTGGGAATTAATTGATAGACGTAATACACACACATATTAAAATCAAATTCTTAGTCAGTGACCATTCTGTGAACACAAAGGCTTGTTACTCATGAGTTGGTTCAATTTTGTCTCAGACGAATAGTGTGTACCTATTTATTATTTATATTCATTATACATAAAAATTAAGCTTAAATTATATGTTAGAGATTGAAAAATGTCGTGTATAGTATGAGGGGGGAATTTGAGCAGTAGTTTTACTTTTTGATGTGTATAGTATGAGGGGGGAATTTGAGCAGTAGTTTTACTTTTTGATGAACAAGTTAAATTGCTGGTCCTAGATGTTTTGTCTGGTGAAATTTATTCTAAATAAGCCTTTAAAGATTAATGGAAGTATTTTCTGATAATTCATTTTTACCATTAACAGTAATTGTCAACAAATGATCACTTAACAAATAAGAATTAATGAATTCAGTTTCAAGTTTCTTGTTAGTGTTAACACTACCATATAGATAGTTGAAATGTAAAGAAAGACTACACCTAGGGTAGGACAGTCTTGTTTGTATATGGCATTGAAGGTGGGGGTTTGAATTAACCATGTCTAGGATATTGAATATCTGTAGATATAAATGAGGGGGCCATTTTTGTTTTGTTTGCTCTGTCAGCAATCTATGTTCTTGAAAAATTGGTTTGGAGCAAAATTTGATCCTCATTTGAGGCCTGATTATTCTGTAAACATATAATTGACTGTTGAAAGAGATCTCATATCACTTGAATAAGAGCATTTATTTGTGAGTCATATTTCAAAATGTCACTACATAGATCCCTGAAAGAAAATCCTGTACTTCAGAGTGTTCCTGATTCTAAACCAGCATGAAGGTGTTGTGCTCGATATTGTCTTACAATAGAAACATCCAGATAAATGATTATTTTTTATTTCTAAAGTTGCACTGATATAGGATTGCTTTTACACTAGCAGAATATTGATTTCATTTTCAACACCCTCGCTACTGGTTGTACTAAAGGGTAGTTTGTGTGCCATCACAAATAATTAAAATCCTATTAAATGCCCCTAAAGCTATATGGCTTTTCCTCCACATATTTTAATTACTAACATGGTTTATCCAATACCTGAGAGTAGTCCATTGGGAATTTTTGGTGACAAGCTCAGTAATAGGTGCTATGTCATCACGTTTTGAATTTATGGTGATTGTTCTCATAAAAAGGACAAAGAAATTGTCATCTTGGACCATATTAATTTGACTAATTTGATTTGAATGTTTAGTATTCACAACTTACCCGTCACAGGGTGCTCTTGAGAGGAATGTAGCTGGAAGTCACTTTATGGCTGAAATATTGTCAAAGCAACAGTTAACCCTTTCCCTCATATAGACTCATTTTGACGCACTCAATAGGTACCACATAAAGCCTGATCTGCAAAAAGCCAAACTCAAACCTTACCAAATTTAATTGTAAAATCCTCATTTCCAGACCACTGAGGAGCAGCGAACAGCATAAACCTGATCAGCCTGCGAGTTATACTGTTCGCATAGGTCTTTTCATGGTATCCTCTATGAGGGAAAGGGTTAAACTCTATCACAATTGATGATACATATTATATACCTCATTTTTATTTGGCCCTTTATTGTGTCTTTTTTTTCTTTCATTGTGAAACAAATGCAAAGTTAGGAAAAGTACAATTTCCAAAGAGTCCCAGTTGACAAAGTAAATTCATATGGGACCAGCATGGGTCCCAGAGGTTGAGACATGGAGGCAGTGTTATACAGCTTTATGCTTTCTTCTCTCCGTATTGAACGGCTGTTTGAGTGGTGGGCCACCTACCTAATTATTGCCTCGCTAAGAGCTGGATTGTGTGCTTTGGCTAGCTAATCAATGAAAATCTATTCATCAGAAATAATTGAGAAAGTGGCAAGTGCATGTTTACCTTCCAGTATAGTTTTTGTCACTTCAACTTTCTTATCAATAATGAAATTTAAGAAAAGTCTTTTGAACAACATTTTGATAAATCCAGATCAATAGATGTGTATAGAAATATATTTATCTAGGTTGACAATTCATTTGAGTTTTATGCAGGCCCTTGGCCCCTGTATCTATCCTGGTATTAAAACGTTTGGCTCTTAATCTAGAAGACAGGTAGATACAGATAATAAATCAAGGAGTTTATAATGATATTCATCCTGTCTCTCACTTCATTTATATATTTAGATATGTTTTCTTCTGAGACATAAATATATCCGGGTACCTAAAATACTGAAAGAAATCAGTCTTCTTCTACAGTTTTTATTATCATCATTAAGGAAAAGTTTATGTAAATAGGCGTCATCAAATAGATTGATCAGATCCGTGTTAGCTGTTTTTGCTTTAGTTTCTATTGACCCATATACAACTATTGGAAGCTGTAGGGAGTTCTTAATTGTTTATTTTTGGATCAGCAGTGCCCTAGAAACAAGTTTCAGACTTGGATAGTCATATAAATTAGTGTCACATCAAACCCATTAATACCCCATTAACAATCTAATTGCTTTCTATTATAGACTATTTGTAGAATAATGGCTGTTAATGATTATGATATTGCCATGGAACAAATTTTACAAAATGAATAGTTACTTTAAGGGTTTAGATAACAATAGAACAATAAAGTTCTATTTGCCATTGTTTTCCCGCTCATTGTATAAACAGTCACTATATACTTGTATTGTAAGGTCCATTAGTATTATGTTGTTGACATGAAGTCTCCTTTTTCAACATCAGCTTAATTGTCTATAAAAAACAAACAAAACAGGGAAATACTTACTTATGCTGTAAAAGAATAAAGAAAATTTCATTTTATTCACCCAAAACAATTCAGTGATGAATGCTTTATTGGTTAAGTGCTCCATTAAATGAACACACAGTAATTACTTTATACATGTATTACCTTTCTCAAAATTTTTTATGTACCTGGTATTTATTTATTTATGAGCAACAAATTTCTAGTCAGTTCAAATATCAATAAAAAAAAAAAAAAAAAAATTCTTCTTATTGATTTTATTTGCAGATTTCAGATCATCACTTTTGTTTAGTGGGTATTACAGCTGAGTTAAGTCATTACACCTGTTTCATTTAATAATGGCTAAATAAGGAAAAAAAATTCTGAGCAATTGTCTTAATTTGCAATGAATGAGGTAAATGATGCTATAGCACTCAATATGTGGTTTTATATTGCTACTTGAAAGGTAGAAAGATAATAAACATTAATTCAGTGCCACTTTCATTACAGCTGGTGTACGGTGGACTGGCAATTAGCCTGACTGGCTGCTTACTGAATCTGGCTTTCTTATGAAATAATCATGAGATGTTCATTACTTTGTTGATGTATGGCCCACTTCTTCCGCCAATCCTGTTATATAGGGATGGTACTAGGTACATGGGGTCAGATATGCTACAGACACAGGAGAGAACACTCGCTAGGCCTACAATGCCTCGTGCCATCATACCTGACAGGCCTAAAACGGTGCCTTACTTGATTAAGCGGCAACCAGATTGGATTAACTTACCAGTGATTGTTCCAGTGTTAAAGATTCACTTTACTTTTCCTTACAGTTCCTCCAGTACCCCGACGGTGCCATACTCAACAGCAGATATTCTATATGGAAATGAGGTGACCAGTAGGGGCCAGGCTGAGGATGGACGGCAAAACAGTTTCGGAGAGGGTGAGAGAAATGGACTGTCTCGGCAGAAGTCAAAGGAGCTGGAGCAGCATCCAAACAATCGACGACCCAGCAGTAAATCTGGGTCTAGGAAGTCGCTGACTATTGATACAGCCGGTAGGTGTTTGTCATGTCGTACATTGTGTGGCCTTGGTAGTCAAGGTCAAGGCTATTTTCACTTGACCTTAACTATGTTTAGATTACTGTAGAACTTCTATGTGTAAAAATTTGATGATTTGAATTTCTCGCTGTGTCAAAGTTAAATCAGAGTTCGCACATTTTTCCCTTTATATTTATAAGAAAACCCCTTTTATGTGTCAAATTTTTCAATGTGTCAAAGTTTTTCTGCTGACTGTACATAATAATTTTGAGTTTAATTTTACCTTAACTCAACAAGTCGAAGCCCTTTGGCTGTTTTCACAACTTCGACTGCAGGATAATGTTTTTTTTACAACTGCCTCAGCTGCAACGAAATTGATGATTTGTATTGACAGGTGGTGATTACACATGAACTGCATCTTTTAATGGTCTTCTTATGCTTTTCTGTTAGTGAAAACGATGCTTTAATTATAATCACTCTAGGTGCCATATCATTTGAATTTAAACTTTTGTGAAATTATTTGAATTTGTTTATATAGTGGATACTTCCACTGATAATGGTATGTTGGTACGGAAAGGACCCAGTACCCCAAACCCGGGCATCTGGATATCAAACATATTAATGATTAACTCTGTACTCATACCCATCCTTTAATTGCATCAGTTACATTTTGTGTGCACATTTTGCTTAAAAGTGAATTTGTTTTCATGGAAAAATATATTTCGTTTCAAACACACCTGAAAACAGAGGAATATCCATTTCATATACAATTTACATATACCTATGTATAAAATTATGTTTACGGCTGAAAGTTGATGCAACAAAGCCTTATCTAGAATTCAAAGACTCAACAGTTTAACCCTTTCCCTCATATAGACTCATTTTGACTCACTCATAGGTACCACATAAAGCCTGATCTGCAGAAAACCACAGTTAAACCTTACCAAATTTAATTATAAAGTCCTCATTTCCAGACCACTGAAGAGCAGCGAACAGCATAAAACCTGATCAGCCTGCGAGTTACTTGCAGGCTGATCTGGTTTTATGTTGTTCGCATAGGTCTTTTCATGGTATCCTCTATGAGGGAAAGGGTTAACCATTGATATAGCCCTGTACATAAGTCGAAGTCCCAATTTCTATAACTTTTTTGTCAGTCCCTTCAACTTAAATTGATCACAGTTTTATTGTATTTGAATGAGATACAGTCTCACAGCTTAGTATGTGTAGCAAATAATATGAAACTGTATCCATGGTCAAGTTGTAAGTGGCACTGATTCACATATTTACAATGTGCCTGCATATGGCCATTAGCTAGGAAATGTCGTCCCCAGTGGTCAGATTGCATGGTGCAGGTGTTTTGCATAGTTGACCTATATTTAAGTAGTTAAAAAGTTTTTCATTGAAACCTTTCAGAGCATTTCAGTCCCAACACAAAGCAGTCAGTGTGGGTGGGGCTCACTGCTGATATCACAGCTCTTCATGTAGAAAGCCATGAAAATATGATAAATATTACTTAACCCTATCCCTCATAGAGGACACCATGAAAAGACCTATGCGAACAGCATAAAATCAGATCAGCCTGCGAGTAACTCGCAGGCTGATCAGGTTTTATGCTGTTTGCTGCTCCTCAGTGGTCTGGAAATGAGGATTTTGTAATTAAATTTGGTAAGGTTTAACTGTGGTTTTCTGCAGATCAGGCTTTATGTGATACCTATTGAGTGCGTCAAAATGAGTCTATATGAGGGAAAGGGTTAAACCATGCATATAAGGTGGTTTGTTTACAGATAGGTGTTGCACTGTTATGTAATGAGCCTTCAGTGTTTATATAGCTTTCACACGTGTTTATATTTTTCAATATTACATTTAAACAGCATTCAGCATGTTCCTATCTGTTGATTTTTATGATAGTATAAATATTTAGAAATGGCCAAAGCACATTAATTTCAGTGACACTGTTTAGAAATATTTAATAATGACATGCATAATTTTATCCCAACTTTAAAATATGTCTCATAAAAATGTTTACATTTTTACTTGATAAAACAAAATTAGCATATATGTTTAGCACTTCATAGATCACATTTAAAGCATGCAAAGGATGAATATCAGGGTTAGTTCACAGATAGACACCTTTTAGATCAGTTATTATTAATCCAAATCGGCCTGAAAAATAAGGATCAGGGTTTTCTATGTTGTTTGTGGTGGCAGAATATTCAGTAAAGCAGCAAACTGTGAAACAGATCATAAAGTATTTGCAATTGTTAAACTAGTTAGATAGGATCAAAAATAAACCATGAAGTGGAAAATGTTTACATTGTTATTGTGTCAATATTTTTTCTAACACCTACATCAAGATAACAATTATATAGAGGGCTCAGCGCAAAACGGTTGTAACTAATATGTATTAAAGAACAAGTTATGACCATTTTGCACTGAGCCCTCGATATGTAACTGATGAAACTCCATCTCCTTTATGGTGATAATATGCAGAAAATATGCAAATTTTACATGTGATAGGTATAATGTTAAAACAATCTCATGATCTTCCAAGACATAAACAAAATACCGGTCAAACCCAGGAACCTTGCAGAATAGAAGGATTAGTATAAGATGCAAAACTTTGTTTCCCATAAATATATTCCATCAAGTGTTATCTTCCTTGATAGTATGATACCCCTAAACATATTAAAGATGTTTCAAATAAATTGCATGCCTGGATACCGAGATATATGCATGAAAGTACCTTGCATGCAAAACTTTAACCAAAATTTCTAAGTTAAAAAAGGGGTCATAATTTGTAATATATTCTATCAAGAGTTATCAACCTTGGTTGTCTGATGCCCCTAAACATATTCATAAACTTGGAAGTCAATACTATGAATGGTTATTGAGATATAAGGCTGATAGTAGCTTGCATATAAAACTCTTAACCAAATTTTCTATTGCATGCAAAACTTAAACCAATTTTTTTAGTTAAAAACGGGCCATAATTCATATTAAATTCAGTAAAGAGTTATCTACCTTGGTTGTCTAATGCCCCTTAACATATTCATAAACTTGGAAGTCAATACTATGAATGGTTATTGAGATATAAGGCTGATAGTAGCTTGCATATAAAACTCTTAACCAAATTTTCTATTGCATGCAAAACTTAAACCAATTTTTTTAGTTAAAAACGGGCCATAATTCATATTAAATTCAGTAAAGAGTTATCTACCTTGGTTGTCTAATGCCCCTTAACATATTCATAAACTTTCAAGTCAGTACCATAAATGGTTGTTGAGATATAAAGTTGATAGTAACTTGCATGCAAAACTTTAACCAAAAGCAGCAATGTCGACGCCAACTTAAAGGTGACTACAATAGCTCTCATATTCTTTGAATAGTTGAGCTAAAAAAAAAAGGTAGATCAAAAAGAAGTTAAACCTTGAAATAAAGCAATAGGTTAAACAGAGGTTAAATGAATGAGGCAATTTTATGGAGCCATCATAAAACTGAACCTAAAACCCAGGTCAGTGCTCCCCTAGATGAGATTTATTGTCCCAGTCCGGTTTTTCACTGAGTGCATGTCCCATAAACCTGTCTCTGTGCTTGTTATCAGCTGTATATAGCCCTCTCCCTCATATACTCATTTTGAAGCACTCAATAGGTACCACATAAAGCTGATCTGGTTTTTTGCTGTTCGCATAGGTCTTTTCATGGTATCCTCTATGAGGGAAAGGGATAGAGCATTAAGAAATATGATCAGCAAGGTAAAACAGATGGTGCAGTTGTCTATTAAGTAATAAAGATGTAGCCTGTCAAAGTAACCAAGAATGCCATAAAAAGACAAACATAGGCTGGAGCTTTAAAAGGATGTCTTAGATGTTCTAAATAGTTATCGGCAGTCACTTGATATGGTAGACACAGTGTCTGCATGGTGTATATGAGCGTTTGTGTGTCAGGTTGTCTGGATCTGCTCGTTAGGGCAGTAATAACTTGGCAGTCAATGAGACAAAGTGTCGAGCACAAGAATTTGGTCCTTAGCTCAAGGTCAAGGTCATACTCAGATGTCAAAGGTCATGGTGCTGGATTTGCTTGTCAGGGCTGTATTTTAGCCATGGATTACAGGATTTTTAAATGGCAGTAACTTTTGCATAATTATATGCACAAGAGTTAGGTCCCAAGCTCCAAGTTCAAAGTCACACACTTCAATAAAAGGAGTAACAGCAACTTGTGTGCATTCTGCTTGGGGGACTTGCAAAGTTGCTAAGTCATCTTGCAACATCAAGAGGTCCCTAGCTCCATAGTCAAGGTCACTCTTGCACTTTTAAAATGAACATGAAACTTACTTATCTAAGCAATTTTGAAAAGGTCTGTTTGCTACAAAATGTTTTGTATGCAACTTCTCCAACAGTTTTAATGCGCTTTTAATTTCAAACATGAACAATAAAATATGCTATATAAATATAGAAGGCTTATGACATGTGTTGTTCAAAGCTGACATAATTATATGACATCGTACTATGACTTCTAATGCGCAATATATCAACGCAGTTGTATCACTTTTAAAACTTCACAGCCTAGTAAATGTGTGTCAGAATGGATATGATAATGAGTTACATTTTTTGTACTATATCACAGAATAATGCATGGTGTTGCGTTCTGAAGTTTTGTGATCAATCAATCAGGCCTCAGCCTTTGTGATTAGATTACTGCACATCTGATCACTGTTCATTATTCTGCGATAAAACATGATAAACAAAACTCTCCTAAATGTATATCCCACAACATGTGATTATGTAAGTCAGGCAAGCCATCACAGTGTCATTGGACCTTTGCCTTTGACAAAATCAAGATACTGACATTGTGAGTATTTTTTGAGATTCGCATTGCAGCTACTTCCAGTTTTCAAAGAATTCCAGTGAATCATCATGAATGTTTTACACACAGTTTTTCATTGTAAATTCTAAATTCTTCCTTGTTCTGCACATCATCCATCATCTTATTTCAGTATCATTAGACAGAGAGAAAGAAGATGCCATGAAGAGCTTGTCTTCCACTCTACCTCCTACAAAAGCAGGTAACCATTTCCGTCCAAATGGTATCCGGTCAAACTTATTGAAGGGAGACACGCTATACTCATCCAAACCTAATGGTGCTGCCCCAGGTCAAGGTAAGTTGAATCATCATTATACTTAGAGAGAGAGAGAGAGAGAAGAGAGAGAGAGAGAGAGGGAGAGAGAGATTCTTAAAATGAACTTGATCAGCCTGCATGATACTGGTTCCCTAGGTCATTATGTGTCTTATCATTCACATCTGTATCATCAAAGTCTTCTTCTTAATTACAAGGAAATAAATTAAAATGTGGTAAAATATCAAAAAGAATAGTTGGTTCTCAGCTCCAGAACTTTTGTTGAAGTTACTTTGAAATACTGTTTTTCATAATGATTTATGACATGTGTGAATTGGTGATTTGATATTCATTTATCATCTTATTTGGCAAGGTCCTTGTTTTCCATGTTGTTTAGATCTACTTTTTCAACAGGATGGTTTCAGGAAGACTAGAGTTATGACCTGTATTAGGTAAAGACAGTTGGATTATTTCTCATGCAGACAATAACTGGAGTAGATCTTATCCAGTCACATTGAGTTGTTGATAGTATATTCCAGCACTTTGTCATTCATGAGTGTTAAGTATCCACAGTTCACCAATGAAGTAACATAAGAGTTATGTCCCTTTTGGGTATTAAATGTCATCCATTTGTCATGATTATAAAACATTGCATGCTTATAAGGCTTTGTTGTGATGCTTTATTACTTCATTGCTTCAGTAACATTAGAATTATATACCTTCGGAGAAAAAGCAAAATGACAATACCTCCACCAGCCTCTTAAAAAAATGAATAAATAAAAAGAAAAAACAACAACAGAATAACTCAATAGCAAAAACTAGAAACTTGCTTGTATAGACAAACTTATGGTGACACAATTAATTCTTATTGCATTATCTGTGTTGATATATGTAGCAAAGTAGAACATGAAATGGATAAAGATTTCCATAACGTCATGGTTACATCAAATAATTTGATGTGATTTGGTGCCATTTTTGGTAATGTCGGACCAGTTTAATGCAAAAACTGTAGAAAACAACAAAGATAAAAAGATTTTTTTTGTTTTGAGTGTTTATGGAATATATCTCATCTCAAAGTGATAAAATTTTCATATTTTCACTCATGCTACACGCTTGTGAAAATATTGTCATTGTATCATTTCTCGATGAGATGTATTCCATATTCACCCAAAGCAAACAAATATCCTCTATTTATTATGCCCCCCTCAAAGAAAAGGGGGAATATTGCTTTGCACATGTTGGTCGGTCGGTTGGTCTTTCGGTAGATCAAACCTTGTCTGAGTGTGATAACTTAAGTTATATTTGATGCTAAGTCTCAAACTTACTATGGTTGTGCTTATGACTAGTAGAAGACCATTATTGATTTTGGTGTCAATATCTCAAAGGTCAAGGTCACAAGGTCATATATTAACATATTTTATATGAAAGTCTTGTCTTAGTGATAACTTTAGTTCTATTTGACCCTTAGATCTCAAACTTAATATGGTTGTTGCTTATGACTAGAGAAGACCCCTAATGATTTTTGGATTTGTACCTCAAAGGTTAAGGTCATGAGGTAATAAGTTAAATTCTCACAAACACTGTGTTAATTAAGCATTGTCAAACTAATTACAAAAAATCTAGTTAACTCCTAGGTGTCAATGTACAATAATTACTTATGACAAGTAGAAGAACCCTATTGATTTTGGGGTTTGTACCTTTAAGGTCAAGGTCACAAGGTCATAAATGAAATTCTCTTTAAGATTGAAAACCTCATAGGTAGATCAAGGAACAAGGTTAATTAATTAAATGTGTTTAAGTTAAAGTAACAAATTTGTGACCAGCCCACATTATGAAGTCAAACATCATGCATATAATATAGCTTATAAATAATATGGCATATAGAGAGAAATTATTGTTTAGTTGTGCCAGAATTAGTGACCCTGTGTGAAAATGGAAAACAAACAGTACAACAAGCTGAACCAGTTATTAAAAAAGAAATGACTGCAAGTTTTGCAGGAAAATCAATATCTTTACAAATTGATGGTCTGAGACCAAACATTAGTAGACCACTCTTCAGTATATTCAGAAAGGAGATACAAATAGGCCTTTAAATGTCAATATGTTCTGAAAGGGTGTTCAATATCTAAAGGTTATATAAAATGACATTTTGATGAATAGAAAACTCAGTTTCAGTTGCTTTTAAATATATGATGCATATTTTTTATCTTTTTTTTTTCTAAAGAATATTTTCTCTCTCCCCCTTGATCATTTAATCTTGTTGTACTTGTGTTTATTTATTTTGGCAATTTTGATAATGTGAATTGCTTTAAAAGTGACAGAAATATTCATGTTCATGTATGTTGAATTAACATGTTAAACTTTTTGAGCATAATACTGTTTAATTTACTGTCATTGTTGAGGTTTGAAGGGTATATGATAGGCTATATTATATCCATATAGTGTGTGCCATGTCTTCCCTCTGTGAAGATTTTGTCTCAAAATCCTTAATCATTGTAACATTGAATTATAACGGCTGCTAGATTTAATAGTGATTGAAATTACCAATGAAGCGTTTCTGAATTCTGAAATATGTCATTCAGTTATGCATTTTCTTTTCTTATAGTGCTCTTCACAAACATGTTGGATTAAACATTGAAAGATACATATACTGGTCAATCAAGGGTTTCTTTGTCCTTGAGTTGACCTTATTTATTTTACATTGATGGGGAAACAAGTTCTGCAAACTTACTAGTTAACTAATCTCTCTTGATGGTGTCTGGTACTTTGGACCTAGGAAGGTCATGAAAGTTCTTTGCCCCCCATGGGATTGGAACCCACAACCTTCAGGTTTGCAGTCCTACATATAACCACTGGACCACGAAGCCCCCTGGCATGCTTCTGATCTTACCTTTTCAACACTGCTCTTCCTTATACCAAATTTGGTCAGGATACTTATAGAACTAACTGTACACCTGACACATATTCCTCAGATAAACATTGCAGATATACACAATAACGGGGTTAATATTCTTTAGACTTAAAACAAATTTTAAAAAGCTTTGAAGGTTTTTGAACAGTTTGTGAATGCCTGTTTGTGATATTTGTGTTATGTTCAGTGTAGGCCGGGGTACAACCTGAGCCGGGACTATTAAACATATGTTGTGTATACATTGGTGACTGAAGTTTGGCACAGCACTAACAGTTAAATCCTTAATAATCCATGTAGAAATTGTGAGACAATGTGCTCAATGAATAGGCACATTGTACCAGATAGTGAGTGCTCTGTAGGCAGTCTTCCAACTCAGGGCTAGGTTATTTTGTAAAGACAAATCATAGGTTTGTAGAAAAAAATTATCATTAAATATCATCGTTATGGCAAGTTATCAATCAAACAGCAGAATGCTACGGGGGGCAGCAGTCAGATTGGAGCTACTTAGCATGTTGCATGGTCAGTGTTACACATCCATACCAAATTAGGATTTCAAGATTATAGCTGCATGTATATGGCTGTTAATCCTATTTTAAAATCATAGCTTATTGGAAGGATATGGCTCACGGAGGGATCAGTTTTCGTTTAATTGAGGACAGATTGGTATACTTGATTGTTATCGTTGGGTTGTGACATTGGTAGACTGGATATTTTGCAGGTTCAGTTGTGTTTCACCTCACTGGCTGTGTGTGGTACAGTGGCCTTGTATGTGCTCTTCTAGTGCAAGTTGGATATAAGTTTTATTAAAGAATGATACTCAAGTATCTTCATAGTTATGTGAAACGTTGACACCAAGGATTATTGTTATTCTTGACATTATTATGTGTGTTTATATTTGTATTAGGTTTGGGTGGACAAGACCTCAGATGTTAATCGCCATTTTTTTGTGAGGGTGGGGATATGAAAGAGTGACAGTTGTCATAGTTGTTAGAAGATTTTCATAAAAATTGATCTTAATGGGAAAAACATTCCATATTGTACATAAATTACTGTCAGTTTTAAGATAATAATGATGAAAACTAAAACAGTATATATATACTTTTTTTAAAGGCCCATCATTCTCCCCAAAATAGTGTACATTACTCGAACAGAAAAGTAAGATGTGTGTTACAGATTTGTTAAGAGATTTATACATATACAACAATATGACTACAATGCATGATTAAGAAAGAATATTCAACTTTTGATAATTACATTGTTTACATATTAAATACCTAATCTGCATATTCCGCATATCTTTGTCAATTTTCTGATGTTTTACATAGTCTCCTTTAATGAATCGTGAGTGCTTAAACTGATGACATAGCTGATAAACATACTGTGATTCGGCAATGTTTTTTCAAATTCATATTATTTCCGATCGAAGACCACCATTGGGAATACACGCCACTTCAAAATGTAAACAATAATAGTATCCCGACATCCATCCAAAACACTAAATTGCGTAAATTGATCAATATTTTCAATGTGTTTGAGTTATTTTACTGCAGATATTTACACATTATATACCGTTTGTGTCAGTCTACAATATATCAATATTGTTTCATATTTTCTTTTTCATGAAAATTGTATCATTATGAAATGTAATGGGTCTTTAATAGGAATCTGTACAGGAAAGTCACTGATACAAAATGTAATTTTATTAATATAATGAGAGAAATGATTTATGTCTGAATTAGTTCAAGTCTTTAGAGTTGTTTTCAGAAGGGATAACAAAAAAAATCTCTTCATTTGCATCAAACGAGAGCTGTTCAAGAATGACACACATTCAGTATAAAACCAAATCAGCCTGCTAGTTTAACCCTTTCCCTCATAAGACTCATTTTGACGCCCTCATTAGGTATCACATAAAGCCTGATCTGCAGAAAACCACAGTTAAACCTTACCAAATTTAATTACAAAATCCTCATTTCCAGACCACTGAGGAGCAGCGAACAGCATAAAACCTGATCAGCCTGCGAGTTACTCGCAGACTGATCTGGTTTTATGCTGTTCGCATAGGTCTTTTCATGGTGTCCTCTATGAGGGAAAGGGTTAAGAATGAACAGTGTTAATCTTATTCAGAGTGAAAAATCATTCATTTTATTATTGCTTTTCTATCTTGCAGTGGTGTAAAATGGCATTCAAATTAAGGGGGTACTTCTCATGACTGTTTCATAAACATGTGGATGGTTTTTTTTGCCAGTAGTTTGTTTTCAGACTTTCAGTCTTCAAAGCACTCAGTATTATTTTAAGATAAAAATTTATTTCAAGTTATCATGTAATACTTCTAGACTGCAGGGTTTGGTATTTAATAAGATCAGTGTAAGACATATAGACATTTTAAATATTTCTTACCAGACCAAATATTTACAGTAGTTGGTTGAATAAAAAAAGAAATATGTCAGTTATATAGAGAATCACTGGAAATTATTGATATGATATGAGAAGTTGGACATACTCCCAGAAAATCAATCATACAAGGGGAAGAAATGTACACTTTTATAATAAGGTCTTTTCAAAACTTCTCAATTAGAATATAAATAAAAAGCAGGTGAGGTTTTTAAGCCTAAATGTTATTGCTGACTGGGTATTTCGATGCCAATTCTTAAAGATTGAAGTTATTCAGTATATTTAATGAATACCTCATTCTTATAGTTGGCCTCTGTCAAATTTCAGGTCGTGAGCAAGATGACCTTGTAGCTATGGGAACATTATGGAACCCTAACAACAACGGAACCCCGCCACAGCAAGCCTCATCCTCCGTGTTACCATCATCTCAGCAACAGCAGCCGCCACAACTAGCAGCCAGTAGAAGCAACAGTGTGTCTAACAACACCAACACTAACTCATATCCAGCCAAAGTGGCGACGTCCACCAGTAACGTCCATCAGTCCATGTCTTCATCCAACAACACAATGACACCACAACGCAAGTTCACCAGCAATAATGTACGGCCCATCATGGTGCAGAACAATAATGTCTCAGGGAAGAAGAACAACCTTAAAGACCAAGAAGGTGGGTAACATCTTGATTGAATCAGTAGTAGTGTCAGGGTATAGCTTCATATCTCATTTTTGTCTCATGCATGGGGATTTCTTGATATGAGAATCTTTTTCAATGGAATTCCTACCCTATCCTATTGTTCTTTGTAACATAGCAAAGATGAGGTTAATCACACTTTAACCCTTTCCCTCATATAGACTCATTTTGATGCACTCAATAGGTACCACATAAAGCCTGATCTGCAGAAAACCACAAATAAACCTTACCAAATTTAATTACAAAATCTTCATTTCCAGACCACTGAGGAGCAGCGAACAGAATAAAACCTGATCAGCCTGCGAGTTACTCGCAGGCTGATCTGGTTTTATGTTGTTCGCATAGGTCTTTTCATGGTTTCCTCTATGAGGAAAAGGGTTTAGATACACACCATGTTGAGTGTAACGAATTGATTCTTGATTAGTATTGGTATAATTTTTTTCTTGTAGATGTCATTTTGACACATGTTTTGATATATTACTTGGGTGAACTATGAAGACAGCACTTTTTAGTACAAAAGACATGAGTATCTAGATACACAGTCATGATCAGTTATATTTGCACTATCCTAAAGTAACTGCTAGTGTGATGAAACCAGAATGAAAATAAGTAATTTAACATATAGCATATTGTGGGATGACTGCAAAACTATTTTAAGTGCATAAAGGAACCGAAGGAGATAAAAAAACTTCTTAGTCAGTCAAACTATTAAGGTAAGTAAATAGAAATAGAGCAGTTTTCAGGTTATGAATGTGTAATGTAAATGGTATGTCTATATGTAAATGTTTATTTCCAGTAGACCCGAAGTACACCGACCCGATGTTAGGGGCACCTGCATCCTTCCAGCAGAGAATTATAGAGCTGGGTGCTTTAGAGGGGGACACTGTTCGATGGGAAAGGACAAAACGTTTAAAGAAAAAGAAACAGGATCGGGACTCTTGAAGAAACTTGCGTTTAGTTCTGACTGTGATAAAATAATACATAACATGATCTTCAGTCTTTCTGCATTTTATCTAACAAGTGTGTGTAGAATGTTAGATATAGGCTTGGTATATTCCCCATCAGGCAAACTGGTGTATGTGAAAGAGACACATTGTGACATCAGTGCTCTAGCAGAAGTTGAAAGCAAGCAGTTGCTCTTTGGGGTTGTTCAGTCGATGGATACATTGTGCAAGAGCTTAAGATATTTGCTGTGGTGCATGTGAACCGGTAAGAGGTATAAAGCTGTTGGAGAAAATTAGCTCTGGCTAAAGATATTTGAGTGTTAGAGAAAGTGACAGATAAGAGCAAGAGAGTAGAGTCCTTGGATGGTGCTGGATATATGTATCAAGACAGAGGCCCGAGGACAATATACTCCCTGGAACGATACCGAGCAAAGATCAGCAGACGGCCATTACTTATTTCCTCTTATAGAGGCTTAAAAGGCATTTTATAATGAAGATATAGACAGTTATGGACTTATTTACGTAGTTAAACTCATCTGTGTTTTCAATTAGAAAGTGTTTTTAAGCTTTAATATGAATCCGTCCACAGCATTTCTTGACTGGTTCTCATTCTATGTTGCCAAGAAAGCACCCTTTTCTCTTTATCTATAAATTTACATTTTTCAGTTCTTGATTTTTATATGTCTTAGTCATGCAAAATGAAATTAAACAACATTGAAATCAATATTGAAAATCCTAATATTGAAAAATAGTGCCAGGTTAATAAAAATGCCAGTTTTAGAACATTTACGAGATAACTTGTAATTAGTCACAAGCTAATTTGGGTGCTTTGGACATGTTATGTACACATCTTGAAAATGGGGAAGAAAGTCTGACAGTGGTGATGTAGCTCACAAAATTAGCATTGAACATCTCACTATTTTTATTAATTTCCCACGGACCTCAGTTCAGAAGACATCAGGATTTTCAAGACATGATATATATGTATTTCATTTCTTAACCGTCTGTGATAAACATTTGCTCAAACTTTCTTCCCATACAAGTTTCATTTTCTTTTTTGTGTCCAATTGTGATAGTCTATTCAAAGTATTTATGCTACATGGTCCTTCCCTTTAAGTATTTAATAGATAATTCTGTGTGGTTCTTGTTTATGAGAATGAAAGGTCTGTCTGGCTAACTGTTGTCATTATGTTAAGAATGTGTTGTGATTTATTATCAAATAGTTGCCAACAATATCTGTAGATTGTTCTTTTATCTGTATCTTACCTTATAATGTACCACTTGCATGTTTCATTCACACCTTAGAGACTTTTAAATTGTATCTTGTTTTTTAATTCATTTTAGGCATTCAAAGTCATGAGAAAGGGGGAAAAATCTACATGGTTTAGTCCATGTAATAAGATATAAACCTATTAAGTTTCATGTTGTAGATGACTGAATTTGAAAAAAAAAATGAAAGAATGAATCCAGTATGTTTTTCTATGTGATACTTTAATCACATATTTAGTTTTGTTTGATTTTTAAATATTTCAGTTTGTAGGACTCATATTTTCTGTATTTATAATTCAGTATTTTACTTTCAATAATTCATGGTGGATGAAGAGTACTGATCACAATCTTCTAAAATTTGGGTTCTGTATTGTCAGGTGTCTAAATTTTAGCATATATTTATACTATGTTGAACAGAAAGCAAAGCTGATTTTTGTGACCTATATAGTTAAAGTATGATTGAACCTTTTCTTAATCAAATCTCTGATAGATACCAATGGCAAATTAATTCCCAACTAGTCCGACAATTTCAGTCAGGCAAGGGTTACCACCAAGTTTTAAATAAAGGTATTTTAATGAAAGCAAGCTGTAAATAAACCTGATAAACACACATATTACTTAAGGTCTAATCCAGCCCCCACAACGACAACCATAAGCTCTGTAAGAGCTTGCCGTTAAGTAATAGATATGAATATTGACACACAAAACAAATCAATATTGATTTTTTGGTCTCTTGAATTGGAGAGTAAGGCAGGATATAGTTGACCTTACATTCAATTTTCTGCCTCATTGAATTTTTAACAATACTAGAAAAGACTGTTCACAAGAGAAAATAGGCTCATGTACATTCTGTAGACTTCTGTTGAAAGAAAATTTGAAGGCTGTGAGGATTTACAGCTCAATTATAAAAAAAACTTCATGTGGCTCTCAAGCAGTTGATATTCAGGCTACAGACTTGTTTAACTATGTGGTTTTCAGTTTTCTTTTACATGCAGTGTGAACATTTGAATTTGTGATTATTATCTTAAGAAATCTCACTTTTGTGCATCTTTGGTTCCTTAAGCTATGTAATGTAATTTATAGATTCTTATTCTTAAAATAATCATCTTGTCACATTTGTTTTTGTTTGTTTTCTTTTTCATCATCACCAAATGTATGATGTATACAAGCATTATATATACTTCTCAGCCTGTTATAAGGGTGATATATGTTGACATGTTGTGAGAGACGTTAAATTTCACCCACTGGTTGTTCCAGTTTTGATACACGGGAAGATTGAGACTTAAGATTGTTTCTTACATGTATCTGTTTCAGTGTGGCTGTGATTTTCTGTAGGTTAAAATTGTTTATGCAACCATATAACTTTAAAAAAATAAAATTATTTAAGTAATATTATTTGTCTGCCATTGTTCTTTTATTTTACCAACCTGTAAATAAACATCTTTGGTGTACACAAATCAGATACCTGTTGATGTTAGTCATAAAATAATAAGCAAATCCAGATTAACAGTTATATAACAATACTGACAAATCATCAATAAGCATCAATGCTAATGAAATGTAAGTTAATGGCTCAGTCAAGTTTACCTGACAATTCTATATGCAAACTTTGACTGAAAACAGAGGTAGACCACATGACTCTGGATCAGTCAGGTTGCTGCTCATATTCTTCAGCAAGAAATGAACCTTGAATTGTTCCACTCTACCAAGATGTATAAATGGGTACCTGCAAGGGTTATTAGGGTCATGCATATGACTTCCTAGCGCCATTTGTCTTGGTTGCTCATATGGGATTTACAAATAAACCAAATGACTATTTCTTGCATTGCTTGTGCAGTTTAGCAACATTTACTACTCACATGAAGTGTAACAAAAATGAAAGAGAATCACTTTTTGTTGCTTTTATCACTTTTTAACTAAAAGTATTGATATTTTTCAAACATAGCAAATCTCGCAGGACTGATCTATCAAGAACCATGTGACACCACAGTGTCAAGTATAATTGTCATGATATGAAAATGGCGGCTTCCATTAAGCGTTCTTTTATAGCATATAACAGTCATTTTTTGTTAAATTTCAAAAATTGTGTCGAATAACATTTTATGACAAAACTTATTTATGAACACCTGTTCTTAGGGTTGCAGTACCTTTAGTTGACTAAACAAGAACTTGCTTGAAAGTAAAGTATAACTACTCTAGTGGTCCTTTAATCACAAATTTGAGTAGCATCAGCTTAAATTTAATAATTATGGTCACTTGATTTTACCTGGTGATCTTCGACACCGACCAAATTCAAGATTTGACCATCTGACTTTGAGCATAAGAATAATCAAATACGACTACTCCTTTTCAAGGGATATTGTGACTTTATTTGAGCCATTATGATAAAGTGTCATGAGCTGATCATTTATGCTACCGTTAAATCAAATTAATTTTTGCTATTGCCTTCAAAGAACAATACAAGGATACTTGCAGACCGCCATAGAGCCTCATTTTTAAAAACAAAAGCATAAATTTAGCAAAAATACCATATAGCCAGACCCTAAGATTACTACAAATATGTTGTGCAGATGATTCGTACACAGAATGTTCCAACGATTAATGGAAAATACAAAAACCCAACTAATCAGACACGCCATCGAGAAAGTAAATATAGCTATCTTCAATAGTAAACAAGGAAGAAACATCATTCCATTAAACTTACCAATAACTCATATATCCCGAACACACAAAGTATACTTTCAAAATATAACTTCTTCTTGGACACAGACCAGAAACTAACAAACTTTGCAGAGAATAAAGTCATAACAGTATACCCTTAACCTCCAAACACAGGAACTTACTTGTATCCTTTGACTTCCATCCCAGGTAACAACAAGAGGGCCAAGATGGCCCTGTGTCGCTCACCTGAGTAAGATAGCTGTGTTAGGCATGATGACAAAAATGTGGCATCAAAAGTGTTTTCTAACATTAGACTAAGTGACCTAGATTTTGATCCTACCTGAATTTGCACTCAACTGGGAATTCATTTAGTCATCATTCTAATCAAGTTTAATGAAGACTGGGACAAAAATGTAGGCCTCTAGTATTCACAAGATTTTTCTAAAATTTGCCCTGGTGACCTACTTTTTGACCCCATGTGGACCAGTTTTTAATTCATCCGAGATTTGATGTAAACAAACATTCTGACCAAGTTACATTAAGGTTAGGCTAAAACTGTGGCCTCTAGAGAGTTTACAAGGTTTTTCTAAGATTTGAATAGCATAAAGACAAACATCTTGACATAGTTTCATGAAGATTGGGCCAAAAATGTGGCCTCAAGCATGTTCACAAGTTTTTTTTTTATATTTGACCCAGTGTCCTAGTTTTTAACCCCACATGACCCAATTTCAAACTCATTCAAAATATAATGTAGACAAACATCCTGATTACATTTTATGAAGGTTGGGCTGAAATTGTGGCCTCTAGAGTGATCGCAAGATTTTTCTATGGTTTGACCTGATGACATAGTTTTTGACCCAACGTGACCCATTTTCAAACTCATCAAAAATATCATGTAAACAAACATCCTGACCAAATCTAATGAAGATTGGGCTAAGACTGTGGCCTCTAGAGTGTTCACAAAGTTTTTCTAAGATTTGACCTGGTGACATAGTTTTTGACCCCATGTGACCCATTTTCATACCCATTCAAGATATCATGTAGACATACATCCTGACCAAATCTAATGAAGATTGAGCTAAAACTGTGGCCTCTAGAGTGTTTACAAGGTTTTTCTAAGATTTGACCTGGTGACCTAGTTTTTGACCCCACGTGACCCACTTTCAAACTCATCCAAGATATCATGTAGACAAACATCCTGACCAAACATAATGAAGATTTGGCTAAAACTGTGGCCTCTAGAGTGTTCACAAGAGTTACCCAATTTCAAACTCATCCAAGATATCATGTAGACAAATATTCTGACCAAGTTTCATGAAGATTTGGCTAAAACTGTGGCCTCTAATGTGTTCACAAGCAATTGTTGACGACGGACAAAAAGAGGTCACAAAAGCTCACCATGAGCACAAGTGCTCATGCAGGTGAGCTAAAAAATGGAAACCACCATTTGAAGCCTGTGCAAAGGGAATCAATACCAGCAACAACAACCACCTATCATTGACAAAATCCTATGTGTAAAGACCACCTCCCACCCACTGATCTCACCTCCATCATCGTCAACAAAAGGGGACAAAACAACAGTAGATTAACCCACTAACTCCGACAGCAATATCACATTATGTTTGGATGAATTGGACAGTAAAATCTTAAAACAAAGTTACATTAATTTATTCTATCTATGGCATGTGGACCATGTGATCAGAAAATCCAAAAATTTTCTACTTAAGTGAAATGATTTTGATATAAAGTATCCTGAATAAGACTCAGATTAAGTTGAAATGTCCATCCTAATAAAAGGAAGTCAACCATATCCATTCACCCTTTATGCTTCAATTTTTTTTTATATACATGTATGTTAAAAGTCAATGAGGAGATATATTTGTGCCAAATGAAATTAATTTCTGGTCAAATATTTTGATTTGAGTATGTGGCTTTCATTATTTTTGGAGGATAATTATTGCTTGCAAGGCTGTGGGAAGAGTTTAAATAATGTATTTTTTATTTGAAAAAAAAAATGTAATTCAGCTCAAAAGAGAGAAAGAAAAGAAAAAAAAGATGAATACATGTAGAAGACTAGAAATTATTGAGTATCAAACTCAAAAAGTTTGTCACCATAACGACTGGTACATGCTCTCATCAGAGGTCTACTACAGCTATAGCACAGGGCGAGTATGTGTTCTCATAATCTTGCTTCAAACTCTTCATGATTGTCTAGAACTTTGGCAAATAACCAGAGTAGTAATTTCTAGACAGTGATATGAAGGAAAATGGTCGTTTTTAATCCTTTCCCTCATAGAGGAAACCATGAAAAGACCTATGCGAACAGCATAAAACCATATCAGCCTGCGAGTAACTCGCAGGCTGATCAGGTTTTATACTGTTCGCTGCTCCTCAGTGGTCTGGAAATGAGGATTTTGTAATTAAATTTGGTAAGGTTTAACTGTGGTTTTCTGCAGATCAGGCTTTATGTGATACCTATTGAGTGCGTCAAAATGAGGAAAGGGTTAACTGTCATAATTAATACCTACACATCCATTTAACTCTAGATAGCCCATCACCACTACACAGACATGAGGTGTGAGAAATAGATAGTCCATGAATGCCCATTTTATGTCAATATATAGCATTTTGTTTGCATTTGAGATGAATATAGATGTAGTTCTATGGAGTCGCCTGAACGCTATCATATATAAGTATTTTTATCACAGGTCAGATTATAGTTCATCATGTTGTTACTTTGTTGTAAATATTATTTGCGAAGGAATTGTTAACCTTTGTGTAAGGGATAATATGAAAAGAACAATTATATATTTCATAATTGATGCCAAGTTGTATTTAGTAGCATATTTTACAAACTGGGTTTAATATTATTATTATTGTTTGTCTTTTCTTTCTGTACATTGTTGCAGGGAGCCACATCTTTTCGAGTCTGTTTGGGAAACTATGTGAAGCTTGAGATACTATATTGTTCAGAATTCTATGGTGAAAAATTGATGAAAGAGAACAGCTTTTATTTTGACCCCCTCTGGTGTATTTACATAACCTCAAACAAGACTTAAGAGATGGGGGTTAGTGGGAGTGTTATTTGTATATACACATAATCACATGTAGATAAACAACACTAACTTAAAATACTAAGGTAGGCAGACCTTACCTCAGGGATATTCCAACTAACATGTATAGCCATCGACGAAACCCATGTTTGCTCAATATGCTCGGGTTTAATGTCCCACCGACTGTATTTCGGCAGTCATTTGGGGACTTTAGTCTACACGAGACATAAAGTGCTTCTACACTGCGACATCACACCAAAGACAAGTGGCATAATACCACACCAAGTTGCATTATTCTGACACCCGGCCAACCAATCCTGGAACAACCCTTATATGCTGAGCGCCAAGCAAAGGAGCTATACCAGTACATGTACCTTTTCTTATGACTTTGGCATGTCATGGCCAGGGATGGAACCCAGGACCTCCCAATTTAGGATAGGACACTCTTACCACTTGGCCACCGGGACCAGTCAATCAATATGCTTTTCTTCTTTATATTCAATCATGGGTTATTTGTTTAGCAAAAATCCGTACTCATGAATTATTAATTAAGCATTTCATTTGACAAGTTTTGAAAGTCAATAGTGCTATCTATCATGAGGAGATGATGTCAACATAGCAGTTTATTTTGTAGGCATACTGAGTCTGCATTTGCATTTGTTACTTCAATAAAGAGTATTCAAAATACGATGTGAGCTTTCATTGGTCAGAAAGGAGCTCATTTATATTAATGAAAGTGAAATTTTCCCTAATATATTTTGCAATATTATTACAGACATGCCTATTTCATTACAGCAGGCCGCGATTTCTATAGTGTGCAGACTGATGTATATTGTCAGGTGAAAAACGTGGTATATGCTGTAAGTTGTGCACGATGTGATGTTACAGTCTATGTGAGAGAGACGGAACGCCAGTTAAAGGAGAGAAGGCAGGAGCACCTAAGGGATGTTAGGCTAACAAGGGATCGACCAATAAACGCACATTTTGAACTAGGATACCACACTTATGAAGACATGCGACGGTTACATTAGACAATTTGGATAAAGAGACTGCATACTATCAAGCCGCTTGGCTGCAACACGCAAGAATTGCCTTCTTTGCCATTTGCCAACGTAACGTCACCTTTTGACGTTAATTTGTACGACATTGATGTTGTTCATAGAAATAACAATATGGCAACTATTCAAATGTCTATAATGTAGAACTTGCTAAAAATTCATGGTTTTTTTTCTTGAGAAAGGCATACTTTTGCCAAATATTGAGTTAGAGTGAATTGAATTAATTATTTATTGAAATTTTCCCAGTCAAATATCCCGTACTGATAACAGAATATATACCATGGGTTACGACAATGACGTATAGCATGTATGGGAGAGGAGGGACAGGATATCATTTTAAAGAGCAAGGGGTATATTTTTATTTATATTTACCTGTATGTGGTTGTAATTTTTATCTTAGTTGCTTGTTTTTCGCTATATAAAAAACAACAACTACACAACATGATCAACAAAGAAATGTCTCTGTGACACTGGTGCTCCACTGGCATACATTGATCACAACTAATATTTGGCTATTTTTAAAAGTTTATATCTTGATGTGCATTTGTATCAAGTTTCATGATGATGTGAAGTAATCTCAGTAGAAAACAAGTGCCAGTAGAACCGGTGGATGCTCCCCCGAACTGTGCTTTGTCACTTAATGGGTACTTAATTATAGTATGCTATATTTAAGTATGAAAAATAGCAAAGGACAATAACTCCTAAATTATGCAAAACAGAGTTATAGTTCTTGTACAGTGCACTTCTCCTAATTAAAATCTATCTACCTATGAAGTTTCATGTTAATACGGTAGTTACCTATTACAGTTTTTGTGTTATGCTCCAAACAAAATTATGATGGACAAAGTGGCAACTATAATATGCTCTCCCTTCGGGGAGCATAAAAAGCTCAAACACATTGGTAAAACCGAGGCAAAAAACAACCAATATCACCAGGTTCATTTAACCCTTTCCCTCATATCGACGCACTCAATAGGTCCCACATAAAGCTTGATCTGCAGAAAACCACAGTTTAACCTTACCAAATTTAATTACAAAATCCTTATTTCCAGACCACTGAGGAGCAGCGAACAGCATAAAACCTGATCAGCCTGCAAGTTACTCGCAGGCTGATCTGGTTTTATGCTGTTCGCATAGGTCTTTTCATGGTTTCCTCTATGAAGGAAAGGGTTAACCAAGAAATATAGGTCACAGTCAAATTTATTTTTATAAAAATAGTTTATATATCATGACGTACATGTGTACCAAATTTCATTAAGATGTAATCTTTATTGAAAAGAAGCTTTAACACAAAGGTAAACCTGAGGTGTGACGGATGGACAGACAAATGCACAGACTGAAAATCTATATACCCCACAACACAGTTGGGGGGGGTGGGGGGGGATATAAATTTGATGGTCAAGGGTTTTATGCCACTCTAGACAAAGATTGGACATGAACAATTCATAAGCCTCAGTAGTGTTGTCATAATCAGGGTTTGTTTATTTCTATTGATTTATAACCTGTCATAAAAGCTCACATGTGCTGGCATTGCTATAAGAAAAATAAATCATGAAGAAAAAAAAAAACACTTAAAGGAATTCAGAGTTTGTTAAAGGTACCCTTAACATTTCTGGTCAAACACTCCATCAAAATATGATGTTGATTTAATCAGTTCTGCAAAGCAATGACAATGCCATTTCAGCATTTAAATGTTACTTATCAGTACTTAAAGAAAATGCAAGCCAAGGTCCTCCTATTTATTTCAAATCATCAACATCAATGTTTACTTGTATAACAGACTAACAAGGAAAGGGAGATAACACAAAATTTGTGCTCAATTCAGTGTATACAGTTAGTTACTAATCTTCACAAGATACACATTTTAAGATACTTGACATATGGTCGCTAAACCTGCAATAACATTTTACAGGATGAGAGAATTATTTATCCTTTTCAAGTATGCCTGAAATTCACTTCACACCATGAGTGTTGTCAATTTTTTGGTGGACCAATACCATTTTTCAGTAGAGTGTCTTTATTCAAGAGGTTAATTTTGAAGTTATTGAACCCCTTCAGCCCTTTGATTCATGATAAGAACAATTATATACAGCTCAAAGGTATGAAAAAATGCTGCATCCAAATCTAATTATGAGGAGCATATATGTTTAATTAGGTTGTTTAAGCCAGGGGCAAATAACTCAATATTATGGGCTAGCAACACCTCATTTGATTTCAACTCTATGTTTGGTACATTATCCCCTATCACTGTGTAAAAGTTGTTGAAATTCTATGCAACAGTTTTATACTTTAGTCACAAATGCAAACATATAAAAATATTCTTAATTTTTTCAAGAAAAACGCAGTATAGTTATTTGCTGAAACGTGAGAAATCAGTTGGATGAAATTGTTTTAAAATTTGCATAATGACTAAGACTGAAACAACAAACAATAATGTGAAATAAAAGGTATTGATGCTTAATTTTCCCAAAAGAAAAACCAAAACTATTAATGGGCAGATAACTCAAAAAGTAGCATGGAGACCCCCATTTTTTATTCCATAGATTTGTTTCTAGTGTGATTTTCTATAATCATGCCAAGCTTAAAAAAAATCTGTTCACTAGTTTTGATTTTCCTTCTTTGACTTTAGTAAGATGGCGCTATTGCGATATACACCTTTAATAAACAGTAACAACTTCCTAAAATACTATTTAGAGATCTACAAACTCAATCATTAAATTAAAAGAAATCTAATTTTTTGGTTGATTAGAAAAATAAAGGTTTACATAATGATTATGGTCTCTATATAAATTATTATGGCAAATATAACAGAAATTAAATATTAAAGGTAAGCCAATAATCACAACAGCCAATTTATACTGATACCCTTTTAACAGTAAGATGCACTGTCATTTGCATGAAAACTATTCACACAGTATTAATTTCATTGATAATACATGCACAAAATTCTTATTTCTATTCCTCTTTTGATTGGATTTAAAAAAAAATTATAAAAAAATAGGACTATGATGGCCCTAAATCGCTCACCTGAATTCAGCTGCTAGAGAGAAAATGCTTAAGTAAGGAAAAAAATTTACACATAATAAATTATATAGTATTTAAATTTTATAAAATTTAGTTCTAATGGCCATCTTGGTAGGCAGACCTAAACGATTTTAGCTATTTTTGCTCAGTACCACCTAAGGATCATTCCTGTAAAGTTGCATCAAAATTTGCTCAGCCAAAGTTATTTTTAAGGCCATTTTGGTTGGGGATTGGAATGATTTAAGCTAAATTGTTGACAATAATTTCTAGCATTTTTGTTGAAACAATGTACATGTATCTAGAAATCAGTAAATTTTGTTGAATAGGTCCCTATAATAACTACAATATTTAAAGATTTATCAGGTTTTTTTGTTTTTGTTTTTTTTTTACTTCAAATTGACAATATCTTTGTTTGTTATTATGCTTGCTTCTTGTTTGACTACCGACTACCCTATACATGAAACAAATATTGTGTTGCCTCATTGCAAAAACATGTTGTAGACAAGCAGCAGGATTCCACACCCAGTAACATTAACCTGACACTGGGCCATCAAGTTCTGGTACTACACTCATGAACTGGGTGCCAAGCACAAGGGTTTTAGTATCGTTATATCAAGTATGCTAGCTTGACCTAAAGATAATTATCTTGTGCAATTCTACAGTTTCTACTTATATTTTTATGATTAATTTTTTTTAAAATCCACTTTCATGTTAACCCATTTTTCACAGAAAAGAAAAAACTAATAGTATATTTATGTTTGTTATGATTTATTTCTTGTTTGTATATTCAAAACTTACTATTTGCACAATATCAATAAAAAAGAACCATACATGATCTTATTTTAAAAAACACACAAAAAACTTAAGTTATTTTATTTTCATATCCCATGAAACTAAACTTTTATCTTTATAAAACTGAAATTCCTGATTGGGATGTCCATCCTCCAACCACTCCTCTGGGTTAACATCATAGTCTACCATGGAATTTTCCAGTGTCCGCCACCGCCCTAACACACCCACATCTACAATGGTCTTGTACAATTCTGTCCAGTGAGGTTTAATGTATTTACACTTGGCCTCGTACAAGCCAAGCTCAGTCCCATAATTCTTCTCACACATGATGGAACAGACCCCAAGGTTATAACATTTTAGTCTGTTCTCACTGGACAGTTTTGCAAACTTTGTCAGCACATTTTGTGTGTTGGGATTACGACAGTATGGTCCAACCAACATCAGTTCAGTGGAATTTTCTGTGAGACGAGAGAGGAATTGCTTCTCTCCTGGATTGGTTTTGAATAAAACAACAGTGCCTGTCAGTAGAGACACATAGATGGAGGATTTGAATGGTCTATCCTTCATGTCCTGGAGGGTTTCCCTGGCTACTGTCTGGTAATCATCTACTATGTTCATCCCATAATCCCCTGAAAAAAAAGGGAACCAAAATCATTATCTTGGACAGAACTAGTTGTTTAACTCTACTTCATTCAGCACGCAGGCCTGAGGTACAACTAGTCTGTATAAGTTATAACGCAGTGCAAGTCCCTGAAGGGTTATAGAATTTATTCCTCACTTCTTAAAGGATCATCCCTCTTCAAGTAATAATTTTGGAGCAATGATATTACTTTGCACAATTTAAAGAACCTACATATATTTAAAACATGTCCTATTTCAGAGATGTCTAAATTTGAAAGAGATTATCATTGTTTCAGTGAGTTTTGTTAAGAGTCTTGTGATGGATTATTTATAGATTCATATATTATTAACAGAAACAAGAGCTGTCCATAAGACAGCGCGTTCGACTTTTCTCAGTTCGCCATTAAAGAAAGGGCCAATCTTTGATGTTATTAGAGGTTGTTGCCCAACCTATTTGCTATTTGTAAATACAGCCAAAAAATATCTAAGTATAAAAGGGTAAAATTGAAAATACACTGCATATAGGATTATGGGCCCTGCCAGTAAAGTTGAGGTAGTGTGGGTAAACAATAAATAAGTATTCCAAGTTATGGTGGAATACCTGTGATAGTATTGAAAATATACAACTTTGTAAAAAAATTAACCATGATTTCGGCTGTTTTCTAAGTATGAAAGGGGTATAATTCAAGAAGTAGTACAGCCAGGGTTATGGGCCTTGCTAGTAAGGCAGAGGTAGTGATGGTGAATAAGTACTTGAAGTTTCAGTCAAATACATGAGTACAACTATGTAAAAAAATTACCATGATTTTGGTTGTTTTCTAAGTATGAAAGTGGCATAACTTAAGAAGTAGTACAGCAAGAGTTATGGGCCTTCTTAGTAAGGTAGAGGTAATGGGAATATGTACTTGAAGTTTCAGTTGAATACCGTAGATAGTATTGAAGATATACAACTTTGTAAAAACTTTAACCTTGATTTTGGCTGTTTTGTAAGTATGAAAGGGGCATAACTCCAAAAATAGGGTAGCCAGGGTTGTGGGCCTTAGAAGTAAGGTAGAAGTGATGATGGTGAATAAGTATTTTAAGTTTGGGTGGAATACCTTTAATAGTATTTAAGTTATTGATGTTTGAAAAAAACTTTAACCTTGTGTTGCAACGCCGACGCTGACGCCCGAGTGACAGTATAAGCTCTCATTTTCTTCGAAAAGTCGAGCTAAAAATAGGTACAACCCTCTTGGGACCACAATTATCAATAAATCAACTTTGTCTCAAAATCATTAAAATTTCAGTAAAATATTAAATTCTCAACATCCATTTCATAGAGGAAGGATTTTGAAGAAAAAAAAATCCAAATATATGATCATCATTTTGTCTCAAAAACTAAAATATAGAGCATTTACATAACGTTTTCAAACTTTTAACATACTGTTTAATATGTTGATGTGGCTAAAACTATCACTATATTTATTCACTAAAACTGATAAATACCCCAGCATCAAACCATGTCTTTGTCAAGTTCATGTAACATCAGTGTAGGAAAGGACCAGTCCTGTCCTGACAGGAATTTTATGAAGCCGGGGTATACATGTAATAAAGGACTTTTAAAGATGCTAACAGTTGAAGACACAATGTTCAAATTATGACCCTTGAGCTTGTAATGGTACTGGACAGACTATGTATGAATATTCGAATGCTGCTTTACCACAGCCTTTATATTCATGGTGATATAAGCTGTGACGTCACATGATCATCAGACATGTTCGACAAGAGAGCTTCACAGAGTGACAATCTGAACAGAGTCAAATTTTAAAAAGGGTACACAAATGTCAAATTACTTCTAACACAGCTGTTCATGTAGACTCAGCAATTTCTAATTTAGATATTTTGACACATTGATATATGAATTGAAAATAACAATACCCTAGAATTAATAAATTTATTAAAATTCCTAGTCTGATTCAAACTGTTAATAATTTAAAAAATAGCCTATTAATGTTGTGAGCAACTGGTGAATTTGAAAAGGTGCCTTTTAAGTACCCATGACCAGACGGGTTACACGGACTATACTGTAATGTGGCCATTTTCTACATTTTACGAGGCCATGCCTACTGTAAAATTGTTGCAAATGGCAAAAACTATTTTTAGTTAATGTGAAGAAAACCTATGCACTGAAACAGGATGTAAAGTAACCAGGCCAGGTGGAATCATTCAAGCTGAAAATTGGCACACAGCTTATCACTAAATAATAAAATCATACCCTTTGGCAAATAATTAGACAAGTGTTGTTGCAAGACTTGAAAAAGTGGTTCCTTTTGTAAGGTTACAAGGTATGTGGTCAACTTTGGAAGGAAAGAATTAAAAACCCATTTCATACTGCTCAGTAATTGTTTGCAAAGTATTCAAGAATCCTTAGGATGAAAGTTTATTGCAATTTTCACAATATGGAAATACAAGAGCTGTCAGGGAGACAGCGCCCTCGACTATTCTCAGTGCTTTATTGTATAAAAAAAAAAAGCTATGCTGAATCTTTCAAGGGCCAAATATCTTGCAAAATACAAGATAGTGTCTTTTCTTTTCTACTCATTGCATTTATGTTGCTGAACAAGTATACAAGGTATCAAAGCAATAAAATGATTTTGAAGTATTTATGAGTGTAATTTCATATGGTCACAAAGGGAAATAATTCAGTAAAAATCCATGCTAGAGTAATGGGTCTTGGTCAGTGAGCTACAATTACGATCCAAAATACATCTGTAAAGTTTCAAGTGAATACATTAAGTGGTTGTGGAGATATAAGAAGATATAAAAACTTGCATGCAAAACCTTAACCTTGAGTGTTGCTCCAACGCCAGGGTGAGTAGTATAGCTCTCACTATTCTTTGAATAGTCACGCTAAAAATGGTCAACAGTGTCATGGTAATTTTTTAATTTACCGACCTGCATTTATCTGCGGTGAGAAACTATTGTTGTCTGGTGAAAACAGAGATGATTGACAAGTAATGTGTGATCTATTATGAAATTATCTGGAAGCTTAAAGGTATATTTAAAGTGTGCCATTAGGATTCCCTAAATTAACTGTTGTTACGACCGATCTTAAAGAGACTTGTTTGTAACATTTTAGACTTAGTTTATCTTTTGATTTTTTATGAAAGTTAAGTAAAATTTGAAACTAAACCGTAAAATAATGGGTCGGTTGGGTAACCAGACACAAACTTTTTTTACTTTTTTTTGCCTTTTAAAATGCACAGACAAAAATTAAGTATGAAATTTAACAAATGGCTATATAACTCCAAAAATATGATGCACAGTTATGGTTTCATGCATGAAACTTTTCCTCCATGAGATCTATCCACCTGTGAAGTTTCAAGTTAACAGCTTCGATACTTTTTGAGTTATGCTCTGGACAAAGATTAAGTATGAAATTTAACAAAAGGGCAATAACTTCAAAAATATGATGCGCAAAGTTAACAGTTCTTGTGCATGACACTTCTCTTCCATCGGCTCTTATCCACCTGTGATTTTTCAAGTTAATAGCTTTGGTACTTTCTAAGTTATGCTTAGTGTTGGGAATCACTTGTAAAACCATGATCAATCAAATGACCAATGATCTGCTATTGATCGATCATGAATGGCAGATTTGTTTTGCCACAGACAGAAAGTTGGTAGGTATACTTCAGGATTTCAGGTTTTCAAATTTCTTGAAACCAAAATGTTTCCACACTTTGGAGCGTGATGCTCTGGGATAGTCGTATAGTATCACACTATCAGTTCATTATTGTCTGCCATTTTATTGGCGATACTTGATTGTCACAAATGATCGATCACATGGCGGCTTAAATCGGTATTGTTACCTGGCCAAGAGTGAAAAAAAGGAGTATATGGCTAGATATATATTTGGAAAAATGTTAAATTCATTATCTAAAAAATATAAGTTTTGTCTAACCAGAATTGAAAAGAGTGCACTCGCCTTAAGCCAACCCAAAACGAAGTGCACCGATTGGCATATTGAACCACCACTGTAGTTACCTCCCTAATCTCTACTGACATCCGCTCCGGTTATTTTTTTCGTTCTGGCCTCCGCTGGATCTCTACCCAGGCCTTATATAAAAGCTTCGGGAAATTTACACCGATACCCCTAACTCGTTTCGGCCGTTCAAATCGATTGTTTTAGGATGCACACCTAAAATTCCACGCATGTCTAGTAAGAAGACATATTTTTCTTTCCATTTCATTCAACATCATTGCCTTAGCTTACCGATTTCACCAGTTTTACAGCTACAAACTCACGAAACCTCCAAACTCGCAGTTTAAACCGCCATATTGTTTACATGCGATGGTTATCATGTGACTAATCCGTGATTGGATAACTACAGTTAGGTTCAACTCGCGGGTTATGCGGTACAGAGCGGTGTGTGGTTTTCTCGATCTCTAAGTAAATAGAACGTATTTCACATAAACTTTCTTTTGAAAAATCGTTGTATACAGCAAAATTTCTTTGATTTTGCCAGGGCCAACTTATTGGCAAAGAGCATTTATCTTTTGCTGTTGAACAGTCGTAACTGAACAGAGCTGTAGTTTAAACTGTTTCGCCACTAGTCACGTAATCAATATTTACAAAATGTCTGTTTAAAACTATGAGGTGAGCAGTTTGGTGTTTTCCGCCACCCTATTTCATGAAATCGGCAAGCAAAGACAATGATGTTGAATGAAATGGAAAGAAAAATATGTCTTCTTACTAGACATGCATGGAATTTTAGGTGTGCATCCTAAAACAATCGATTTGAACGGCCGAAACGAGTTAGGGGTATCGGTGTAAATTTCCCGAAGCTTTCATATAAGGCCTGGGTAGAGATCCAGCGGAGGCCAGAACGAAAAAAATAACCGGAGCGGATGTCAGTAGAGATTAGTTACCTCCCATTTATACTTGTCATTTGGTCTTTGGTCTTTGTTTTTTTAGCAGAATTGTAGAATAAAACCTTCTATGTTTTAATGTGTGTAGAAACAAAAATTAGTCAAACCATGATCGATCATGATAAACGGTGATTTGATTTCACAGGTAAATACAACCGACGTCGACCAAAACTGAATTGGAACACCACTAGTCATGTTCCGAACAAAAAGTGTGACAGACAGACAGACGGACGGACAGACAACTCCGACAAAAACAATATGTCTCCCCCATGTAAATATGGTGGGAGACATAACTAGATTTGTTTTTGGGAGAGCACCTTAGTGGTTCAAGGACAACAGTGTCACCTGGGTGTTTCATTTAAATATTTCCTTTGAAATAATGTGCTGGAAAAAACATGAGTACCAGTTGCCTTTCAAATATCACGGCACAAGTTTTATTTACTTACAAACTCTACGGAAAATTCCTTTTTTCGCTTCTGGAGGAGCAGTCGCAAGAAACCTGCGAGCTGCCATTTTTTTTTCATGTGCTGCTTCCGGTTACATGTTTAGAATGCGGCAGTCTTATTAAAATATTTTATCATTAATCTATTCATTTTAATTAAAATCAATTTTGGATTCAATATCCACATAAATTGAATATTTGACATATTAAAATAGTTAATACATTTGGTTGATAAACATGAGTAATATTTGGGAGAAATCTGACATTTACTGTATGAAGATATCTGCGTTTTTGTGTAAATGCTCCGCTAAATAGCTTTAATAACCTTAGTAAAGGGTGACAACTCTCATTGTTTTGGATGACGACGTGGAGAAAACTGGAAAATGGTAAAATAAATGCAGATCTATCTAAAATCCAAATTTTACAGCATATTATTTTGAAAGAAAAGTACACATTTTTTATTTAATGTGCGTTGTTATTTATTATATAAAAGGTTCCTCCCAAATAGCTGATTTTTTCTACTTGAGCCTGTATTTACATGCAATTACGCCTATCGACCCTAAGTCTATTCGACCCGAAATTTTTAGATGCACCAAATAAACAGTTGATATCTATAAAGAAAAACATATGTAAAAGGTGGAGTCTTGAAGCACACTCATTTTTTTCCCTTAATATGCCTGTGGTTCATTAATATTGTTGGCTATGGTTTTGGGCCTCTTCAGCTTCCTTTTAACAGGGTATCCCCCAAGTATTAAGTTCTCAACATATCCTCGAGTGCCCAAACTGCGCCCCTCTAAGATTTAATTAGGAAATGCAACATAAAAAAATACATAAAATAAAAACTGTTTACGTACCAATTAATTCTATCAAATTCACATTGATACCCCTTAAATAATTCTTTTATAAATAATTATTCACTCAAAAATAACATTAATACATTACGAGTCAAATATTATGCCATCATTTTGTGTGGTCCTAACTCCGCCCCCTAGGTGACGTCATAGCAGTTGCGAAGTGTACACATATGACTTCCATTTATAAATGTGTAAACACAGCAGATGGAATTTTCGAGATACTTTTATTTTTAAAAAATTGAGTTTAAAAGGGCCATTCTGCGTGGCAATCATTTTGTATTAAGAAAAACACATAAAAAGAGTGGTGCAAGATAAAAATTTGCAATATTTATCTGTTTGAATCAAAATTTCGTACAAAAATCATCTGAGTTTATTTACAGAAACATTTTAAAAAAAAAATCTCACTGTCGCATACGCGTGCAACAAAATCTAGCGAGACTACGATATAAAAAAGGAAGGTGGCGGAGTTAGGACAGGGGCGCAGTTAGGACCTCCGATGCTATTTGTATTCTTTTGCTACCTACATTAACACAATATTTCACCTCAGGCATGAAGAAATTTAATCAGGAAACACCTGACAATTGAACAGTTGATTGATCTTGATTTTTTTTTTTTTAAAGATGAACACATTCACTCCACAGGGGCTCGAAGTTGCATGGGGTGAATCATTTTGTACTCGATGGTAACATTATAAAAAGGAAATGAAGATACTATTTTTGGCTGACTTTTGAATATCTTGTTTTTGGCCAATAATGATCAGTATAAATGGTTCATTTACATTTGAAATGAATAGAAATAAAGATTTGAGCTGTTACCCGTGTTTTTTTATTCTTATAAATGACTAACATGTGTTTTTAATGTCCCAATCGAGCTTGACAACAGCCGGGACTAGCTACTTCTGGTTTCTTTTGCAGTTAATAAAAGATAAGTGCTCATTGGTCAATATATCAAAATTGAATATTGTGTAAGCAGGTATGACGTCCCTGTGCGTACATTTAGGCTTTTCTGGACCTCTGTAACCCCAGAAATGTCAGTTTCATTTAAATTTTGATTGACCAATAAAAACTAAAATATATGTTCACTACAAAAGAAACCTTCCCCGGCTCTTGTCAAGCTTGATTGCAGCTATAAATCTACAATATTATCATTATAAGAGAAAAACAACTTCAGTTACGTTTAGGGTTTCTTAATATATGCATTCAAAAATACAACCTGGTCCATTTTTAGTGTTGAATTTTGTTATAAACGCATACTTCCAAATTTTGTCTGAAAATGGTGTCCTCCTGTCCCTCTTTTAATGTTACCATTTGTACGAAATGATTTGCCAATGCAACATCAGCCCCTGTGATTCATTCCATAAAGAAATACTGATTTTGTAGCATTTTTTCATAAATGTTTTATACAAACTGGTAAAAATTTTGATAACTCTCATCTTGCAGACGGTGACTGACTGATATAAACCAACATCTTTTTTTAAAATATTGCTTTGATTCACTTAGGTTCAGCACATATAATTTTGCTTTTTTAAAAAAAAAAAGAAATCTTGAGGGCCAGTTTCTCCCACTGCCAGATCTCAAATGAACACACTATTAAAAATATCTTTGTTCCTGACACAAGCAAAGGTATCCCTCTCCAAGATTTACACAAGAAAGTCTCACTCTGATCATTCTTTCTCACCATTGCATCATACATTCTCTTTTTATTAGTCCGACAATACCTTGCCAACAACAACTTCCAGCGTAAACAGCAGATAACATACTCATTTTGCAAATTTTAACAAACTAGATTAATTTAGTATCTGAAGATATATCACCATCTCACATGTGTTTCATCTTATATGTTTTAGTATTATTAAACCTGATTCTAGTATGCAGTTTTTGGACACTAATTTCCATACCTCCTATCAGAAATGACAAACAAAACATGTTGTTTTTCCTTATTTATTGAGTAATTAAGAAATGTCCACTTCAAAGCTGAAAATCAAAACCCTCTCTGCTTTGTTTACTATATACATGTAACTGCTGGAGACAACTTTGAATGAAGAGTAGCTTCTCTTACCTCAAAACTTCATTCTGCAATAAATCTGGACAGAAAACAATACTGAAACTTTTTGTTTATGCAACACACCCGTATCATATTTATAATTAGATGTATATGAATGATCAGTTTTGTAACACACCTCCTGATTTTTGATATAGAGTAACAAGGATGAGCTGACGTTCCTAGACAGTGGTCAGGATGACGATGTCTTGTTTGACAAGGCTGACTCCCAGACCCATACCTTCACCAATTTTCCCAACTCTGCAATAGATGATGAGGAACTAGGGGATGACATCGGGGACAAGTCACAGGTTTGGTAGCTTTAAGTGTCTACTTTTTCATAATTCTAGGTTTGACTTCAATTAAAAATGATTAAATATTTTTAAGTAAGTAAATGACAGGGGTTTTCTTAAGTGGATGCCCACTTGCCCGCGCCAGGTTAAAATCACTGCAGGCAATTGATTTTTCAAAGAAGATAGCCCGGTAGCAAGTTTATTCATGTAAATGAAATCTTTCTTTTTTTTAATTTTCTATAGTATATCAGGGGTAAAATGCTTGCAAGTTGTCTTAGATACATATTAACTAAAATCAACCTTAATATTGCACATATTTAGTTTTAAACATTAACAAACACCAACTAACTTCAAGATCGGGCAACCTGTTTTCACTGTGGGCTAGTGAAAGTCAAATCCTTAAGTAAACCCCTGGACATGATCATCAGACAGTACTCCTCAAAACTTCTGAAAGGAGTATTGCAAAACTATAAATAATTAACACATGCTTATATGGATGTTAACAACAAAATCATTAAAATGTTTTATACATACTCATATTTAAGTAATACAGTACTTTTCAAAGCTCCAGCACTGGGATATTGAACTAGTTTGTAGCAAATGTTTAGAAATGGCCAAAATTAGTGCATGGAAAGCAGGGGAAGACTTGTTTTGACAACTATTGAATCATGTTCTGAATCTTCATAACTTGGTATCAGATACTTATTATGGAGGTAATAATTTTGATTCTGAATTGATTTAACAAAACAAAATCACCTGACATTATAAAGTGCTATATCAGAAATTAATTTCACTTTATAGCCATGCAAACAATCTTAATTTCTTAACACTGATTGAACATTCATCCTGTTAAAGCTACTGGACTAAGTTAAGTGACTACTTAATGTCAAATGTAAGATATAAATGCCTATTTAAGAATCTTGATGACAGATATCTGCTTTAAACAGGTTGGATGTTTTGTACAATTAACCATTAATTCAAGTTTTATTGTACAGTTATTGAAGGATGAGAAGAAGCCTCCCCCATCATTCTGGACATTCGAGTACTACCAGCAATTTTTTGATGTGGAGACTGGCCAGGTGATGCAGAGGGTGGCAGGGTCCATGGTGCCTCTCCCCAACAAGAACTACCTGCAGTCCCACATCCGACCCAACCCTGACCTGTATGGTAGGTACACACAGCTGCTTGAGGGTAACTAGAGGGTACTGGGGTCAAGGGGTGTTTGATTGCACAATAGACTTTATGTCTATGAAAACTTAGTTACAGCACTTAACTCAGTCTTTACAATCAGTTATTTCTTTTAATTTTATGATAGATTATATCTGATAAAGCATTTTTTTCATTTTTTAAGGTATCTTCGTAATACAGATAATTTACCATATTAAAATTTGAATGAAATAAAAATATTTATCAAATATATTGGCAATAATATTCAAAGTTAGGTCCAGGAATGGCTCATTTCATCTCAGAAGTACATGAGCCATATGAAAAAACTTTTTTTTTCTTCTAATTACAAGTTGACATTTATATGTATATTTATTTATCTTCCTGGTGTACGTTACAGGACCATTCTGGATTTGTACCACCCTGGTGTTCACGACTGCTATTGCAGGTAACCTTGCCAACTATCTGTCATCAGGAGGAGTTGACTACCAGTGGAGATATGACTTCCATAAAGGTGGGTCTGACTTCTATTACAGTTTTCAGTTTGTGTTAAATTCTTACAGATTCTTGGCAAATGATTAATGTTGACTTTGATAGATACTTAGAAGTGTTTAGCTTATTCTATAGACAAGGTGGAGGGTTTGGGGAGATGAAGTATATTCAACCTGAAACATGAACTTGATAATGACTTATAACATCAACAATCTACATGTAACACTATGTTTCTTACCTTTAGTACATCAGATGACTGTCATGTGACATATAACCTAAATGTTGTAATGTTATTTCAGTGACGTTTGCGGCGACGGCCATATTTAGTTACTGGTGGGTTCTCCGGCTGCCCTGTATGGACTGTTGTGGTGGCGCAAGTCTGAGGCCGGCTACACATTCCTGGAAATACTCTGCGTGTATGGATACTCCCTGGCTATATACATTCCAATCTCGGTAAGTACAAACTGGGGAATAATGCTCTTATAAATCCAATCTGAGCATAATTATCGTCAAGTCATATGTTTTTATGCACATACCTTTTTCGCGCAGTATCGTAATTTCCGGAATTCCTATTTACACAAGCTTTGATTACGTCATTAGCGTCGGTATTTTTTTTATTTGATTTGCAGCTATAGACAGATCATTAGATGTGTGGAAAATACAGTTGTCAAGAGTAAAAAAGTAAAAAGATTAGAGGCATAGTCTGTTCTAAAGAAAAAAACTTATTACTTTTAAAGCAGTTTATTATTTACCCCCTAAAATTTTTAATGAATGCATTTCCCTCCATATTTTTTATTATCTGGTTACCGCAATTTGTCAAACTGGTCATGTGATTGTCATATGGTATATTGTTGCATTTTTGGAAAGTAAGAAGCTTTAATATTAGGATAATTTCTTACATGTTTTTTATGCATTTGACATACTCTAGATGGTAACATCAGTATTTCCTGGAAAAAATGTTTCCAATCCTACGTGAATTTTTTTTAATACTAATTAACTCTGTAATGAAACTTTATTGGAACAGTTTTTTTCTCCATTTTTATTTACAATATCACATGGTATAGCCCACTTGACATATGCCATGTTTAGAGTAGAGGAAATTCATTTTTTATTTTGAAAGGATACCTAATATGACCTTAAACAGCGTGAATAAACTTAATATTTGTGTGATTTTACACTTAACATACAACTGAGATAATTTAAGTATTGGAAATGATATTTAACAAAGCTGAACGCCAGAAACCCCCCTTATTTATAGCATGGCATGTAGTGCGCGAAAACATATGACGTAATACACAAGTTACCTACATTTGGGGTATCCCCTAAAATTGTCTGCTGCTTCATGAAAATACGGCCTACACTTATGATATTTCATTTAAAGCGAGCAAATACATCTAGTTGCAGCCAAGGTAGTTAAACAGTTAATTGCAATTAAAATCATCTGCAACAAGCTAAATTCATAAGTGCGTGAAAACCCATGACTCCGGGATATTTGTCATAAAGAAAGCAATGGGAAAAAAACACTTCTTTTTCAGTTGAAGGGACATTGATTTGAGATTGTCTCTATTGAATTAAAACAGAATAAATCATTAATAATCTGGTATAAATTTTTCTTTGACTTTGAAATACACATTTAAATGAAGATAAAGACAAAGCACATAAAAACAGCAGCCAGCCCTGGATGTTTTCATGAACTTCAAATATTTGTTTTGACATTAAATTTATTTTGCAAATACTTGTACTATTTCATTTTCTGTAACTCGGAAAGTGTTGTAGACTTCTTTGTTCTGATATATTTAAAAAAATTATATTCTGTGTTATATGATAAATAGAAAAGTGTTTTTTTTTTTTGGAAAGATAAAGGACTGAATGTTTAATTTTCATAAAAAAATTTAATTAAGTTATGTTTTGATAATAAAAAGTTCCTTAACATTCTCTGTGCAGCTGGCTGTAATTTGTTTTTGTACAGCTGTAATTGTTTATGTTCTTGTACAGCTGATAATGTGTGTTTATGTTCCTTGTACAGCTGATAATGTGTGTTTATGTTCCTTGTACAGCTGATAATGTGTGTTTATGTTCCTTGTACAGCTGATAATGTGTGTTTATGTTCCTTGTACAGCTGATAATGTGTGTTCATGTTCGTTGTACAGCTGATAATGTGTTTTCATGTTCCTTGTAAAGCTGATAATGTGTGTTCATGTTCCCTGTACAGCTGATAATGTATGTTCATGTTCCTTGTACAGCTGATAATATGTGTTCATGTTCCCTGTACAGCTGATAATGTATGTTCATGTTCCTTGTACAGCTGATAATGTATGTTCATGTTCCTTGTACAGCTGATAATGTGTGTTCATGTTCCTTGTACAGCTGATAATGTGTGTTTATGTTCCTTGTACAGCTGATAATATGTGTTCATGTTCCTTGTACAGCTGATAATGTATGTTCATGTTCCTTGTACAGCTGATAATGTGTGTTCATGTTCCTTGTACAGCTGATAATGTGTGTTTATGTTCCTTGTACAGCTGATAATGTATGTTTATGTTCCTTGTACAGCTGATAATGTATGTTCATGTTCCTTGTACAGCTGATAATGTGTGTTTATGTTCCTTGTACAGCTGATAATGTATGTTCATGTTCCTTGTACAGCTGATAATGTGTGTTCATGTTCCTTGTACAGCTGATAATGTGTGTTTATGTTCCTTGTACAGCTGATAATGTATGTTTATGTTCCTTGTACAGCTGATAATGTGTGTTTATGTTCCTTGTACAGCTGATAATGTGTGTTTATGTTCCTTGTACAGCTGATAATGTATGTTCATGTTCCTTGTACAGCTGATAATGTGTGTTTATGTTCCTTGTACAGCTGATAATGTGTGTTTATGTTCCTGGTACAGCTGATAATGTGTGTTTATGTTCCTTTTTTACAGCTGATAATGTGTGTTTATGTTCCTTGTACAGCTGATAATATGTGTTCATGTTCCTTGTACAGCTGATAATGTGTGTTTATGTTCCTTGTACAGCTGATAATGTGTGTTCATGTTCCTTGTACAGCTGATAATGTGTGTTTATGTTCCTTGTACAGCTGATAATGTGTTCATTTTCCCTGTACAGCTAATGTGTTCATGTTCCCTGTTGCAGTTGATAATGTATGTTCATGTTCCCTGTACTGTTGATTATGTGTTTTTATTTTGTTTCCTCCTTACAGATCCTGTGGGTGATCAACATCACCTGGCTACAGTGGCTACTGGTAGTTGTGGGTGCCGTCCTCTCTGGTGGCGTGCTGGTCCTCACCATATGGCCAGCAGTCAAGGATGATGCAAAAAACGTGGCAATCGGTGTGGCAGCAGTCGTGTTTATCTTCCACCTGCTCTTGGCTGCAGGGTTTGTTGTAAGTGTATAGATACAGTTTTTTTGTTGGACTACTTCAGCTGTT
>CM037777.1:99178862-99228862 GCA_021229015.1 Solen grandis
AAGATGATATGCAATGTTATACATGCTCAGCCTCCGGCTTACTCCAATAATGACCCTCATCCATCACAAATGCTTGGATGAGGGGACATTGTCTCCAAATGACTGTAATACTGTCAGAGGGACATTAAACCCAACAAACAAACATTTTATTTCACAAGTGGTTTATTGTCCACCTTGCCAAAAATTGCAGTGGGCTTTTGTCCAGTGGCTTATGTCCTAGTGGGCTTTTCTCCGTATCCCCTTTTGTATATTGTATCAAAACTTTCAACATCTGAAATGTAACTCATAAATTGATACTCAAAATACATGTATTAATATGCAGAATTATGATTATTTTTCACAGTGTGCATGTTTTGTTTGGCAGTAAAATTAAATAAAAGATTTCTATGAATTAATTATTATATTGCAAAGTGAAAGACTTTGTGCGTCACATAATTTCTTGCAGTCTGACTATCTGCAATCAAACAAGATATAATCAGACAAATCATGTAAACCATTGATGGTTTGAGAGCTAATAATTTGCAAATTAAAACTAATTGAATTATTAAAAATATAATAATGATAATAATGTCAATCAAACAAAATTAATTAGAGCTAATATTGCTCTCACTATAAGGGGTATCAGCAAAAAAGAAGGGAGGGAAAATGTCTGACTTGAAGAAATCAAACTCTGTCTTGTGAGAGAGCAACAGCATTGAAAATTGGTATCTCTAGTATAATGCAGCCTATTGGAGATTTTAATTATTAAAAACATAATGATGACAGAGTAATAGGATAGGTTGAGACTAATAAGATAAAGAAGAGAAATAAGTATAGCAGGATGAGTGAAAACATAGAAAGTAAAAAAAAGGTACAAGGAGATGCACATCGTAAAAAATTCCAATAAATCTTTAAAAAAAAAAAAGGAGCATGTGTTTTTTCCTAGTTAATGTCTACCCATATTTTTTTTAATAAAGTTAATGAATTTGAATTTTATGTTGATATGTTAGTTAATTATGCATCATAGCTCTAAATGTTGTTCTGCTGTCAATCTGTGCTATTGTCCTTCATTATTAAAAACTTTCTTATTTGGACTTTCTGCCTGCAGGCAGAAAGTCCTATTGGGTTTGTACTCTTTATGAGGACTTTCTGCCCTTTCGGCAGAAAGTCCTATTGGGTTTGTACTGTTTTTTCTTCTTCTTCTTATTCTTTTTTTCTTCCTCAGTATGTTTGTGTTTATTTTGTTGTGTTGCCATTGACTCAGAACAATGAAATTTTTATGGCATATATTTTAAACCATGAGCTTCCGGATGCAATGAATTTCATATTCATATGACGTCTATTACGTCAGGTGAAAAAGTTTGTACGCGATCTACAGCCATTATTTCTGGACCGATTTTCATCAAAATTTCACAGAATGTGTATGTAAGGCTCTAGTTGTGCACCCGGGTGTCCGTTTTTCCAAATTCTAAAAGGCAAAGGTTTTATGGCGAATCCAAGATTTGAACCATTGACGTCAAATTTTGAAAGCGTATAAAATCGCTTCCAGATGAGCTAGAAAGCTGATATTTGGACAAAATATAAGTCATTAGAATTTGTTTAGATTCTCTGAAGATCAACGTCATATGACGTAATGAGGTTAAAAGTAATTTCTAAGTTTTATTTGTTAACTTCTATTTGTTGAAAACGTCCGAGCACCATGAAATTTTATTAGCATATGCTTCAGATAGAACATTTTTCATTTCAATGATTTTCATTTGCCTATTTGTGTTTTGACGTCAAACTAGACGTCGTCTATAAATGTTTGTACGCGGTCTACAGCCATAATTTCTGGATTGATATTCATCAAAATTTCACAGAATGTATATGTTACGTTCTTGTTGTGCATCTCGGTGTCCGTTTTTCCAAATTCAATAAGGCAAAGGTTTTATGGCGAATCCAAGATTCGAACTTTTGACATCAAATTTCAAATGCGTATAAAATCGCTTCCAGATGACTAAGAATGCTGATATTTGGACTGAATATTAGTCTCTATGACTTCTTTCTATTCTGTTAGGGCAAACGTCATTTGACGTCAATGACGTCATAAGGTCAAAAATAATTTCTGATAACTACGCGTTTATTGCTATATATTGCTAAGGTTCCAGGGGCATGACAAATTTACTGCATATATTTAAGGTAATGAAGATTTCATTTTATTGATTTTCTTATGTCTATGACGTCATATGACATCAAACTTGACGTTGTCTACACAAGTTTGTACGTGGTCTACAGACATTTTTTCCTGGACGGATTTTCATCAAAATTTCACAGAATGTATATGTTACGCTCTAACCAGTGTCCGTTTTTTTTTTAATTCGAAAAGGCAAAGGTTTTATGGCTAATCCAAAATAAGAGGCATTGACGTCAAATTTCAATATAAGTCTCCAAGTCTTCTTTACATTCTGAGAAGATGAACGTCATATGGCATCATGTGACCTCATAAGGCAAAAGTTATTTTTCTGTTGAAATGAAACGGTTTTCAAGACCTTATTTTTTGTTTAATTTGCATGAATTCTTATTGAAGGTGCAGCATTTGATCCTGTGGAACAATGTCATTTCCGTTTTGAGAAAAATGTTAAGTTCAATCCTTTTTCTGAACAATTGTTAATAGTTTTTATGCTTTAAGAATTAGAATCTTGACTTATGCGACTTGTATACTAAAGTGAACTGTTTGCTGCATTGCTAGGTACCTAATGGTAAAATTTTAATCAATTTTGTTTCTCATTTTGCTGCTAGGTAGCGCTTTGCTTGAAATCACTAATTTGCTTATAAATGAAAAAGTTGAAGTCTGATTCAAAAATCGGTTTTCAGCATTCTGATCCTTGTTGACAGCCCAATAGAATATAACAGGTATCTCGTATAGCGTACCAGAAAAAATTTGCACTAGAAGAGGTTGAATGTTTGAACCTTCAAAATGTGTGCAAATTAGGATGTCTATGAAAAATTTTGTTTCAGATCAACCAGATAGAAAAAAAAATCTGTTTACTGCATATTATTTGCAAGACATATACTCATATAAAATGTGGGGTGGCGATTTAAGGAAATGCATAGTTTGTCTTCCGAATTGGTCAAACATCACTAAAATATTTGAAAATCAAAATTCAAAAAAATAAAAAAACATGAATTTTTCACAAATTATGTAGTAGTTTCTATTTCAAAAGTTCTCATAATTTAAAAATTCAAATCAAATTGAAAGGTCAAAGTCATTTTACGATGATTTTTTATTGTTATTCGGCCCAAAATAGGCCCAAAACTAATGAATATTTTATCAGGAGAATATGGGCAAAAGTCTAAAAGCTTATAGTGCTATTTTCAGAGACACATTGTGCTCAGGTGAGCTAAAAATGCTTTTTTTTGCCTCATGACGTCATATGACATCAGTCCTCTAAGAGCTGAAAGAAATTCATAGGACATATGCTCTGTCCAAATTTCAAGTTCCTGACTTATTAGAAGCTTCATACCGGTGTAACAGTCAAGTTTTTCCCCAGTCAGTCAGTTTCCCCCCCCCCCCCCCCTCTTTTTTTTAAGGTTTCTAAGGTGGGGAAATTCTGGACTAGTCAGTTTTTCACCCCTATCTAAATTATTTTGCGTGATGGTGGGGAAATTCTGGACCAGTCAGTTTTTCCCCCCTATTTAATATTTTTACACGAGATCTTGGGGAAATTCTTGACCAGTCCACCCCCGGTCATTGGATTGTATTGATGGTGGGGATATTCTGGACCAGTCAGTTTTTTCCCCCTATCTAATATTTTTACAATTCTTGACTCCCCTATCATTTAGATTGTTCCTGATGGTGGGGGAAATTCTGGCCTAGTCAGTCCCCCCCCCCCCCCCCCCCCCCCACCCCCGGTCATTGGATTGTATTGATGGTGGGGATATTCTGGACCAGTCAGTTTTTTCCCCCTATCTAATATTTTTACAGGAGATGGTGGGAAAATTCTTGACCAGTTAGTTTTTCCCCCCTGTCATGTAGATTGAGCATGAAGTCAGGGAAATTCTGGCCTAGTCAGTTTTTTCCCACCTGTCAGGTATATTGTGCATAAAGGTGGGGAAATTTTGGCCTAGTCATTTTCCCCCTGCCATTTAGATTGTGAATGAAGGTTAGGAAATTCTGGTCAAGTCTGTTTTTCCCCCTATCTAATATATTGTGCCAGATGGTGGGGAAATTCTGGACCAGTCAGTTTTTAGCTCACCAGAACACTTGTGCACGGGTGAGCTTTTGTGATCGCCGTTACAACAAACGCAATATGCTTATCAGTGCTGGTGTACACCATTGCATCCTAAAATGCACCTCATTCTCTCAAATACGCATCGCAATTCACCTTTCAACACGGGCATTCTTTCCTGCGTAGGAACGCCCGGATCGTGGGTAACCAACCCAATAACCACCTTCTTCTCTTATTTCAATTTGCTAGATTTTCGTATACAAGCCCTTATCCGAAAAACATGAATATCTGCCATGTTTGTTGACGGAATCACCTGAAATTTTCAGGACTTTTCGCACATTGTAGGCTACGGCATTCTTGCAAATTTCAACTTCAGACATCAAATTGCCGATTTAATATGAATTTTTTAAATAATTTCTGCTTAAATATGCATGACGTCATAATCACGTGACTAAACAAATAATCCTTGCAGTATACATCACTTCACTTTACAGAGTGTTAATCCTGAAAAAATCATAATGTTTGACTCAAAGTTCATGAAACTACAGCGATTCAATTTCGTTAAAAGTACACTTTTCGTCTTTCTGCCATAACTCAACCAATTCAACCCCGATCTTCAAAAACTAAATATCACCTGAACGGCCTTTCAAAGCACTACAGAATTTACCCAGTGTCCAAGTAGGATTTTTTTCATTTTTGAGATAAACCTTGCCGAAAAAACCACCGATAATTGATATATGACCTTGACCTTTACGACTTTCCGGAAACGGAAGTGACAAAGGAAAATGAGATGCTATGTTGCACATTCAGTGAAAATTTTATGCAAATCGGTCAAAAGTTAAGGCATGTAGGGCTTAAATACCCTACATTTTGGATTAAAAGTTTGTTAACGCGTCACGACGTCATTTTACGTCATACGACGTCAGTCTTTTTAGAGCTGTAAGAAATTGATAAGACACATGTTTTGTCCAAATTTTAAGTTTCTAGCTTATCTGAAAGCTTCGTAATACTTAAATAAATTTTCAGGTCCAAACTTCGAAACTTGGTTCAGCCATAGATCCTTGGTCTTTTTGAATGTTGCAAAATGTATATAATCCTGCACAACTAAGTCGCAATCCATACATCTGTGAAACAAGAGGGCCAAGATGGCCCTTGATCGCTAACCTGAGAAAGATGATTGCTTAAGAAATAAAGATGCTTGAGATGCTTGAGTGTTAAAGTGAAATCTGGCTTTTTTTTATGGTGAAATGGGCATAACTCCTAAATTTACAAGTCAATATCAGTTATAATTGAACCCGATTGTTAGATTATGGGCATAAACATTGTCTTAAAGTTTAAAAAAGATTGTTAAAAAAATGAAATTGGTAGAGAATAAACAAAGTGAAATCTTGCATTTTTTTATTAAAAGGGGCATAACTCCTGACCTAAATGGCCCATCTCAGCCACAATTGAACTCAATCGAGACATTATGGTCATTAACAATGTCATAAAGTTTGAAGATGATTGCTAAAAAAAGGAAGATGCTAGAGAGTAAACAACGTGAAATATGGCATTTTTTATATTAAAAGGGGCATAACTCCTGACCTAATTGACAGATCTCAGCCATAATCGAACTCAATCGAGACCTTATGGTCATAAGCATTGCCATAAAGTTGGAAGATGATTGCTCAAAAGAGGAAGATGCTAGAGTGTAAACAACGTGAAATATGGCATTTTTTCAATATTAAAAGGGGCATAACTCCTGACCTAATTGATGGATCTCAGCCATAATCGAACTCAATCGAGACATTATGGTCATAAGCATTGCCATCAAGTTTGAAGAGGATTGCTCAAAAGATGAAGATGCTAGAGTGTAAACAACGTGAAATATGGCATTTTTTAATATTAAAAGGGCATAACTTCTGACCTAATTGAAGATCTCAGCATAATCGAACTCAATCGAGACTTATGGTCATAAGCATTGCCATAAAGAGGATTGCTCAAAGATGAAGATGCTAGAGTGTAAAAACATGAAATATGGCATTTTTGAATATTAAAAGGGGCATAACTTTGACCTATTTGACAGATCTCAGCCATAATCGAACTCAATCGAACCTTATGGTCATAAGCATTGCCATAAATTTGAAGATGATTGCTCAAAAGATGAAGATGCTAGAGTGTAAATAACATGAAATATGGCATTTTTTGAATATTAAAAGGGGCATAACTCTGACCTAACTGAGGATCTCAGCCATAATCGAACTCAATCGAGACATTATGGTCATAAACATTGTCTTAAAGTTTGAAGATGATTGCTTAAGAAATTTAGGTGATAGAGTGTATACACTAAAAGTTGTTGACGCCGCACGACGGATGCTCACGGGATCACAATAGCTCACCCGGAGCTTTGCTCAGGTGGGCTAAAAATCAAGTCAATTGGTCAAGAAATGACAGCTGTAGAACGTGTACAAGCTTTGGTAGCTTTTTGCAACCCTAACGTCACGTGACATCACATAAGGAAAAAAATTTCTGCAATCAAAAGCACCAAAGTCACTGTGCATACAATAAACAAAACAAACCCAATACATATTACGCAGGTTTCGGAAAGCCATAATATTTTAATTTGAACCTCAAAAGGAAGAAAAAAGTAGAATAATAATAATAAAAAACATAACAAACCCAATAGGTCTTTCTACTTGAGGCAGAAAGCCCTAATAATAATAAGAATAAACATAACAAACCCCATACATTTTCCGCAGGTTTGGAAACCAAAACAAACCCAATAGGACTTTCTGCATGAAGCAGAAAGCCCTAATAAAAGTTTGGAAAAAACTGTAATGACAAAGGCAATATGCTTATCGGTCCTGGTGTACACCATTGCATCCTAAAATGCACCTCATTCTCTCAAATACGCATCGCAATTCACCTTTCAACACGGGGACTCTTTCCTGCCTAAGAACGTCCAGATAGAGGGTAACCAACCCAATAACCGCCTTCTTCTCTTCCTTCAAATTGCTAGATTTTCATATACAAGCCCTTTCCAAAAAACATGATTATCTGCCATGTTTGTTGACGGAATCACTTGAAATTTTCAGGACTTTTTGCATATCGTAGGCGTCGGCATTCATACAAATTTCAACTTCATACATCAACTTGCCAATTTTATATGAATTTTTTAATAATTCTTGCTTAAATAAGCATATCGTCATCACATGACCAAACAAATATTCCTTGCAGTATACATCACTTCACTTTTAAGTTTGTTTATCCTGAAAAAATCATTATAATTGACTCAAAGTTCATGAAGCTACAGCGTTTTAATTTCCTTAAAAATCCACTTTTCGTTATTCTGCCATATCTCAACCGTTTGAACCCCGATCTTCAAAAACTAAATATCACATGAAAGGACTTTCAAAGCACTACAAACATTACTCATAGAGTCTAGGTAGAATATATTTCGTTTTTGAGATACCGATGGCCGAATAAAAACACCTAAAACTGACATATGACCTTGACCTTTGCGATTATCCGGAACGGAGGTCACCATGCACAGTGGGACACGAGGTTGCACATTAATTGAAAGTTGCATGCCAATCTGTCAAAAAATCAAGCCTGCAGGTCCTAAAAGCCGCTTATTTCGAAAGCAAAATTTCTTATCACACTGTGACGTCAAATGCTGTCCCACAACGTCAGTTGTCAAATAATACAAAGAAAACCTCAGGACACATATGCTGTCCAATTTTCACGCTTCTAACTCATTGTAACACGTAATTATATTTTTATGACCAAAGTTCGAATCTTGTTTTTGACATAAAATCTCGAACTTTCGGAATTTTGAATATCTACATCACAGCTTACACCTTCTGTTAAAATATCAAGTCAATCTGATCAATATTGACAGCTTCAGAGCCAAACCAAATTTGGTAGCTAATTTGAACTGAGACGTCAAATGACGTCATATGAAGATGAAAATGGTTGCTTTCAAAAGGGCCAAAGTCACTCTGATTACTGTTAAAATTTCAAGCTGCTGGTTTATTGGCAACCTGTTTTAATTTGAACCTCAAAAGGAGGAAAAATAATAAGAAGAAGAAGAAGAAAAAAACATAACAAACCCAATACGACTTTCTGCTTGAGGCAGAAAGCCCTAATGAATAAGAAAAAACCTAACAAACCCAATAGGACTTTCTGATTGAGGCAGAAAGCCCTAATAAACTACATAGTTATTGCAAATACATTTATTTCACATTTTCTAATCATCTGTTATTTTTACTTTATATGTACAAGGAAGGCAGCCTTTCGGCGACCGGACTCTTGAAGGAGGTGTCAACAATCTACAAGCCATGTATTTTCAGGACGACAGAGGACAACTGAAGCATGAGTTGACCATTGTATATAATACAAACATTATGGACATGATAGAAATGGAGAAAATAAATAAAAATATATATATATAGTCGAAAAAGTGAATAAAAAGAATAAACAAAATGTATTTTTTCCTTGTGATTCTATTCCCCTACCTTGATATATCATGCAGTATAAATTCCAATTCAAATGAGAGAGAGAAAAAAAAGAAAGAGAGAAAGATTATGATGGTTTAACTTAGAATTAAAATTCATCTTAAAATGAGAGATATGAAGGGTTAACTGGCAAAAAAAAGTTATAAAAAATATCACTCATGATGTCAGTAAATCTATAAATATTCATCGAAAATAAATGTAAGAAATTCTTATTATATAAATAACCTTTCTATTTCGTACAGACACAAGTACAAACTCACACATTTGATTTTTCACACTTCAAATAAATATCGTCTTGCCTTAAACACTCTTTAATCAAATTACTTGATTGTTTGTACCCACCCACATTCTTAATGTCACTTTGCATTATACACGTTCCTTTAATTAATTAATCTGATTATTCTCACGTTCGTAACCATGCATATATAATGGAGCCGTTTATATGGGTCCGTTTTGACCAATCTTCTCAATCTGGCACCGTTTCAACATGGGTCCGTCTTTACTTGGGTCTGTTTTGACTGGATACCCTGTATACACATATATGTCAAAGAGAAAGTAGAATTATGTGTGTAATTCATCGATTTCCCAAGTGCTAACCCTCGGGTTTTCCAAATTACAATTATAAAAGTGAGTTTTTGTTTTCTTTTGCTTCAAGGGTACGTAATGGTAATAGGGAATGTAAAACTGATGTGAGCTTTGAGGAGCCTACAAGCATTGGGACAGAGGAGAGTAAGAGTGAGGGGGCTGAGCTTAGTAATGTAATAGGGGTCCGAGGAAAGTAAGAGTTTGGGGACAAGGAGAAAAAGAGAAAAGTAACAGAGAACATTAGGAATAATGGTTGAGAGGAGAAAAAGAGTGAGTAGGGTGGGGGAGTAAAGGGCAAAAGGACAATAAGAGTCATGGGGCCGAGGTCAGTGAGAACGAGAGGGAGAGAAGGTCCGGGAGGAAGAGAGGAAAAAGGGGGGGGGGGCCGGAAGGGGAAAAAAAAGGGCCAATTCAGAAAGCCAAGGAGAGTAAAAGTCCTTTGGCTGGGAAGAGTAAGAGTCAGGGGGTCCAGAAGACTAATATGAACATACCAGAACCAGCACTCTGTGTTGGTAAATATGTAGTTGTGAGATACAAGAATAGACTTTATCCAGGATTAGCGTTGGACTCTGGTGTTGATGATCTATTTGTACAGTGCATGTACAAGTTTGGTAGATGAGTACCATCTGCTTTTTTGGCCCCAAAATATTGCATGACAGGTGCTGGTATGACTACAGTAAGATATCCTTGATATCAGAGCCAATAAGATTCAGTCATCATCTTCTCATTACACAGTGAATGAAAGCCTCTGGCGACCCTTGTCTGAATTTCAGACTTCATAATTCCTGATGACAATTTCCATTTTATTTGATACTTGAAGCCATCCTCTTTTGTAGTGGTCTAGTAAATACTTTGTGACTACATATACAGTGAACCCACGTTTAACCAGCATTGGTTAAACCGGCTACCTCATCATACCCATAAAATATATTTTAACAAAACGTATAAAGCTCTGAAATGACTTTTAAATAAGTATCTGAAACAGATACTTAAGACAGGTGAGTGCTTAAAACAGAAACATAGAAGTGCAGAAAACCCACAAGGAGCTGCCTGTACTTCTTGTCTCCTGCATCAAGTCTAATGTTAATGCTTTTTCGAAATTAGCCATATGAATCCTTTCATATTTGAACTCATTATAAAATGTTTTATAACAAACACTGTCAGTGTAACAAGGGTTCACTGTTCATGTATAAGAACCCCAGACGCTGGTATGTGGATGCTAACACAGTTTTGTTAAACACTTGGATATTAAGAATTTTAAGATGTTTGTCTTTCTGCTATTTAATTTACCTATTTGAACAAAAAGGAGCAGATGGTAACCAATTTTATGCTGATTACCGATATAGCAGTTCTTTTATAAAATTGCAAACAGTTTCTCACATATGTAAGACCTGATATTGGTTTCAGCCAATATGTCTTTTTTGAAAAATATTGCAAAAAATTTCATTTTTCATATGGATGCAGGCAAAGTTTTCAAGGCGGCTGTTTTATATCCCAGCATACAATGTGTTGAACTATTTTAATGTTATATGAAAAATGAAGCCAGAGCCAGATTACAAAGAGAAAATGTTGCGCAATATTTAACAATAGTACCCTGTTCCCTCAATGTTACGACGACTAAGTTAAAAAATTAAGTGATGTCATTTGTACCATTTTTTCTTTAAATTAAAAATTGCAATAACTGTTACATATTGAAGGTGACAGTGGTCATGGTTTAATATGTCACTTCTATAACATTTGGTCTTTCCTGTAACAAAATTGTCAGATACTGAAGTGTTTAAAAACCTTTCATTATATGAAGCAACATTTTCTTATTCAGATGTAATCTTTAAATGCAAATGTTGACTTTACAACACCAAATGAACACCAAAAGATAACTTTCCTTATCATTTTGTCCTTTCTGTAACATGTTTATGTCACTCATGTAACGAGTGAGTCCTACCTGTAACAACCACTATATTACAAAATAAAATTACGGAGTAAGCACCTTCTAAAACAAAAAATGTAAAAGTTTGATACATTGCCATTGTCCTAGGCACCACATAACATGAGAATGATATATTTGCTGGTAAATATGTAATAGCTGAATATTGTACCTGCCAAAAAGCCTTAAAAATTCATTCACAGTTGTAGAAATACATAGGATACATAGAATTTACATTTTATGACTTTTTTTATTTCTTGCATAATATCAGCAAATAATCATTACTTTAATATGCCAACAAAGTATAAGTAAGATTACCTTAATAGTTAGAGAATTAAGCTGGATATAAAAATTGTTACAGGAAGGACTCAACCACCGACACACTGCATTTTAAGCTATTTTTTGCTTAAACTGTTGCTTATTTAGGTAGCATATTCAAGTTCCACACTCTGTTTGGTTCCTAAAGTTCATATAGTTAATGAAAGTTTGAACTGATAGCAGTCAGTTTTTTTACTTTTACTCAAGTCAGATTTAGACGAAAATTGATATTGACTCATATAAGCCTATGTAAAATCAAGTGACCCCTTTGGCGGGGCAAACTTTGACACCTGGGCCATGATGTGAACAAAGTTGGTAGATGTCCACTAGTCCATATTGTATACCAAATATATAAACTCCAGGCCTTTTAGGTTCTGACAAGAAGATTTTTCTAGTTTTCCTATTTAAGTCTATGTAAAATCAAGTCCCCCGGGGGGGGCCTTTTATAAGGCCATGTTACACACCAAAATATCTAAACTCCGGGATTTTCCTATATATCCTATGTAAAATAAAGTGACCTCAGGGGCAGGGCCAATTTTGACCCCAGGGCCATGATTTGAATAAACCTGATACATGTCTCTAAGGCCATGTTGCACACCAAATATCTAAACTCCAGGACCTTGCGTTATTTTTCTGACAAGAAGATTTTTAGATTTTCCTATTTAGGCCCAAGTAAAATAAAGTGACCCTTGGGGCAAGGCCAAATTTGACCCCAGGGCCATGATTTGAACAATCTTGGTATATGTCTATAAGGCCAAGTTTTGCACAAAATATCTAAACTCCAGGCCTTGTATTTACTGACAGAAGGTTTTTCTAGATTTTCCTATATAAACTTATGTTAAATCAAGTGACCCCTGGGGCGGGGCCATTTTTGAACCCAGGGCCATGATTTGAACAAACTTGGTACATGTCTATAAGGCCATGTTACAAACTAAATATCTAAGCCCTGCATTTATACAGAAGAAGATTTTGAAAGATTGCACTTTTAAAATCTATTTTTAGCTCCTGTGACCTATGTTTTTGGATAATCAAAATAATTTGAACAATTTTGATAGAGGGCATCATAAGGATCAATCCTGTGAAATTTGGTAAAAATCCATTTAGCAGTTTAGGAGATGTTGTTTAAAGGAAATTGTTTACGCTGGATGCACGCACGCATGCACGATGGATGCCGGACAAAAGGCAATCACAATGGCTCAACATGAGCACGTTGTGCTCAGGTGAGATACAAAAATTCTAAATTTAGCCAATCATCTGAAAGCCTCAATTTTCAAGGTATAATAATAACTATGGTATGAAACCTTGAGGTAATCTTTGGTGCAAAACAAGAATTAATTCTAAACATTAAGTCTAGAAGAGAAGAATTTTTCTATAATCTATAAGGTAACAAGTAACTGGTGTTGTATGCAACACATAAAGTCCCCTACCGGCTCCACCTTGACTCAATATGGTAATCAATCCCATTTTTGCCATATTTTCACTATTTCCGTTACCATAGCAACCACAATTTTAGTCGAAGAACAAAAATAAAATGACGTGCATAATCTACACATTGCCATCTAGTCATATACCAAGTTTCATCAAGTTAGCTTGCTTAGTTATCGCGGGATCCCATTTTTTGCCATATTTTCACTATTTCCATTACTTAAGCAACCACAATTTTTGTCGAAGAACAAAAATAAAATGACGTGCATAATCTACACATTGCCATCTAGTCATATACCAAGTTTCATCAAGTTAGCTTGCTTAGTTATCGCGGGATCCCATTTTTTGCCATTTTTTCACTATTTCCGTTACCATAGCAACCACAATTTTAGTCGAAGAACAAAAATAAAATGACGTGCATAATTTACACATTGCCATCTAATCGTTAACCAAGTTTCATCAAGTTAGCTTGCTTATGGCCCAGTCACAATGTCGGCGATCTGTTTGGGATTAGTTTTGGCCGGGGGTCGTCGTAGAAAATAAAGAATCCTTGAACAATCCTAGCAATAATCTTAATAAAAGTGGAGCAGTCACATTGTCTGAGATTTTTTCAAGGATTTTGACCCAGTTTTGTCGAAAAATCGTGGGATTAGCCTCCGATCGCCTACGATTGCATCGGAGGCGATCGGAGAAGATATCTGCGAGCGTCTTTTCTTTTAATTTTTTTCCCCCCCGTCTCAAACTTTTAGCGATCCGGTCGGAGGCGCCCTTATATACACGGCGATTTACTACGATTCCACCGTACGATTCGTCGGAGACGATCACAGAAAGCGTACGAATCGTCGCAGGGCGCCTCCTATTCAGTCAGAGGGCGCCGGAGACTACTCGCAGACATTGAATCTCAACCTGAATTTCCAATCCCACACAGAATCTTGCGACTAGTCTCAGATTATTCGGAGGATGCCTCCGATTAATTGGAGGGCATCGTAGGTCATCGGAGATTGTGTCTGGGATGCCCAAAATGGGTGAAAAATCTTGCGAGCAATCTTAAAATTTTAAGTTCAAAGTTGGGGACCGCGACGGGTGTGGCGATGCCTAAAAAATCTGCTACAAGCCGCAGGCATCCGGAGAGCGCCTCCGACGGGTGCAAAATCATGAGATCTGTCTCAAGATTTTGTTCTAATTTCCCTGGTTTTACCCATCGCCGACGCATCACAACTGATTTGTGACTGGCCCATAAGTTATTAAGTTATCGCGGGATCCAGATTTGAGCGGAGAGACAGACAGACAGACGGACGTCCTAACGCAGGTATACTTGTGTGGCTATCCTATTGTTCTTTCTATTGTTCTTTTAGCCACCTAAGAGACAATTTTAGCCACTTAAGAGAAAAGATCAAAGGCTGCTAACCCTAACCCATTGTTCCCTAGCCCCCCCGTAAGTACCCCTACGTGTGTACGGACAGACGGACGTCCTAACGCAGGTATACTTGTGTGGCTATCCTATTGTTCTTTTAGCCACCTAAGAGACAATTTTAGCCACCTAAGAGAAAAGATCAAAGGCTGCTAACCCTAACCCATTGTTCCCTAGTCCCGTAAGTACCTCTACGTGTGTACGGACAGACGGACGGACAGACGGAGGGCAAACCTATAGTCCCCTCCGGTGTGAACACCGGTAGGGGACTAACAAGCTGATTTTCACAGAAGAATAATTTTGAAATTTTCTATATAGTGTATATTAGGAAAATAGCTGACACCCTAGGGGCCTCATTTTTCAAGGGATCAACTTTATTTTAGCAATCATGGTAGACATTCATGAGTTCACCATTTGTGCCAAATGAAATAAAATTCTGACTATTGGTGTCACAGTAGAAGAATTTTGAAATTTTCTATATAGAGTATTTAAGGAAACTAGCTGAACCCCTTGGGGCCTCATTTTCATGGGATCAACTTTATTTTAGTAATTATGGTAGACATTTGTGACCATTTGTACCAAAGAAATTCCTTTTTGGGAACAGACAGATGGACAGACAGACATAGTGATTCCAGTATATTGCCTTAAACATTTGTAGGGTTATGAATATAATTGAATACCTATTGTCCAAGATATTAGGATTTGTTCTTTTTTGTACCCTTTTATCAATGTTAAGATTATGCTTGCAAGCTCTCATAATAAACAACAATATCATGTTTTGGTATATGCAGTGGACATAAACAATGTTTTGTGTGTGTGTGTGTGTGCGTGTGTGTGTGTGTTGCATTTTTTTTTTGCATGCAAATTCCCTTACATATGTCTAATTACTGACAAGTGAAAGTTTCTCTAACCTGTGAAAGGCAAAACAATGTGATGGGGTTTAACTATGAGACAAATATACCTATATAACATTTATACCTATCCCTGTCATCTAAATCAAGACCAAGACTTCTACATCACTGAAACATTATACACAAAAACAAAGAGGGCCAAGATGGCCCTTAATCGCTCACCTGAGAAAGATGATTGCTTAAGAGTGCAAACAAAGTGAAATCTGGCTTTTTAGCTCACCTGAGCACAAGTGCTCAGGATGAGCTTTTAGGATCGATGAATGTCCGCCGTCCGTCCGTCCGTCCGTCGTCCACAATTTGTTCGTTTGCACTCTAGCATCTTCATTTTATGAGCAATTATCTTCAAACTTTAAAACAATGTTTTTAACCATAAAATCACGGCCAAGTTCGATTATGGCTGATATCGGAACATTAGGTCAGGAGTTATGCCCCTTTTAATATTCAAAAAATGCCATATTTCACATTGTTTGCACTCTAGCATCTTCATTTCATAAGCAATTACCTTCAAACTTTATATCAATGTTTATAACCATAAAATCACGGCCAAGTTCGATTATGGCTGATATCGTACTATAAGGTCAGGAGTTGTGCCCCTTTTAAAATTCAAAAAAGCCAGATTTCACATTGTTTGCACTCTAGCATCTTCATTTCATGAGCAACTATCTTCAAACTTGATAACAATGTTTATAACCATAAAATCTCAGCCAAGTTCGATTATGGCTGATATCATACCATTAGGTCAGGAGTTATGCCCCTTTTAAAATTCAAAAAAGCCAGATTTCACATTGTTTGCACTCTAGCATCTTCATTTCATGAGCAATATCTTCAGACTTGATAACAATGTTTATAACCATTAAAATCTCAGCCAAGTTCGATTATGGCTGATATCATACCATTAGGTCAGGAGTTATGCCCCTTTAATATTCAAAAAAGCCAGATTTCACATTGTTTGCACTCTAGCAATTTCATTTCATGAGCAATTATCTTCAGACTTATATCATGTTTATAACCATTAAATCCGCCAAGTTCGATTATGGCTGATATCAGTACCATTAGGTCAGGAGTTATGCCCCTTTCAAATTCAAAAAAGCCAGATTTCACATGTTTGCACTCTAGCAATTTCATTTCATGAGCAATTATCTTCAAACTTATATCGATGTTTATAACCATAAAATCATCAGCCAAGTTCGATTATGGCTGATATCTACCATTAGGTCAGGAGTTATGCCCCTTTTAAAATTCAAAAACCCACACTTCTTGCATCTTCATTTCTTTCTAGCAATTCTTCAAACTTATACATTGTTTATAACCAAAAATCTCGCAAGTTGATTTTGGCTGATATCTGACCATTAGGTCAGGAGTTAGCCCCTTTAAAATTCATAAAAGTCACACTTGTTTGCACTCTAGCATCTTATTTCTTTAGTCATTGTCATTTAAATTTAATACATTGTTTATAACCAAAATTTGCTAAATTTGGATTTGGCTGAAATGGACCTTAGGTCAGGAGTTACGCCCCTTTTAATATTAAAAAAGCAGATTGCACTTTGTTTGCACTCTAGCACATAGGTCAGAATCTTAGAAAATGTTTAACCATCAGATGGCTAAGTTTGGAATTTGCTGAAATTGGTTGGAGGAGTTTCGTTTAAAATGAAATACCGATTTCAATTGGGCTTGCCTCATAGGTCACCAGGTCAGATCTTAGAAAAACCTTGTGAACACTCTAGAGGCCACAGTTTTAGCCCAATCTTCATGAAACTTGGTCAGGATGTTTGTCTACATGATATCTCAGATGGTTTGAAATGGGTCATGTGGGGTCAAAAACTAGGTCACTAGGTCAGATCTTAGAAAAACCTTGTGAACACTCTAGAGGCCACAGTTTTAGCCCAATCTTCATGAAACTTGGTCAGGATGTTTGTCTACATGATATCTCAGATGGGTTTGAAGGGTCATGTTGGGGTCAAAAAAACTAAGTCACCAGGTAAATGAAACTCACTTTAGGGGCCACAGTTTTAACCCAATCTTCATGAAACTTGGTCAGGATGTTTGTCTACATGATATCTCGGATGAGTTTGAAATTGGGTCATGTTGGGTCAAAACAAACTAAGTCACCAGGTAAATTCAGGTAGGATCTAAATGTAGGCCACTTAGTCAAATGTTAGAAAAACACTTTAGATGCCAGATTTTTTGTCATTTTGCCTAACACAGCCATCTTAATCAGGTGAGCGACACAGGGTCATCTTGGCCCTCTTGTTTTATAGTGAAAGGGGAATAATTCCTAAATTAACTAGCCAATATCGGTTATAATTGAATCCAATTGCGAGATTATGGTCATAAACATTGTCTTAAAGTTTAAAAATGATTGTTTAAAAAAATGATGATGGTAGAGAGTAAACAAAATGAAATCTTGCATTCTTTATGTTAAAAGGGGCATAACTCCTGACCTAATTGGCCCATCTCAGCCACAACTGAACTCAATTAAAACATTATCATCAAAAAAAAATTTGAAGATAAAATAAAATGAAGATGCTAGAGTGTAAACAAAGTGAAATCTGGCATTTTTTGATATTAAAAGGAGCATAACTCATGACCTAATCAACCCATCTCAGATTTAATCGAAATCAATCGAGACATTATGGTCATAAACATTTTCATAAAGTTTGAAGATTATTGCTTAAGAAATGAAGGTGATAGAGTGTAAAAACTAAATTGTTGACGATGCACGACGCACACTGCATGACGGATGACGGACACTCATGGGATAACAAATAGCTCACCTGAGCAAAGCTCAGGTGAGCTAAAAATCAAGATCAGGTTCTCAACCAGTTACACACTGCCTTGAACATCACCAGAGGAGGCATACTGTAGAACCAGCTTTTGTATGGCTACACTGCTGCTATTTCTGACATTCATCCATTTTGATTTCAGTGACTATTTGTAATCATAGGTCCTTTATATCAATCACAGACAGCATGAATATAAATGTAGTTTTTTTTTTTACCACTGAGCAGCATCCAGCTGCTAGGATCATATGACACAAATTTAATGTCTCATGAGGTCAAAGGATTGATGACGTCCCATGACTTGTATCAAGAAGTTGCTGTAGTCATATGGTTGGTGAGGTCACACAGTATTATGGCCCATAGACTCACAATATATTTAAGTTATATGCTATGTGATGTAACATGATGTGACCACATGACCAGCTCAGGGCACCATGATGAGGTAGAGGATAAAAGCAGTGACAGCGTATTGTCCAGTGGCCAGATGTGTGGCAACAGGCTGACTGTTGTGGAGGTAGTGGATGTATGCAGGGCTGGTGGGCGGAGTTTGGTCCATCTTGGCCAGGTGCTGCAGCAGGCCAGGTCTGTGGAGACAAAATCATAGAGTAGAGAGTATGGCCTTTATGATTATATGAAGAAAAATTTGGTTTATTATTCCTTCCCATGAGAAAGGCTTTAAAACACATGATTAATTCTCACAAAACCGTTAGCCAATCTGTGGCTATAAATGTGTTTAAATGGCAGTTTTATATGATGTTTATACACAGCAACCCTCAATTATTTTTATTACTCTCAATAATCATGACCATAGTTCCACTCATAAATTGCACACTTCCAACATATTTTATCTGAAGCCCACCTTTTTTTTTTAAATTTAACCCTTTTTTTTTTATAAGTGGATATAAAATTATTTTGTTTATCAAAACCCTTTAATCGATCAAAATAGCTCATCTTGAGCACATGTGAGATAAAAAAAAAGAGGGCCATGATGGCACTGGGATCAGTCACCTTAGAACCAGGTATTAGTGGGAGGAAAAGAAACAGCAATTATCTTATGTTATTGTGGCAAAATGAGCTCTGCCCTCTGACAGCCATAAATCGAGTAAGTACTTTTGGACAAGAAGAATTTTCAAATTTGCACTACATACATACAAGAGGGCCATAATGGCCCTGGATCGCTCACCTGGTATCATTAGGTTATGTAAAATCAAGTGACCCCTGGGGCAGGGCCAATTTTGACCCCAGGTTCATGATTTGAACAAACTTGGTAGAAGTCTATTAGCCCATGTAACAAGTCTATTAGCCCATGTTACATACCAAAAATCTAGACTCCAGGCCATGTGGCTTCTGAGAAGAAGATTTTTCAAGTTTTTTCCTATTAGCCTTTGTTAAATCAAGTGACCCCTGGGGTAGGGCCAATTTTGACACTTGGGCCATGATGTGAACAAACTTAGAAGAGATCCACTAGACAATGCTTTTGACTATTTTTAAACAAGCGACCCCTATGGCAGAGCCAAATTTGACCCCAGGGCCATGATTTGAACAAACTTGTTATAGATCCACTAGACAGTGCTACATACCAAATATCTAAGCTTTAGGCCTTGTGGTTTCTAAGAAGATTTTTCAAGTTTTTCCTATATTAGCCTATGTTAAATCAAAAGACCCCTGGGGCGGGGCCAATTTTGACCCCAGGGTCATGATTTGAACAAAGTTGGTAGATGTCCTCTAGTCAATATTGTATACCAAATATCTAAACTCCAGGCCTTCAAGGTTCTGACTAGAAACCCACTAGACAATTCTACACACCAAATATCTAAACTCCAGGCCTTGTGGTTTCTGAGAAGAAGATTTTTCAAGTTTTTTACTATATATATATATTAGTCTATGTTAAATCAAGCGACCCCTATGGCAGAGCCAAATTTGACCCCAGGGTCATGATTTGAGCAAACTTGGTAGAACCCCATAAGACAATGCTACATACCAAATATCTAAACTCCAGCCAATTTGACCCCAGGGCCATGATTTGAACAAATTTGGTAGAGATCCACTAGACAATGCTACACACCAAATATCTAAGCTTTAGGCCTTGTGGTTTCAGAGAAGATGATTTTTTAAGATTTCACTTTTTTCAAATCTATTTTTAGCTCCTGTGACCTAATTATGCAACAGACCAAAACCATTTGAACTATTTTTATAGGGGATCACCTTAGGAACATCCTTGCAAAGTTTGATCACTTTCCCATCAGTAGTTTCAGAGAAGAAGATTTTTAAGTAAATTGTTGACGACTGATGGCTAACAACTCACGACGCCGGACGCCAGACAAAGGCTGGTCGCAAAAGCTTACCTTGGCACTTCGTGCCAGGTGAGCTAATAAGGAAAATGGGCTTAGCCCCAATTGCAACCATGTTTGTCAACAAAGCAAAATAATTTGAACAATCTTGGTTGAGAGTGACCTAAGGAACATCTGAGCCAGATAACTTTGAAAATCCAGCCAGTACTTTTGGAGGAGAAGATTTTTGAAGTTTTTACTATATACATATAAAGAAAATGGGCTCCTGCCCCTGGCAGCCATGTTTTTAAACCAATCAAAATAATTTGAACAATCTTTGTAGAGATTGACCCAAGGAACATCTGTGCCAAATGACTCCGAAATCTGGCCTGTTGTTTTTGAGGAGACAATTTTCAAATTTTTCATGTGTTTTTTTATTTCAGTTGCTATGGCAACCAGAGTTCTGCATGGAATCAAATTCTTTGAACAACTATGAAAGGGCATCACCCAAGGAACAATCCTGTGAAGTGTTTAGTTGTGTGTGACGCCAGTCACACCAACTATAGAACTACGTTTTCAACCCAAGTTCTCCTAGATTTAAAACCGAATAACCTCTCAATAGTGTAAATATGATCAAACAATTGTATATATCTCTACAACATAAGTATACCAGAATTAAGCAAAAATGCTGAAAAATAAATGCTGTGTGAAAAATAAATACTTACAGGTCTACAACAATCGCCTTTGACATGAAAACATAATAGGACTTATTTTTCTATGCTGATGTAACTGCAATCGAATGATGTAACTGTTTTTGTTACGTGATAACTTTACCAAGCGCACAAATGTAGTTTGTTTGGATGCAAAGGTGGCTTGCAAATAAATTTGATAGTAAATGTGCAGCGTTTGGTCATTTTAGGCTGTTACAATAACCCATGTGAAGTCCAAAACAAATCATTGTAACATACTTATAATCACATCAATCTATTGACCTCAGACATCTCCAAGGGTTATTTCTTGATTTAAAAAATGACCAAAACCTGTAAATCTACTTTCCCAAATGAGTTCGGAGCCTCTGACCTGCAGAAAATTTGCATAATTAACTTCAATCTATAGACTCCTCCTCAATGAGATCTATTCACCTATGAAGTATCAAGTTAATACCTAAAATACTTTTAGAGTTATGCTCTGGACAAAGATGAAGTCTGAAAAATAACAAAGGGCTATAACTCAAAAATTATGAAAGGTATAGTTATCATTCTTGTGCACTGCACTCCTCCTCAATGAGATCTATTCAACTATGAAGTATCAAGTTAATACCTCAAGTACTTTATGAGTTATGCTCCGGACAAAAATGTGGGACAGAAGGACGGACGGACAGGCGGATGGACGGAAACTATTACCATATCCCCCGCCGCCTTCCGCAGGGGATAATTAGCCAACCATCAACAGGACATACTTTTCAGGGGATCAAAACCATAAAATGACAGTATATGACCAAAGGCTATTATGTCAATTATTGAATAAATTACTTCAAAACATAAATTGGCAGTTCCATCATTCAACAGTGATATCACTATTGTCCACTAGAGAGGTCCATATATAACCTAATCTAAATGTTTGTATCTTTTGACTTGGTTTAAAGTTAACATCAAGAAGGCCATAGAGGCCCTGATTCGCTCACCTGAGTAAACTGTGGTCAATTTTGACCCCAGGACCATGATTGAACAAACCTGGTAGATAACCATAAGGCCTTGTGGTTTTTGAGTAGAAGATTTTTCTATTTCTGTTCTTCTTGTGTTTCTAAAAATATGAAAATTTCCATGCATACTCACATTTATCTGAAGTTGTGCACCATTAAGTTTGTTTTTCATTTTAGTACTAAGTTTTGCCGCTAGGTGGCATTTAGCATCAAAACATATAATTGCTGACAACTCTGTCATTTGACATTTTATTTGTATGCAAGTTTTTTGCATTCTGTTCTCTGTCAACTGCCCCATTAAATATGATGAGTGGCAATATCCATATCTTTGAAACTTTTTTTTTGCCCATTTTTTGTTAGAGATTAGATACACTCATTCTGTTTTTTGAAATTGATTCCGAAGATCTTTGCGCACAAAATATGTGGGGTGGCGATTTCAGAAAATGCATAAAATGGCTTTCAGTAAGCGGTCAAAGTGCACTAAAATATGGAGGAAACAAATTTTCTAGAATAGGTATTTTTTTAGTTTTTTGATGATTCTGCCATTATTTTTTAATCAATCTTTATGAAATTTTCTCAGATTGTATTGTTGTTTTTTCAACTTCACAGTTTCAAAATTTCAAAAAATGGAAAGGTCAAGGTCATATTGCGATTATTGGTTTTTTCTTTGACCTTAATATCTCAAAATCTAAAAATATTTTACCAAAAGAATATGGGTAAAATCAAAAGCCTCTAAAGAGTACTTTTTGAAGAATTTTAGTTTTTTTCTGATCTGGATTGATTTGGTTGTTTGGTGGCAGTTTGAAGTTTGGTCATACTTTGAATTGATTTTAAAGCCTTTAAAGTTTAAATGTGTGATATATTTTGTCATCATTGGAAAAAAGAATGTCTTACCTCGTCAACAAAAAAAGAATTTTGAAAATCTGTCAAGAATTGATGAATTTATAGAGATATACATGACCCAGAATAAAAACAGAGAAAATTTCACAGAATGAGCATCACTGGTTACCTATGTTCTATAATTAGATGCAGGCTCTGCTAGCTTGGGTTGTATAGCTTGCAATGTAACAGGTCATGAATGTATGTGTAACTATCAGAGAGGCACTCAGTGTACTCAGGGTCTTCTTTTACCAGCAATTAGCTGACGTCGCTATATAATTGAAATACTATATCAGGGATGGTTAACCCAAATAACAAAATGCATACTCTTTATTTGCTCCAAACAGAGAGAGAGAGAGAGAGAGAGAGGGGGGGGAGAGAGAGAGGATGAATTGTGTCTATATTCTACATGTATTATAATTCCTCCAACACACTCACTATTGAATTGGATAGCAAAACAACTAAGTATATGTATAAACATCCACCTTTTAAACAAGTTTTAGCATACCAAAAGTTCCTTCCAGTGCATTACTGAACTTTGAGGCATAGAGTGAAAGCGAGTGTAGGACAAAATCCCCCCCGCTCATTTTTACATAGGTGGACAAAATCCCCCCATGGATTTTTAAACTAGGACAAAATCCCCCCCCAGTTAATTTTCAAATCAGGACAAAATCCCCCCCCCCCACTATGTATTTCAAGAAGCAGATGAATTATACCAAAATGTATCACTCCTTCCGGTTGACACTAAAGATGGCGGACGTGTAATTTTGTAAGTGAAACGGATGAGCCAAAAGAAGACTTCTTAAGACCTAAAACATATCTTATTGGTAAAATGAATGAATGAAAAAATGTCAAATATACATTAACCTACCAAATGAACATTAAAAAAAACAAGAGGGCCAAGATGGCCCTAAAGACGCTCACCTGAGGACATTTGTGCTGACCAAGTTTGAGGAAGATTGAATCAAAATTGTGGCCTCCAGTGTGTAAACAAGGTTTTTCTAAGATTTGACCTACTGACCTACTTTTCAATCGCTTTTTAGGTCTGTTAGATTAATGATCTTCGATAATTCGTTGAAATTTCTGAAGAGAATCGTATACCTACCAAACTGAAACCGGAAATGGAGGGCTGAATAGTTTCCTAATTTTTCATTGGTTAATAATATTATAACCTAAAACGACCAAATGTGTTTTTATTACCAACAATACGATTATCTGTACTTTCATATCTTTCTTAAAGAAAACCTTTATTTAATATACAATTGACACAATATATTCTCTTAGTCTTTTTATCATTTTATTTAATCGTAGATACTGATTTTAATATAAAACATATATCAAGTATGTAATTTAAAGTAAAAAGTGATTCAATCAAGGGCCAAATTTTAACCATTATCTAGTCATAATCTCTCAAACTAGTAATATTGCAAAATATTTTTTTTATGATTGGTCTATATGAATTATGTGGGTACGGACCACTAGACAATATTTCACATCAAATCTATAGATTAAGCTCTAGGTCTTTTCCTATGTAACTTTATGTGAAACAAGTGACCACTGGTGCGGGGTCATTTATCACCATAAGGCTATGATTTGAACAATCTTGGTAATGAACCATTAGATGATGCTACATACCAAATATCTAAGCTCTGGGCCTTATGGATTTACAGAAGAAGATTTTTTAAGATTTTCCTATATAACTCTATGTAAAACAAGTGACCCCTGGTGCGGGGGCATTTATCACCATAGGGCTATGATTTGAACAATCTTGGTAATGAACCATTAGATGATGCTACATACCAAATATCTAAGCTCTGGGCCTTATGGATTTACAGAAGAAGATTTTTTAAGATTTTCCTATATAACTCTATGTAAAACAAGTGACCCTGGTGCGGGGGCATTTATCACCATAGGGCTATGATTTGAACAATCTTGGTAATGAACCATTAGATGATGCTACATACCAAATATCTAAGCTCTGGGCCTTATGGATTCACAGAAGAAGATTTTTTAAGATTTTCCTTTATAACTCTTATGTAAAACAAGTGACCCCTGGTGCGGGGTCATTTATCACCGTAGGGCTATGATTTGAACAATCTTGGTAATGAACCATTAGATGATGCTACATACCAAATATCTAAGCTCTAGGCCTTATGGATTTATAGAAGAAGATTTTTAAAGATTTTCCTATATAAATCTATGTAAAATGAAATTTTTGAAGTAAAATTAATTTTAATTAGTAAATACTTACCTGTTATTACTTCAGGTATGTGTCTATTTGTGCACAGCTTCCAAAACAAGAGTCCGCAAAATAAACCATTCCCTAAACCCCCTAGTTACCGGAAGTGTAACCCCCGTTCTCCAATTGTATATGAAGCCATCGAGGGATACAACCGCCAGCAAGCGGGGAGGGAGGTGGGACTCTGTAATAACAGGTAAGTATTTACTAATTAAAATTAATTTTACTTCAAAAATTTCATTTTAATAGCATAAATATGTTACCTGTTATTACTTCAGGTATGACTTCGTCGCTAAGGTGGGAGGTTGCTAACAAAGAACCTTGATTGCAGCGACACCCGAAGTAGGAAACGACCAAAGCCGCCGATGCGTCAGACAGGATGATTAAACTACTGTCTGAGCCACTACAAGTGGACCCAAATCCACAAGGTTTTGTGATTGGTTAGCCAGTGAGCGGAGATAAAAGGAAGAAAACGTAGTAGAAGACTTCCAAGAGGCCGCTTTAAGAATATCATCCATGGGAGATTTATTCAAGAAAGCCCAAGAAGCAGACAAAGCACGGAGCTCATGTGGTCTAATTCTTAAAAAGGATAGATCCCTGTCCGAAAGATCCGAATAAGCAAACTTGATAGTTGAGGCTACCCAACGAGATATTGATGCTGCCGAAACTTCGCCCCCCTCCCTTTTATTGGGAGGAAAAGACGAAGACGACGACCCCGTAAAGATTTAACCTTCTGGAGGTAAAACTTCAAGGCTCTAACCGGACAAAGAAGCCGATCAGGATCACCCCTAGCGCAAGACCTAGCAAGGCTCGGAATAACTACCGGAGGGGAACAGACCGAAGGGAGTTGGGTTTTCGCAAGGAAACCAGGTTGAAAGCTCAAAGATACAGAGCCATCAGATTTGTTAAAGCGTAAATAGCCTTCCTCAGTAGAAAAGGCATGAATTTCGCAACGACGTTTAGAAGACGCCATTGCTATGAGAAAGACCGTCTTCCATGTTACGTGCAGGAGAGAAGCCTCAGAAAGAGGCTCAAAAGGTGCCTTAGTAAGAGCCAGTAAAACACAAGAAAGATCCCACTTTGGAGTTAACGAACGAGAGACTGGCCTAGACAGTTCAAACGAACGAATAATTTCCGAAAGATAAGGATCCGAACCAAGGGAAGAGGATCTGTGAAACTTAAGAGTGTTCGATAACATGGACCTATAACCCTTGATAGAACTGACCGCAAGTTTTTTCTCGTTAAAAAGAAAAACTAGAAAGTTAGCGATTTCTCTGACAGGAGCTTTGACCGGATTAATCTGCCGTGCGATACACCAATCACGGAAGACCTTCCACTTTGCCTGGTAGACAGATCGAGTAGATTGTCTCCTGGCCTTAGAGATAATAGAGGCAACTGTTGCCGAAAATTTCTTCTGTCTAACTCGCTGTTGGATAACATCCAAGCGTGAAGACGAAGAGCGCAAGGATTGTCGTGTAGGACCCTGTTCCGACCTTGTGACAGAAGGTCCGGAACCTGGGGAAGTTCTACAGGATAGTCTATCAGAAGATCCAGAAGATCCACGAACCAAGATCTCGTTGGCCAAAGTGGAGCTACAAGGAGGATCCAGCACTGAGATCGCAGGATTTTCCTTAGAACTAAGGGAATCAGAGAAAACGGTGGAAACGCATAAGCAAATAGATGATCCCAGTTTACAGACAGAGCATCTATCGCCCAAGCCCGGTGATCCGATACCGGTGACACAAACAGTGGAAGTTGGTTGTTCAGCCTGGTAGCAAATAGATCGACAGACGGAGACCCGAAAATCGCAAACAGAGTTGTCGCGATCCGAGGAAGTAACTTCCATTCCGAGGGGAGAAGAGAATGCCTGCGGGACAGTTGGTCCGCTAAGACATTTAGACGACCCAGAAGATGTCTGACTTGAATGAGTACCGAAGACACCTGACACCAATGAAGAAGGTGCCATGCTTCCATGCACAGAGAAGGCGAGTGCGTCCCCCCTTGTCTGCGGATGTAAGAGACAACAGTCATGTTGTCTGTAGATACTAGAACAGATTTGTCTCGAATGAGAGGAGAAAACTGTCGTAAGGCTAGTAGAACCGCTTTGAGTTCCAGGTTGTTGATATGAAGAGAACTGTCCCGAGGGGACCAAAGACCCGAGGTTGTGAGACCCAGAGGTTCCAGATGAGCACCCCAGCCTGACAGACTGGCATCCGAGAAGAGGGAACAGTTCCGGTTGAGGAGGAGAAAGAGGAACACCCTCTCGGAGAAACGAGGGGGAATTCCATCAACTGAGATGATGAACCAATTCCGGGGAAACCGGAAGAATGGTCTGCAAATGGTCTCGACTGGGACGCCAGATCGAGAGTAGGATAAATTGAAGAGGTCGCATGTGAAGGCGGCCCAGCGGAACAAGATCCGCTGCTGCATTGAGTACACCGAGAAGCGATAGGAATTCGCGGGCTGAGATCGATTGCCGACGCGAAAACCCCCGAACCAGAGTTAGAAGAGACAGAATTCTGGGTTCCGGAATTCTGATCCTGTTTAGGTCGGTCAGAAACTGCATCCCGACAAACGTGAAGTTCTGGGATGGGATCAACTCCGATTTCTTGGAGTTGAGGATGAAGCCTAGCCGGAGAGCTAGGTCTGTCACCCATCGAAGTTCGTCGAGAAGAGCGACTGGGTCCATGTGAAGAAGAAGCCAGTCGTCGAAATACGCCAGGAGGCGTGAGCCGCGAAAATGAACCCTGGCGACCAGAACCGAAACTATTTTGGTGAAGATTCTGGGGGCCGAAGACAGGCCGAACGGAAGGGCCTTGAACTGGTAGACAGTTTGACCATCCGTAAAACGAAGGTATTTCCTGGAATGAGGATGGATAGATACATGGAAGTAGGCATCCGATAAATCCAGGGAAACAGCCCAGTGACCGGGGAGGACGGCTGCCCTGATCGACGAAGTTGTTTCCATTTTGAAGTGTTCCTTCGGAATGAAGGAGTTTAGATGAGATAGGTCTATGACCGGTCGAAACCCGCCGTCCTTCTTGGGAACCAGAAAGAGACGGCTGTAAAACCCCGGAGAGGTTGGAATCGAGACCCTTTCTACCGCTCCTTTTTTCAGAAGATCTGAAATGGCGAGTCCCAGACGAGGATGATTGGAGGAGAGATGAATGGGAGAGCGTGACAGTGGAGGGGGACGACTGAACGGAACCCGATACCCGTGTCTCACGATAGACAGGACCCATTGGTCGTCAGTGATTGTCTCCCATTGTTGAATGAAATGAGTGAGTCTGCCGCCTACTGGAAGGGGCAGAAACACTCTTCCTCCTAATCGAACGTCTGGAAGAGGAAGCGGAAGAAAGGACGTACCCCTAGGGCTTACTCCTACCCCTTTGACTGGTAGAGGTAGAAGAAGGGGTGGGGGCGATGAAGGAGGAAATCGTGGTCGCTGAGGACCAGATTGGCGAGCGCCCCTGGAAGAGGGATTACCTCTGAAAGGAGATTGAGGTTTACCCTTTTCCGAGTCCTTCGGGGATTTACCGGTAGAAGCCAAAGGCTTCTTCGGTATCCGGAATTTAGGGGGAGCCGAAGTAGGAGTGCGGGGTTGGAAGGCCACCGCTCCGTGCATTTGCTCCTCCCTGGAGGCATCCGCTACTTCCTTGATTCGGCCTCCAAAAAGGGACGAAGAAGAAAGAGGGGCCGACCTAAGCTTTTCTCGAGAAGAGGAGAGAAGTAGCTTGTTGGGGCCGTCCAGGATGGCATCCCGCCTGCAGCGAGTCATCTCTGAAGAGAGAGAGAGAGATAGCAAAATAGAATGTTTTGCAGTCGCTGCTAAGGCCTCTAAAAGAAGCCTGACGGAAGAAGATAAGGCATCTTTTTGCTGTAGTTTGACCGAAAGTGCGGCCACGAAGGAGTCAGTATGAGACGAGATGCCGGAAAGAAAGCGGGAGCGTTGCTCCCAGCGATCCAGGACCTTCTGCTGAAGCGGTAAAGAGGAGGGGACCTTGAGCCGGAGCCGACTCGCATCTAGGTCCAGTTTGGAGGGTGGATAGAAAAATCACCCTCCGGAAACTTGTAGGTCTTGGGGTTAAAACCCAAAGGCCGAAGGTCTGAAGTGGGAATAAACCAGCCCGGTCCTGGCTTGGAGGAGGAGGAAGATTCGAAATCCTCCAGAGCCGAACGGACGACCGGAGAGAAAGGGAGCAACTCCGGTTCGACTGATTTGGATTCCTTAGGCTTACCGACAAGGTCGAGGTAACCTTCGCACCTCTTCCGGGAGGGAGGAGGGGCCGGTTTGCATACTGATGCAGGTAAGGTAGCAAAGACCTCCTGAACAGCCCTGTCCATGGAAAAAACGACTGTCGTCTGACTCCTCGTCCTCGTCAGAGAGAGGATTGTCAGTACGAGGTTCGGAATGAGCGCTGGATCGGCGCGAGGTGGACGAAAGAGGCACGTCCTCGGCAAATAAGGAGTCCTCCTCCGGAGCATGAAGGGAGATTTCATCCTCCAAGTGTCCGCTCAGAGCAGTCCCGCTAGTAGGGGGATTGCGAGTAGAGGGAGGAGACCCAGCCTCAGGGCGAGATGGGGGAGCATCCTGAGGGGGAAAGCCCATAAAGGGAAATGGAGGGAAAAAGGGCCACATAGGGGGCTGTGCAGAAGAAGCGCCCTGTGGACCCGAGGGGGAAACCGACCGAGAGAAACCCGATCCCTCCTAGAAGATGAAGGCTCGCCCGGTATGACAGGGGGGGGAGGCAGAACTGAAATGCCTGGCGTATTCCCCCATCATGTGGGACCACCACGTGGAAGGATCGAAGGTCTGAGGTTGCGCTGAAAAATCCGCACCTTGAACCTTCGAAGACGTGGTGCAGCGTAAAGGGGACCGGTCCCTAGGAGCAGAGCTAGGGGACCGGTGACCGGAAATGCCCGGGGAACGGTTGTGGGGCCGTTTCTTGGGCACCCTTGAACACGAGGGAGCAGGTGGCCGAAGCGGAGAAACCGCAGGGCTGCCTGAGGAAAAACTCGAGTCCGAACTTTTTTCAGTTAGAATCGGCGAAGACCGGTGACCCACACGCCTAGAGTGGTGAGCCGACCTGGCCGTTGATCGGTGACGATCTCTTGCCGATGACCGGTGATGACCGGTCTTGGGTCTCTGAGACCGATCGCGAAAATGACCGGTGACCGGTGATTGATGACCGGTGCCCGGTGATTGATGACCGGTGCCCGGTGACCGGTAGATATACCCGGTGACCGGTCCCGTATCATAGACGATGGTCGGTGACCGGTCTTGACCGGTGACCGGTGGCTAGACCTGACCGGTGACCGGTCGTGAGCTTTGCTATGACTAATATCAAGCAAATGACCGGTCATGCCCGGTGACCGGTCGGAGTAGTCTCCTTGACTGCTCCCCTGGGGCTAACACAAGGAGAGCCGGGCAGGGAGCCAGGAGATGAAGGCGGCCTCTCCGGAGAGGGGCGGGAAGCCTTCTTCCTGGGAGGGGGAGAGGGACTCCGACCCCCAGCAGCACTGAACCCAGAGAAGGAGGAGGAAGATGAGGCCTTCCTTTTCCGGGATGAGTAGGATCGACGTGAAGAGGCTTTCTTCCAGATCTCGTCTGACCACGAAACACAAACGGTGCAGGTGTCGACCCTGGAGCACCCCGAGCATGAAAGGCAGGACTGATGGGAGTCCCAGGATGCCTTGACATGTCCGCAGGAGCCCCGAGACTGCGACATTGTAAAAATCAATACAAGAACAATGTAAGCAAAATAAAACGGGAAGACCGAAGAAAACCCGTACAAGAAAGTTCTCGAAACGAGACAACAGTATATATATACAAAATCAAAATAATAATACCAGTGCCACGGGAGCCGAAGCACGGAAACCCGTGACACAAGGCAAAAAGTCCCGATACGGGACGGGGATTGGAAATTCTACACGATATAGAATAAAAACCAATAAAGAACAATATAAACAACACAGCCGAGGCTATGAAAAGATAAGAAAAGGAGAGCTGTAGCGCACAGAAGCTATCAAGAAAGGGACACGCTAGGTTACCCACTGAAACTCGATGGCTTCCAAAACACAATTGGAGAACGGGGGTTACACTTCCGGTAACTAGGGGGTTTAGGGAATGGTTTATTTTGCGGACTCTGTTTTGGAAGCTGTGCACAAATAGACACATACCTGAAGTAATAACAGGTAAGGTATTTATGCTATTAAAACAAGTGACCCCTGGTGCGGGGGCATTTATCACCATAGGGCTATGATTTGTACAATCTTGGTAATGGCCCATAAGATGATGCTACATACCAAATATCTAAGCTCTAGGCCTTGCAGTTTTGCAGAAGAAGATTTTCAAAGTTTGAGTTTTTAAAATCTATTTTTAGCTCCTGTGACCTACTTTTTCAACCAATCTAAATAATTTGTACAACTTTGATAGAGGGCATCATAAGGATGATTCCTGTGAAGTTTGGTCAAAATCCCTTCAGCGGTTCAGGAGGAGATGTTCTTTAAAGCAAATTGTTGACGACGGACGACGCACGCACGCACGGACGACGGACAAAAGGTGATCACAATAGCTCACCTTGAGCACTTCGTGCTCAGGTGAGCTAATAAGGGACAGTCATAAACTATCGATTTTCAACGCTTCCTCTATTGCATCGCTTGGTAATACGAAAAATAATACCCCACCCACTAATAAAGAAACATAAAATAAACATAAAAGAAGAAGTGTGAGACAATGTCTGTCAATAAAAAGTCTCAGACAAACTCCCAAACAAGCTCTTCAAAACATTCAAAACATACAAATGTGAATGAGGAACATGCTTTGAAAGAAACTGTGAACGCTGCAGATAATGTACCAAAGACGAGGTCAAAAAGTGTGACAGAAGTGACTCAACCAAAAATTAAAGAGGCGTTTGAAAATGTGCGCAATGATGACCAAGACAATGCCCCTGCTACCAGTGCAGATATCACAAAGGTGCTTAATAAATTAGAAAACATGCAAAAAGACAATTTGACAATAAAGAAACAACTAGATAGCATACAAAAGTCACTAAACACAAAAAATGATAATGTTGACAACAAACTTAACAAATTATCTCAAGAAACAAAAGCAGATATTGAAGAAAACAGAAAAGAGATCAACAGTATAAAGACAACTTTGAATGACATGGAAGCTAGCTTTAACTTTAATGAAGAACAAATAGAGGACCATAAGAGAGAAATTGAGGAAATGTTAAACAAGAGGGCCATGATGGCCCTGGATCGCTCACCTGAGTACCATTGCTACAACTGATTACAAGGTTTTTAAACAGACAAGAATTCTGATATAACTCAATCTTAAACATTTTAGCCCTGACAATACTACACACCAAATATATAAGCACTGGGCCTTATGGTTTCAGAGGAGAAACTTAGTGCGGGGTCATTTATCTCCAAAGGGCCACCATTTTGAAAATCTTGATAATGAACCATTAGATGATGCTACATACCAAATATCTAAGCTCTAGGCCTAATGGATTCATAGAAGAAGATTTTTAAAGATTTTCCTATATAACTCTATGTTAAACAAGTGACCCCTGGTGCGGGGTCATTTATCATCGTAGGGCTATGATTTGTACAATCTTGGTAATGGCCCATAAGATGATGCTACATACCAAATATCTAAGCTCTAGGCCTAATGGATTCATAGAAGAAGATTTTTAAATTTTCTATATAACTCTATGTAAAACAAGTGACCCTGGTGCGGGGCATTTATCACCATAGGGTATGATTTGTACAATCTTGGTAATGAACCATAAGATGATGCTTCATACCAAATATCTAATCTCTAGGCCTTATGGATTCATAGAAGAAGATTTTTAAACATTTTCCTATATAACTCTATGTAAAACAAGTGACCCCTGGTGCAGGGGCATTTATCACCGTAGGGTCTATGATTTGTACAATCTTGGTAATGAACCATAAGATGATGCTACATACCAAATATCTAATCTCTAGGCCTTATGGATTCATAGAAGAAGATTTTTAAAGCTTTTCCTATATAACTCTATGTAAAACAAGTGACCCCTATTGCGGGGGCATTATCACCGTTTGGCATGATTTGAACAATCTTGGTAATGAACCATAAGATGATGCTACATACCAAATATCTAAGCTCTAGGCCTAATGGATTCATAGAAGAAGATTTTTAAAGTTTTTCCTATATAACTCTATGTAAAACAAGTGACCCATGGTGCGGGGTCATTTATCACCATAGGGTCATGATTTGTACAATCTTGGTAATGAACCATAAGATGATGCTTCATACCAAATATCTAATCTCTAGGCCTAATGGATTCATAGAAGAAGATTTTTAAAGATTTTCCTATATAACTCTATGTAAAACAAGTGACCCCCTGGTGCGGGGTCATTTATCACCGTAGGGCTATGATTTGAACAATCTTGGTAATGAACCATTAGATGATGCTACATACGAAATATCTAAGCTCTAGGCCTAATGGATTCATAGAAGAAGATTTTTAAAGATTTTCCTATATAACTCTATGTAAAACAAGTGACCCCTGGTGCGGGGTCATTTATCACCGTAGGGCTATGATTTGTACAATCTTGGTAATGGCCCATAAGATGATGCTACATACCAAATATCTAAGCTCTAGGCCTTGCAGTTTTGCAGAAGAAGATTTTCAAAGTTTGCATTTTTAAAATCTATTTTTAGCTCCTGTGACCTACTTTTTTAACGAATCTGAATAATTTGTACAACTTTGATAGAGGGCATCATAAGGATGATTCCTGTGAAGTTTGGTCAAAATCCCTTCAGCGGTTCATGAGGAGATGTTGTTTAAAGCAAATTGTTGACGACGGACGGACGCACGCACGCACGCACGGACGACGGACGACGGACAAAAGGCGATCACAATAGCTCACCATGAGCACGTTGTGCTCAGGTGAGCTAAAAAAACAAGAAGAAAGAAATGACCAGAAAATTCAGGAGTTCCTAATAAGAGAAGCAAGCCTTAAAAATGAAATACAGAAGCTACAGGAGAGAAACCTAGATATGGAGAGACACTCCAGGAAATACAATTTACTTCTATATTGTCTTCCAGAAACCACCCATGAGAACATATATAAAACTATTAAATCTTTCTTCAAAAATGACCTTAAAATTGCAACTGAAGATGTAGATCATATGATTTTTGCAAATGCCCATCGAGTCCCCTCGAAAGGATCAGGCCCCAAACCCATAATTCTGAGGTTTACGCGCTGGACAGACCGTGAAGTTGTACTCACCCAAGTGTACTCTGGTATACTTCCTAAAGGAATTAAAAAACATCACAATTTATATTATAAGCACATTTTGGTATAATTCATCTGCTTCTTGAAATACATAGTTGGAGGGGGGGGGGGGGATTTTGTCCAGATATGAAAATTAACTGGGGGGATTTTGTCCTAGTTGGAAAATCCATGGGGGGGGGGGGGGATTTTGTCCACCTATGTAAAAATGAGCGGAGGGGGGGGGGGATTTTGTCCTACACTCTATGTTGCTACATGGGGTTGTATATAGTCATTCACAGTTTGTAAAAAAAAGTTGTGAGCATACCAAATACCAGAAATGATCCTTAAAGTTCTCTATTACTCTTTTTTTATTTGAGCAAATATAAATCTTCCTTTTTTTCTTTCTTTCTGTATTGATTTATTTTGTCTACTTTATTTTGTTCTTTCTTTCTTTTTTCATTTATTTTGTTCTTTCTTTCTTCTTTTAGTTGTAAAAATTATTATAAAAAGGGACATTAATTTTTGAAATAAGTTATGTATCACTAATTACTTGCATTCTCTCATTTCTACCCTCAACACATGTTTATATGTCAGAAATCAACACAGATTTTATTACTTGTTTATTCAATAAGAGAAATTCTGTTGAATAAAATGTAACGAAACGTTTCTAGCAAAAGCAAATACAAAACAAAAAGATCATTCATTGTCAGAATTTTGTCCTTCAGGCTCATTTTAATTAACTACAAAAATGCGTATCTCTATATTTTCAATATCAAAACTTTAATTCTGAAATAAATGCATAAACGTATAATCCTATAATCATGCAGTTACAAAATTGACTCCAAGTAATAATTGTAATAAAGAACTTAACAACCCACATATTATCACTATCATTCATTAAATGTTTATTGCTTTGTGTAAAACAAGCCTACTATCTCACTTCCATTGTAGCAGGTAATTTAGTTATGCATCAACCCATCAGAGGTGTTACCGTAACATATAGGTTCTATATTGGCTAAAGACTCCCTGCAGTGATGACCAGCAATTAGCAGGTCTGATCACAGCAGATGGGGGCCTGGCTCAGTGGGACATCATATTCCTTTCGAGATGCCTTTAAGTCTTGGTCACAGCTGAATTAACACTAAGATATATAAAGCATTTTGCATTTTGTTGTTTTTCTGGTATTTTAACTTGGCTGATCAGGTTTGAAACTGTTGATCATCACTAAAACCGTTGCATTTGCAGTATGCAAATCTAGTTGGTTTTTTTCCTATATAAGCCTATGTAAATTTAAGTGACCCCTGGGGCGGGGCCAATTTTGACTCCAGAGCCATGATTTGAACAAACCTGGAAGAGTTGCACTAGACAATGCTACACACCAAATATCTAAGCTCTAGACCCTGCAGTTTTGCATTTTTAAAATCTATTTTTATCTCCGGTGACCTACTTTTTCAACCAATCAAAATAATTTGAACAAACTTGATAGAGGGCATCATTAGGATGATTCATGTTAAGTTTGGTCAAAAGCCATTTAGGAGCAGACGGTTTAGGAGGAGATGTTGTTAAAAGGAAATTGTTGATGCCGGACGTAGGCACAGATGATCGTACGCATGGACAAAAGGCGATCACAAATATCTATTAATTCTAACAAATGGTTTCATAGAAGAAAAAATCTTTGAAATTTTCTATGTGGAATCAGGGATCACTTTGGGCCATGATATCGCGATATTCTCGCATATTTTTTATTAAAATTGCACCAGAAACCATCAAATGGGATAAAAGTTCTCATCTGTCAGAGAGATTGAAAATATGAATACAAAAAGTGTCCTAATTAGCCCTGCCACCTTTGATCTGCGCCCTGCCTGCCTTTGTCAGCAAAGTTTCTATATTCGCCTTCACAGCATCCTTTGCTTTTGCCGATGGGTCTGTGTGTGTGCATGTGTGTGTGTGTTTGTGTGATGATATACACATGAGCCTGTGTCAAGCCATGTAACTATCAAATGGCTATTCAACATCAACTCACAGCTGATTTTGTGCAGGTATTTGGTTTTGCATTTTTATTAATTCTACTTAAATTATGTGGGAAGTATTATTGTCTACTGCGTCTACTACTTCTTGAGGAAAATAAACAATGTTGATTATTTATCTAAACCACGCATTCTGCCATCTTTGATTTCAAAATATGACAAAGCCGAAAATATGTCCTAGTCCAGTCATCCGATAAATGACTTGTACATTTAAAATTTATTCAACCAATACCAACACTCATCACATCTACAGATTAGTCATTTGCAGACAAAAGAAAAACTGACTACAGGAAAATCATGTAAAAATCACTGGTAGATTAGGTTTACAACAATAAAAAACATTCAAAAAGTTTCATCAATGTTTTAAAACATAATGTTTTAAAACGTGGATGTTTAAAATGTAGTTTTTAACAGTAAAACTAATTTTAATTAGTAAATACTTACCTGTTATAACCCAGATATCTGTCTATAAACTACTACAGGCTTCCAAAACAGAGTCCCGTAGAATAAACTTGTCCTATAGTTGTCTGGATACATGTCCCGCGGCGCATCCTCACTCAATTCTGTGAAGCCATGATCACAGGAGAGTCAACAATAGCGAGGCGGGAGGTGGGACTCCGTTATAACAGGTAAGTATTAACTAATTAAAAGTAGTTTTACTGTTAAAAACTACATTTTAATATCATTAATACATACCTGTTATAACCCAGATATGACTTTGTCGCAATGGTGGCATGGTACTCGACTGTGGATGAATTGTCGTCCTGATAGAACTTGACATCACCATACCGCATAGAGCTAGGTAGTGCTGCATAGTTCTTCATAATTGCCACAGTAATTGCCATCATAATTGCCATCATACTGACTAACGAAATACTTCACTATGAACAACTGTATAACACTGCATTGACCTGAGAGCAGCCATAGTGAGAAAGGACTAAGGTATAACCTAGACCACACTGCACTGTACTAATTCCAGTTAACGTAGGGTCCTAAAAATCAAAGGAGGACAAAAAAATAAATAAGCTAGAACAGGGGTGATAGCTTGGACTTATAGTAACAATCTAAAACTACAGAGCCAAGAACACGCCATGAATAAGAGCCAAGGACTGACCTTACACAACTCTCTGGGAGGCCACTAGGGGTCCCAGAGCATGAAGGTTTTCCGCCTGAGCGGAGAACGACCTCAGATAGAATGAGGAAAAGGTGGAAGGCGACTTCCAGTATGCGGCCTTGAGAACATTATCAAGTGGTGCTTTGTTAAGAAAAGCCCAAGAAGTTGAGAGTGCCCTGAGTTCATGGGGGCGAATCTTAAGGAAAGATAAATCAATATCCGATAGATCTGAGTATGCCAATTTGATGGTAGAGGCAACCCATCTGGAAATAGATGCTGCCGATATGTCTCCCCCCCCATTTAATAGAGATAAATAACCTATTCCTGTTGCCTCTAATGGAAGAAACTTTCTTCAACTAGAATTTTAGGGAACAAACTGGGCAAAGTAGTCTATCTGGATCAGTAGAGCCACATGACTTTGCTAAACTTGGTATGACCACTGGTGGTGGGTAAACCAAGGTGAGTTGGTTTTTGGGAAGACAACCCATCTGGTAATGTAATGACACAGAGCCATCTAATTTGTTGAAGTGAAGAAAACCTTCCTCAACAGAAAAGGCGTGTAACTCACTTCTTCTCTTTGAAGATGCCATGGCAAGGAGAAACACTGTCTTCAATGTGACATGAGTGAGAGAAGCGAGACTTAATGGCTCATGTGGTTCCTTGGTAAGAGACCAAAGGACACAAGCTAGATCCCATTTGGGCGTAAGAGAACGAGAAAGTGGCCTAGACAGTTCGAAGGACTTAATGAGTTCCGAAAGATATGGGTCATTGCCTATAGAGGACCTACGGAACTTAAGGGTATTAGACAACATAGCCCTGTAACCCTTGATTGAACTGACAGCTAACTTCTTGTGCTCAAAAAGAAACACAAGAAAATTGGCTATTTCTGTGATAGGTGCAGGGACTGGATCAATCTGCCTTTGCACACACCAATCAGAGAAGAGTTTCCATTTAGCCTCATAGACCTTCCTTGTAGAGGGTCGCCTAGCCCTGGCGATACGGGAGGCAACTTATGAAGAAAACTTCTTCTTTCTGATGCTACCCCTGACAATGGCCATGCGTGAAGACGCAGTATGCCGAGGTTTTGATGTAGGGTGCGAGCCAGACCTTGAGTGAGAAGGTTCGGAATGATGGGAAGCTGAATAGGATGACCTTCTAGTAGATCTAGAGGGTTTTGCTATTAACAAGATTTTGGCCTGAGAGGCCTGAAATTTCCTTAACACTAGGGGTATTAGTGTGAATGGGGGAAAAGCGTATGCATGAAGATGATCCCAATTGATTGACAGAGCATCTGTTGCCCAGGCCCTGTGGTCCAGAACAGGGGACACATACAGGGGAAGTTGAGCATTGAACCTGGTGGCAAACAGATCCACCATTGATTCCCCCAATATATGAAAAAGACTGGCTACTATACACTTGTTTAGTTGCCACTCTGCTGGAAGTACTTTCCTGTCTCGAGACAGGAGGTCTGCTAGTACATTCAGTTTCCCGGGGAGATGCCTGAGCTGAAGGGATATCCCCTGTGAGTGACACCACTTGAGTAGTGACCAAGTTTCGAGACACAGTGAGTGAGAATGTGTCCCTCCTTGGTGATTGAGGTAAGAGACTGCTGTGGTGTTGTCCGATGAAATCAGGACAGAGTGACCCTTGACTTTGAGATGAAAATGACAAAGTGCAAGGGAGACAGCTCTCATTTCTAGATTGTTTATGTGAAGAGACTGTTCTTGTGGGGACCAAAGTCATGAGGCCCAGAGGTTCCAGGTGTGCTCCCCAGCCCAGACGACTGGCATCCGTGAACAGAAAGAATTCTGGTTCCGGACTTGAAATGGGAACTCCCTCTGTCACTCTGAGAGAGCGAATCCACCACTGAAGGTGTTGCTATGGTGTCTGAGCCTGGAAGAGTCTGAGATAGTGGGTCAGACTTGGGCTGCCATTGTATGAGAAGTATGAACTGAAGGGGGCACATATGAAGACGACCTAAGGGAATTAGGTCCGCCGCAGCATTGAGGGTTCCCAGAAGAGAAAGAAATTCCCTGGCAGTTAGGAATCTTTTCTTAAGTAGGAGATGGACTTGAGAAATGATGTTTTGTGCTCTTGTGATAGGAACACGAACTAGATTGTGTGCAGTAACAAAATTCATCCCTACGAATGTGAAATCCTGAGATGGGACTAAGTCGGATATGTCTAGATTTGGAATGAGACCTAAACTGACTGAAAGGTTCATTACTACTTCGAGATCCCGCATCAAGGAGAGAGGATTGGTGTGAAGAAGTAACCAATCGTCGAAATACTGAAGTAGACGGAGGCCGTGAGTGTGAATCTTGTCGGCTATAGCCCTCATGAGCTTGGTAAAGACCCTTGGAGCTGTGGAAAGGCTGAAGGGGAGGGTTTTGAATTGAATCCGAAAAATCCAGGGAAACAGGCAGTTTCCATCTTGAAATGTTCCTTTGTGATGAAAGTGTTTAGATGAGACAGGTCTATGACTGGTCTCCAAGTGCCGTCTTTCTTGGGAACCAGAAAAAGACGGCTGTAGAAGCCCAGTGACTCCGGGTTTTGAACCCTTTCTACTGCTCCTTTGGAGATTAATATGGAAATAGGTTCCTTTAGGTCGGGATGATTGGCTGACAAATGAATGGGGTTCTTGGCTAGAGGGGGTGAGTGGGAGAAAGGAATCTGATACCCTTGACTGATGATAGAAATGATCCATTTGTCTGTGGTAAGGTTTTCCCATTCTTTGACAAAATGGCTTAGTCGACCCCCTACTGGAACATGCGGAAGAGCTATTTGGAGCTGTAGAAAGGGCGCACCCCTAGGCTGGGGCTTCTTCTTCAAGCTGAAGGAAGAAGCAGGTGTAGTAGAAGTTACAGTCAAGGTAGAAGGTCTGTAACCCTTACGCAAACCCGAATTAGAGGAGCCCTTGGGTGGGCGTGGGGCAGAGCCCTGATGGGATGTTTTGGGCTTTGATTGAAAAGATTGTTTTCCAGAGGGAGCAGTAGATTTCCTTGGAATTTTGAATGAGGGTGGGGGCGGGGCTGGGGTGCGAGGCTGAAAGGCCACAGCACCATGTAGCTGTTCCTCCTTTGAGGCCGGCCACCTCGGAAATTTTCCCACTAAACAGCTTGGGTGCTGTTAGAGGGGTTTTCCATAATTTCTCCTTAGACGAAGTAAGGAGTAATTTTATTGGAACATCCAACAGAGAATCCCTGTGGGCCCGAAGCATTTCTGCTGATGTGGCCGTGCCAACCAAAACAGAGTGTAAGGTTGTTTTGGCTGTTGCTTCAAGTAGGATCTTGAGGGAGGAAGGAGAAGGGCTCTTCCCTTCAAGGAGAAGGGAAATAGCTGCCACAAAGGTGTCAGCATGAGAGGCAATGCTGACTGCTTGTCTGACCCTATGTTCCCATCTCTCTAAAGACTTGAGAGGAACAGAAACTGTTTGGGGTGCTTTAAGGCGGAGCCTGCTTGCGTTCTCATCAAGAGAAGGGGGATTAATCGGGAAATCCATGGATGAGAACCTATAGTCACTTGGGTTGAAGCCTAGTGACCGCAAAGAAGAAGATGCCACAGCCCAATTTGCGTCTGGTTTCAGAGAAGAGAGAGACTCAAGCTCCTCCATAGCACCCCTAACAGCAGGAGAAAAAGGAAGAATAGAAGGAGAGGAGGTAGGGGGCCTCCGTTCCTGGTCTAAAAGGACCAGGTAACCTTCTCACTTCCTCTTAGGCAAGGGGGGGGGGGGGGTGGGGCTGGTGGACAAAGAGACCCAGGAAAGATCTTAAAAACTTCCTGAGCAGCCCTATCAAATGAAAAAACAGGCACATCTTCCTCCTCAGATAGGGCTGAGCCTATGACTGAGGGAGGGGGCAAGGGGGAACCCGTAGGCTGAGAGACAGAGCCATCCCGTAATAGGGGATCATCCTCAGGGGCGAAAAGGGAAACAGCATCGGCCATTTCTTCCTCTCCCTGAATGGGAGAGGGAGGTTCCGCAGGTTGATGGCTTTGGGAGTCCTGATGCTCAATGTCAGAACTACCCACTGTATGGGTGGGGGGTACTGGGGTTCTAACCCCTGTGACCTGACCACCACCAGTCATAGGGTTCATACCAATAAAGGGGAAAAAGGGCATGAAGGGCCAGGTAGTTTGGCTTGACTGATTACTTTGTGGCCAACCAGAAAACATTTGAGATTGGTTTGGTTGGTTAAATTGATGCCAGCCAGGGAACATGGGTGCCTGGCTAGACTGTGATGTGGCCATGATTGGGGGACAATAGGGAGATGGGTGGGGAACAGTAGGAACCTCACCAGATGTATGCAAAACATCATAATTGTCACCCCTATTAGCTTGGGGGGACCTACCCCTCCTAGATTTCTTGAAACCAAGGGGGTTGCCCTTGGTTACAGGTTCTCAGTTCTGTGACAGGCACCGTTTTCTGCCGGTCTCCAAGTGTTGACTGGTATCCGTAGATGTATGCCGGGTGACCGGTAATTGCACCATTAAAGGTGAAAAATTACCGTCGCCCGGTGAATTTTGCCTGGTGACCGGTGGGCGAGATCGGTGCTCTGGTCTGACATGACCGGTGGTCGGTGAATGAAGCGAAGCATCATCACCGATCTCCATGCCGGGAGATACCGGCTACCCCGGCAAGGCGTGCATCCCATGTGGTGACGAACTCGCCGAGGCATCTCTCGAAAAACCAGAGAAATTGCTAGATGACGAAGAAGAACGATGTCTATGCTTGCGGGAAGAATAGGATCGGCGACGAGCGGCCCGATCCCAAACCTCCCCGCTCCACCCAGAGCAAAAGAAGCATGTGTGATCACATGTGTAACCTGCACAAGAGATGCAGTTGGGATGTGAATCCCATTCGGCCTTGACGTGGCCACAAACACCTTACAATTGAGGCATGTCAGCCACGAGACACAAGAAAAAACACGAATAAATCAATTAATAGGAAATAACAATATAAACGAGAAAGGGCGAATAAAAATATATACAAATAAAAGTCTTATGAAGACCAAAGAAAGGTTGGAATAACCGGTAATAGTGATGGAAACGAGATCCAAAAAAGAAAACCCACGAAGGATGCTATCGATCAAGATGGCTTCAATAACAGAATTGAGTGAGCATGCGCTGCTGGACATGTATCAAGGCAACTATAGGACAAGTTTATTCTATGGGACTCTGTTTTGGAAGCCGGTAGTAGTTTATAGACAGATATCTGGGTTATAACAGGTATAAATGCTATTAAAATAAGCATATGTAAATACAGAATATTTGGAATTCAGGTTGACTTTTTACTCATAATATTTATGATCGTTATGAATAGAGAGGTGGGTGGGGTAATTGCATTAAGAAAAGCGTATTTTTCCATAAAGAATTATCAGATCAATAAACAAGAGGGCCATGACGGCCCTCAGTCACTCACCTGATTATAAATGAGCAACATATGTTGGATTTTTCATATTGACCTACTTTTTGACCCCACATGACCCACTTTTGAACTTGTCCCAGATTTTATGGAAACATACATTCTGACCAAGTTTCATGAAGATACGGCCAAAAATGTGGCCTCTAGAGTGTTAACAAGGTTTTATAAGATTTGATCTCATGACCTATTTTTTGACCCCACATGACCCAAATTCGAACTTGTCCAAGATGTTATGGAGAGAAACATTCTGACCATGTTTCATGAAGACTGGGCCAAAAATGTGGCCTCTAGAGTGTTAACAAGGTTTTAATAAGATTTTACCTACTTTTTCTCCCCACATAACCCAATTTCGAACCTGTCCAAGATTTTATGGAGACAAACATTCTGACCAAGTTTCATGAAGATTGGCCCAAAAATATGGTCTCTAGAGTGTTAACAAGCCAAATTGTTGACGACGAACGACGCACGTCGCACGACGGACGCAGGGCGATCACCAAAGCTCACCTTGAGCACGTTGTGCTCAGGTGAGCTAGAAAGAAAAAGAGATAAACTTACATTGATAATTAGACATTATCATGAAAAACCTCATCATTGTGTTTTAAAAGAAAATTCTGCAGAAAATTGAGAAATATCTATTGTGAAAAAGCTAATTAATACACATTTATACAAAATTTTGACATTTTATAGCGTCTGGTTCAGTTAAGGCAAGCAAAAGACATCTTAGTTTATCCATTCTGTCACAAATTAAATAGCCAGTGATTGATTTCAAGTACTTTTCATTGTTATTGAAAAAAAAATCTCACTAATATTTAAAATATTCCATTAAAATGCTAAATGGGCAAAAAATCTCAATCACTTTCTGACCCAAAATGATCCCTATGGAATTAGTATATAAGGAAACAAGCGGACCCCTTGGGGCCATGTTTTACAAGGGAATAACTTTATTTTAGCAATTATGGTAGATATTCATGAAGTGACCATTTGTGCTATATAAAATTAAACTCTGACCATTGACTTCATAGAAGGAGAATTTTCTAATTTTCTATATAGAGTATATAAGGGAATTAGCCAACCCTCTAAGGGCCTCATTTTTTAAGGGATCAACTTTATTTTAGCAATTATGGAAGTGTTATATTATTCTTGCATAGGTTTAAAATAAGAATACAATACTAATGTTCTGGTATACGCTGTTTAATATGTTCTCTATATTTAAAGCAGACACACGATGTTTACACTGCTAGCTCCAATTATGAATCCCCTCTCCAAGCCAGGTATAAAACAATGGGCAGTGTATCTAGATAAACAGGTATCATATTACACCTCCCTTTCTAAGTAGATCGGAAAAGTTGGCTACTAGTAACCAGCTACTAGTAGCTGGTTACTTCTCGAAAGTAAAGTTAGTAACTAGTAGCTGGTTACTTCTCAGTGGAAAAGTTGGCTACAAGTAGCCAGCTACTAGTAACTGGTTACTTCTAAAGGGAAAAGGCAGCTACTAGTAGCCAGCTACTGGGGAATTTTATTGATATTTTCGCAATTAAAACCATTGAGGGAAAGAGAAATCCTAAAATATGAACATATTCACGGTTCTGATAGTTTTAAATTCCAAACAATAAAAGAATCATTTAAATTGTATCTGTCATAACTAAATTTCATTTATATTTTTGTCGAAGAAACAAGTAGATTGGTGTTTTTTTTTCATGAAAACAATAACTATGAATATATTCAAAATTGTCATGGTAACCATCACGAGAATTTATATCAAATTTCATTCAATATCTTCAAAGGAATCACCAACTACCGTTACATTTTGATAAGATAATCAATATTTTTCTAAATGTTTTCGCAGAAAATACAAGTAGCTGGGTGTTTATTTTTAATATATTTATAAACTATGGATATATTCATAATTGTCATGGTATTCCTCACCAGAAAATACCAAACTTTAATTAATATCTTCAAAGCGCTCGCCAGCTACCGGTACATTTTGATTGGACTATTAATAATTTTTTCAATGTTTTCGCCGAAAAAACAAGTAATAAGGTGTTTATTTTTAATAGATTTATAAACTATGGATATATTCATAATTGTCATGGTATTCCTCACCAGAAAATACCAAACTTCATTTAATATCTTCAAAGAGGTCGCAAGCTACCGGTACATTTGGATACGACCATCAATATTTTTTTTAATGTTTTCACCTAAAAAACAAGTAGCTGGGTGTTTATTTTTAATATATTTATAAACTATGGATATATTCATAATTGTCATGGTATTCCTCACCAAAAATACCAAACTTCATTAATATCTTCAAAGAGTCGCAGCTACGGTACATTTTGATTGGACTATCAATATTTTCTGACCGTTTTCGAGAAAAAACAAGTAGCTGGTGTTTATTTTTAATATATTTATAAACTATGGATATATTCATAATTTCATGGTATTCCTCACCAGAAATACAAACTTAATTAATATCTTCAAAGAGGTCGCAAGCTACCGGTACATTTTGATTGGACTATCAATACATTTCTGAGCGTTTTCGACGGAAAAAACAAGTAGCTGGGTGTTTATTTTTCATATATTCTTAAACTAACTATAAATTTATAATTGTCGTGGTATTCCCCATAAGAATACTGAACATCATTTAATATCTTCAAAGAGGTCTCCAGCTACCGGTACATTTTGATACAACCATCAATATTTTTTTTAATGTTTTCACCTAAAAAACAAGTAGCTGGGTGTTTATTTTTTGGTATTCCTCACCAGAAAATACCATACTTCATTTAATATCTTCAAAGAGCTCGCCAGCTACCGGTACATTTTGATTGGACTATCAATATTTTTTTGACCGTTTTCGACGGAAAAAACAAGTAGCTAGGTGTTTATTTTTAATATATTTATAAACTATGGATATATTCATAATTGTCATGGTATTCCCCACCAAAAAATATCAGACTTCATTTAATATCTTCAAAGAGCTCGCAAGCTACCGGTACATTTTGATTGGGTATAATACTTTTTCAAGTTTTCGCCGAAAAAATAAGTAGCTAGTGTTTATTTTTAATATATTTATAAACTATGGATATATTCATAATATTCATGGTATTCCTCACCAGAAAATACCAAACTTCATTTAATATCTTCAAAGAGTCGCAGCTACCGGTACATTTTGATTGGCTATCAATATTTTTTGATGTTTTCGCGAAAAAACAAGTAGCTAGGTGTTTATTTTTAATATATTTATAAACTATGGATATATTCATAATTGTCATGGTATTCCTCAAGAAAATACCAAACTTCATTTAATATCTTCAAAGAGGTCGCCAGCTACCGTACATTTTGATTGACTATCAATATTTTTTCAGTTTTCGCGAAAAAACAAGTAGCTGGTGTTTATTTTTAATATATTTTAAACTATATATAATTTATAATTGTCTTCCCCAAAAATACAACTCATTTAATATCTTCAAAGAGGTCGCAGCTACCGGTACATTTTGATGACATCAATATTTTTTGAGTTTTCGACGAAAAAACAAGTAGCTAGGTGTTTATTTTTAATATATTTATAAACTATGGATATATTCATAATTATCATGGTATTCCTCACCAGAAAATACCAAACTTTAATTAATATCTTCAAAGAGCTCGCCAGCTACCGGTACATTTTGATTGGGCTATCAATATCTTTTTTCAATGTTTTCGCCGAAAAAAATAAGTAGCTATGTGTTTATTTTTAATATATTTATAAACTATGGATATATTCATAATTGTCATGGTATTCCTCACCAGAAAATACCAAACTTCATTTAATATCTTCAAAGAGGTCGCAAGCTACCGGTACATTTTGTTCCAAAGGATGTTCGTGACACTCGTCTTTCAACGCCGCTTTTTATTAAATAGTCGGAATACGGGAATGCACAGATTAGTTAATTGCTGTCAAACACTACTTATAAATAGAAATTGAATATACAGTCTGGCGAATAATCCTCCCCCCTCACACACACCACCACCACAAAAAAAAAAAAAATAAATAAAAAAAAATAAACAAAAACAAATTCATGTTGAGCAGACTCTCCCCCTTTATTGCGGACTCTCTCCCATTATAACCTGTCACCAAGAACCAATTTATGGCTGTGGTCTGCGGTGAGTCATATATTCGGTAATGGGAGATAGGGATAGACACAGGTGTTTAATTTTGACTTGGAATGCTAGCTAGTCTTATAATTAAAATGTAACCATGTACATGTGTTTAAATATCTGAGGAATCATCTTTCAATTGCAGTGTATATGCGAATTACTTTTGTAAATAAGCGTTTTTGTCATTTACTTTTCATAACAGAGCAAAAGACATTTTATTCGCGGCGGTGAAAAGTTCAGTTATATATATATATATATATTATATATATATATATATATATATGGCTCTAACTTAATATAATCTTCTACTAACTGTGTTCCGATAAAAAAGTTTGTTTGGAAATTGACTAATTATAAGAGAGGGATAGAGAGGAGACGTTTATCTAAACAAGTTTATTCCCACGCGCCGACCAGCCAGTTATAAAAGTAAAAGTTCAAAGGAACAGCTTAAATTAATATCATCAGCAGTGCGCAGTGTGATGCACAGGGCTAAATATGTACACTCATGAGCACGAAGCACTACCTTTAGAACTGAACAAGATGTTTGGTATTGGTGTAATACAGGCTTAATTCCTCATAAATTAATTACAGGCAAGAATTATTTTCATTCTAATTATATGTTTTATTATCTATTGTATTTGTTTGTTGAGGGTGCTAAATTACAAACTGACACCTCCTTCTCTTCTGGTCGAAATATAAAAATAAAATATCGGCAGTCAATTTTTGAGAATTTTGAGAAATTAAGTTAATGTCAAACCGAAATGAAACCAATATCATGTAAATAAAGACGGTAATATATTTCCTTAATGCATACATGTACATGTATCTGCATTTCTTCAGCGAAAACATATAGAAAAGTATGATAGGCTAATAAAAAGGTAACTGTAGCTGGTCAGCTCTTTCAAGATATTAAATGAAGTTTGGTATTTTCTGGTGAGGAATACCATGACAATTATGAATATATCTAAAGTTTATAAATATATTAAAAATACAATCCTAGCTACTTGTTTTTTCGGCGAAAACATTGAAAAAAATATTGATAGTCCAATCAAAATGTACTGGTAGATGGCGAGCTCTTTGAAGATATTAAATGAAGTCTGGTATTTTCTGGTGAGGAATACCATGACAATTATGAATATATCCATAGTTTATAAATATATTAACAAGAGGCCCATGATGGCCCTAAATCGCTCACCTGAGATAAATAGGTTGACCCAAGGAACATCTGTACCAATTTATTTTAAAATCTGGCCAGTAGTTTTGAAGAAGATGATTTTTAAAGTTTTCATATTTTTTTTCTTTTTGTTGCCATGGCAACCAGAAATCTATTTGGATCAAGTTTATTTTAGGAACTATTGTGAAGGTTGACCCAAGGATCATTCCTGCCAAATTTAATCAAATTCTGTCCAGTGGTTTCAGAGGAAATGTTGATTAAAGTTTTCCCTATATACATATAAGGCAAATAAGCCCCGCCCCTGGCGGCCATGTTTTTTACAGATCGGAAAATTTTTAGCAACTTTGGTAGAGGTTGACCCAAGAAACATCTGTACCAATTTATTTTAAAATCTGGCCAGTAGTTTTGAAGAAGATGATTTTTAAAGTTTTCATTTTTTTTTCTTTTTGTTGCCATGGCAACCAGAGTTCTACATGGATCAAGTTTATTTTAGCAACTTTTGTGAAGGTTGACCCAAGGATCATCCCTGCCAAGTTAAATCTAAATCTTTCCAGTGGTTTCAGAGGAGATGTTGTTTAAAGGTTTCTCTATATACATATAAGGCAAATAAGCACCGCCCCTGGCGGCCATGTTTTTTTACGGATCGGAATAATTTCAGCAACTTTGGTAGAGGTTGACCCAAGGAACATCTGTACCAATTTATTTTAAAATCTGGCCAGTAGTTTTGAAGAAGATGATTTTTAAAGTTTTCATTTTTTTTTCTTTTTGTTGCCATGGCAACCAGAGTTCTACATGGATCAAGTTTATTTTAGCAACTTTTGTGAAGGTTGACCCAAGGATCATCCCTGCCAAGTTTAATCAAATTCTGTCCAGTGGTTTCAGAGGAGATGTTGTTTAAAGGTTTCTCTATATACATATAAGGCAAATAAGCCCCGCCCCTGGCGGCCATGTTTTTTTACGGATCGGAATAATTTAAGCAACTTTGGTAGAGGTTGACCCAAGGAACATCTGTACCAATTTATTTTAAAATCTGGCCAGTAGTTTTGAATTTTTGCCATGGCAACCAGAGTTCTACATGGATCAAGTTTATTTTAGCAACTTTTGTGGAGGTTGACCCAAGGATCATCCCTGCCAAGTTTAATCAAATTCTGTCCAGTGGTTTCAGAGGAGATGTTGTTTAAAGGTTTCTCTATATACATATAAGGCAAATAAGCCCCGCCCCTGGCGGCCATGTTTTTTTACGGATCGGAATAATTTTAGCAACTTTGGTAGAGGTTGACCCAAGGAACATCTGTACCAAATTGTTTTGAAATCTGGACAGTAGTTTTGAAGGAGATGATTTTTAAAGTTTTCAAATTATTTTTCTTTTTGTTGCCATGGCAACCAGAGTTCTTCATGGATCAACTTTATTTTAGCAACTTTTGTAGAGCCTTACCCAAGGAATATTCCTGCCAAGTTTCATTAAATTCGGTCCAGCGGTTTCAGAGGAGATGTCATTTAAAGCAAATTGTTGACGACGGACGACGCACGACGGACGACGACGGACGCCGGACGAAGGGCGATCACAAAAGCTCACCTTGAGTACTTTGTGCTCAGGTGAGCTAAAAATAAACACCTAGCTACTTGTTTTTTCGGCGAAAACATTGAAAAAATTATTAATAGTCCAATCAAAATGTACCGGTAGCTGGCGAGCTCTTTGAAGATATTAATTAAAGTTTGGTATTTTCTG
>CM037777.1:99228962-99278962 GCA_021229015.1 Solen grandis
ATTAAAGTCATCACATAGATCGTTTTAACTTCTAGTACTGTGTAGTTTGGATCATATGTTATTTGTATTGGAACAGAACTTTACTCGACACAAATTAAGGAATATGCAGAATTCAGTTTATCCAGTGCCTTTCTCACATGCCCAAAAATAAAATGATGTTGTAAAACACAATGCCCATGTTTGAGTCCAACCCCAGTTGGCCCTGTCCAAGAGTGCTTGATACACAACAGATGTAGACTTCCTTAGTTGAGTTAGTATGCAAAATATGAAGCCTTTAGCCTCTATACACATAATTATACTTCAAAATCATCTCTTAACAGACAACATACGTTTTGTTTGTTAGAATTTGCGTTTACGGACAATGAGTTAATAGTGTAACTGATTAATTGTTTGATTAATCATATACAATACATACCTGCCTTAATTACTGATCAGCATGCAATCTGTTCAGCGCCACCTGTCAAACGCTTATCAAAGCTAATTCAAACTGTTGTAAAGACTTTTTTTTCCCAACCAGAGCGTGACCAGTATGGTATGTGACGTCTTTTTCAACTCTTTTGACACCATTCAGAGGAGGAAACAGTTGTAACCACTTTATTTTTCTTCAACTTTAGTGTGATATAGTGGTGCATGTAATTACTACAGTATAGAACTTATTGAATCATCTTATATACCATTAATAATTGAGTCCATATTAGGGATGATTAAGGCCTATAAACACAAGTGTAGTAGTGATCATTTAATGTTTCAACATAAAGGGCATTATGGGAAAAACACAAAAAGGGTAATTTTTTCCAAAAATGTACACATTGTAATCATCAACATGAATTGTATACACCAATTACTACACAGGAGATGCATCATGGGACTGTGGCCTAGTGACAGACAAGTACCACAGATATCTACTTCAATACAAGGTGTCTACAATAGTCAGTCTACTGTATTACAGTATAACATGGTTATAAATACCAAGATGTTTTAAACAATTAAGTAATAAAATAAAATAAAAAAAATTGAAGTAATTTGAATGTGGTTCAAACTTCACGGCTGATTATCAGTAAGGACCAAATTACACTATTTCTATAGTGCATACACGGACACCTTGATAAACTGTTCAAGTATTTATATTTATCAGGTGTATCAAACAGTTACATATATGAGCCTCAGAAATGCAGAATACATTATATCAAGTATTTGCTGTAAACACTCCACAACAATCAAGACCCAGTTACAGTCATTTTGTACCAAGAAAACTGAGGACACCTGGAATGTTCTACATGAATCATTTAACCCTGCCATACTTCCATGATGCATCCCAAAACATTGATAAATCAAAAATGGCCAAAAATATCCCGTTTTTCCGCAAAGGGTTGAACTTGTGGGTGTCACGCCTGAAACACGAGATGTAGCTGTGGAATTACAAACAAATAGGTACACGTGAGATCATTCAGCTGGTCCACAACAGACGACAAATTGACCAGCAGACGACAGATATTCCAGCAGACCATTATCAGCGGCCCTGTATCTGACCGGGGTACCTCACTACAGATGTGGGTTGGTATAGAATCTACATTGTCAGCGACCCTGTATCTGACCGGGGTACCTCACTACAGATGTGGGTTTGTATAGAATCTACATTGTCAGCGGCCCTGTATCTGACCGGGGTACCTCACTACAGATGTGGGTTGGTATAGAATCTACATTTCTGTGACAGCTTCTTTTTTGATTACACTAAACACAGTGGTCTATTTACTATTTGATTTCATTTTAGTTTCGAAGGAAAAAGAAAAAACACTACCAAAAACAATAGAATTGAAAAAAAGATCCACTGAATAAGTAATGTTAGCATCCATAAAGGCTAGCACTGTCAGTCATGTCTTTCCATAAATTAAATGGACTTGCTAACAGTAAGACCTGAATAGGACTTCCAGTGTGCAGGAATCTCTAAACCTTGTCCAGTGTTATGATGTGCCACTGATATAGCCACAAGCAACATGATTTGTTTTATCTGTTATCATGTGTCAACAGTCCAAATGTATACATGATATGTTGTGATGCATTCTCTTCCTATAACAGTCATCAGTCTGTTTGAACCTTAATTATATCATGATTATTTACTTTCTAAAAAAAATCACATACATTCAGATCAAAGTACATTTGATAATATGCAGCCAAACCTGCAATGTACCACTTCAAAACATGTGTTAGTTTAAAATAAAATCTGCTTTGTGTACCCATTTTTTATCATTACAAATACATATATTCTGTTAGCAGACATTAATAACTTTTAACTCAACCAGTAAATGTAACAGCTTTTCAAAATTAAGACAAAACTTACATGACATAATACATATAGAATTGCTTTATAATAATATATTTACAAACAACATATACCTCATTATGAAAGACAGTACTAACTTTCAACATGGATAAAAAAAACCAAAGAGGCAAGTGCTCTCCTAGTCTGAAGCCTTTGTGAAATGTTCACATGGGTGGTTCAAACATTGTCATCAAGAACCATATTCTAGAGCTCAAGAACCGTGAATTTCTGATAATTTATCTACCATACAGACTCAATGTTGATATTTCACATGGAATAATTATCAAGTTACATGCAACATACATAGGTTATTCAGGACAGATATCTCTTATCACAAAAGCTAAAATCTTGTGTAAAATGAAACTAAAAGATTTTCTGAAGTATGGTTTATATTATATTCTTCCAATATTCTCTTCCAAAGACATATTTATTCAAGATTCAGTAGGCACTCACTTTATTTTTCAATGTTTAGTCAATGAATTGGAATGGTCAGTACCTTATTAGGGGCATTACTTTTATACTGAAAAATCATCTTCATAAGAACAGCTTGTAAATAAAATTGTAATGCAAGCTTACTTTTCTTCTTCTATAGTAATTGCTAACAATCATTATCTGATTAAGAATGTCATGCATTGGGATTAGTAAAGAGAATGCTAGACCTCCCAAGCTACTCATGCAGCTTCTGATTCTTGATCCGGATTTTTGACCAAATATGTTCAAATCATGTGCCATGGACCAGTTGTACTGTGACACAAGAGATGGAGTCACTGTCACATCTCTCATCAGGTCGTCTGGTTTACACAAAACTCTACAGCCCTTCAATGTATATTTTATTTGGATGACTCACCCACTGCAGGATTAAGAAAGGAATACATATGAAGCAGTTTAAATAACTTAGTAATTAGTTTGCCACCTTTTTACAAAGTTTATATAACACCACCACCTTTACAATGAAAAAAAAGCAGTCCAAAACAACAATAATTCCCAATGATATTCCCTATTCACTCACTCTATAGTGTTAGTAAAGCTTTAAAATTGTGTATACAACTGATAAATACCCAATACTCTTAAGCCACTTTACAAACAGTCAAAGTCATTAAAACTAAATCTCTATCCTAATCCCTCATAATCTCTAATCAGTAGACAATAAATATTAAGACATTTTGGAAACCCCACCAACATAACACTTCAGAAAAAATAATCAATGTACAATTTATAATGGATTTCATATTTAATACCGATATTATTAAGTTTGCATTTTTCTACTCCATACATATAAATTTTCAAGTGATAAATATGATTTCTTTTCACACAATTTAAAATACATAAATTGCATTCAGAAATAATATACTACATAGAGAGAAAAAATAGATCTGATTTCTTAAACTTGAATGAGAGATAATTTTCATTTTCACAAAAAAAAAAAAGTACTATTTTTTAAACAAATAGTGCAAAGAACATATCCAAATACAACAGGCATCTATATTCTCTGAACACTAATTTTTATTGGGAGGGCAGCAATGTCCAGTTTCTCCTGTGGATACTGAGGTTTTATACCACTTGCAAGCAGCTGCGCAATAACTTCCTGGTCCCCGTTAATACTGAGTTTCTGAAAAAGTAAACAAAAGCTGATTAACAAATTGCTACTCTGCTACAAATGCACCTAGGTTGTTGTTACTGATTTACTGTCACTGCATAACAGTATTTCAGTCCTGTAGCAATGCCCAACTTATTCTAGGTGAAGGAAGTGCACACAAACACCTTGGTAAAACCCCTGACCTACCAGAAGCCAGCTTTAAGGTTTTTTTCACATGAAGCATCCAAGTGACCCAGCCAGGACTTGAACCCACGGCATGTGACTGTTAGTCCTGGTATGTGTGAATAGAGGAGTGTGTGAAAGTGTGCTCTTTCTTTCCAACAAAATCTACATTGTATATACACCCAAAGGGAATCATATTCCAGTGGTGTTACAAGTGAATGAATATCTAAATGGCTGCTGTGGTCAAAACTCTGCAGGGACAAGTTTCTCTTCTATTTTTCAATCCAAGTCACAAATAACTGTATTTCAGAATCTTTTTAGGTTTGATTTCAGGTAATAAGATATCATACAAACTTTTTACTTAATACAGATGACATCCATTCTTTTAAGATATCATACAAACTTTTTACTTAATATAGATGACATCCATTCTTTTAATGTAATTCTAATGTAATTTTTTGGAAAACCACTTTCTCTTTAATAAAGTAACAATGTAAAACATTATAAACAAGAAAACCACAGTGGGCTTAGATTTGTGCACCTGAGTACCAAATGCCTACAAGCTGTTCATTTTTTTAAATAGTTCAACATTATATGAGGAGTTATTGTTAATTTCTATGACTTTATCTGTTATTATTTGTACAAGGCAGTCAAAAGGACAGTTATATCCCCTGCCGCTGACAGAGGAGACATGTTTTTCCTCTAATGGAAATTGCCCTTCTTCTGCCAACATTTTGATGTAGTTGACTTATGAAAAACTTTCCGTTGTTCAGATAATATAGCATGGAAACAAAAATATCCAGAAATGAACACTGAACCATTAAATGTAACCTTGAACTTGAGCCAACATGACTGTCACCTGTGTTTATAATTGAGACAAGTTTTATTAAAATCCTTCAAGGGGTACAGGAGATATGGAGCGGACACGAAATTGTCAGGAAATAGAAGGTTCAAACACATGACCTTCAACTGTGACCTTGACCTTGAGCCGACATGACTGCAACCTATGTTCTGCACATCATCTCAATTAGATGTATATTTGAGGCAAGATTCATGAAAAAACTAAAAGGGGTATAGGAGATATGGAGCGGACACGAAATGGAAATTGAAGGTTCAAACACATAACCTTCTAGTGTGACCTTGACCTTGAGCCAACATGGCTGCAACCTGTGTTCTGCACATTATCTCAATTATATTTATATTTGAGGCAAGTTTCATTAAAATCCATCAAGGGGTATAGGAGATATGGAGCGGACATGAAATTGTCAGGAAAGGTTAAACACAGACCCCAAGGTGACCTTGAGCGACAACTGCAACCTAGTTCTGCACATCGTCTCAATTAGATATTCATTTGAGGCAAGATTCATAAAAAACTAAAAGGGGTATAGGAGATATGGAGCGGACACGAAATTGAAATGGAAATTGAACACATTACCTTCTAGTGTGACCTTGACCTTGAGCCTACATGGCTGTCACCTGTGTTCTGCACATTATCTCAATTATATTTATATTTGAGGCAAGTTTCATTAAAATCCTTCAATCGGTATAGGAGATATGGAGCGGACACGAAAACATTACAGACAGACGGACGGACAGACAGACGAAGGCCATTCCTATAACCCCGCCTCCTGCTTTGCAGCGGGGGATTAATAAACAAGAGGGCCATGATGGCCCTGGATCGCTCACCTGGTATCATTAGGCTATGTTAAATCAAGTGACCCCTAGGGCGGGGCCAATTTTGACCCCAGGGTCATAATTTGAACAATCTTGGTAGAGAGTCATGCTACATATTAACAAGATTTGAAAATATTCGGTACAGATCTGCTAGATGGTGCAACATGCCAAATTTCTAGGCTCCAAGCCAAGCTTTGTTCTCTATACATGTGTAAGCATATGTAAAAACAAGAGGGCCATGATGGCCCTGAAACGCTCACCTGAGTACCATTGCTACAACTGATTACAAGGTTTTTAAACAGACAAGAATTCTGATATAACTCAATCTTAAACATTTTAGCCCTGACAATATTATACACCAAATATATAAGCACTGGGCCTTATGGTTTCAGAGGAGAAGACTTAGTGCGGGGTCATTTATCGGGTTTTAAAAAACCATTCCAAAAATCTAAGCTCTAGGCCTTATGGATTCATAGTAGAAGATTTTTTTAAAGATTTTCCTATATAACTCTATATAAAACAAGTGACCCCTGGTGCGGGGGCATTTATCACCATAAGGTCATGATTTGTACAATCTTGGTAATGAACCATAAGATGATGCTACATACCAAATATCTAATATCTAGGCCTTATGGATTCATAGAAGAAGATTTTTAAAGATTTTCCTATATAACTCTATGTAAAACAAGTGACCCCTGGTGCGGGGGCATTTATCACCATAGGGTCATGATTTGAACAATCTTGGTAATGAACCATTAGATGATGCTACATACCAAATATCTAATCTCTAGGCCTTATGGATTCATAGAAGAAATTTTTTAAAGATTTTCCTTAGGGATGATTTGAACAATCTTGGTAATGAACCATAAGATGATGCTACATACCAAATATCTAATCTCTAGGCCTAATGGATTCATAGAAGAAGATTTTTAAAGATTTTCCTATATAACTCTATGTAAAACAAGTGACCCATGGTGCGGGGGCATTTATTACCATAGGGTCATGATTTGTACAATCTTGGTAATAAACCATAAGATGATGCTACATACCAAATATCTAAGCTCTAGGCCTTATGGATTCATAGAAGAAGATTTTTAAAGATTTTCCTATATAACTCTATGTAAAACAAGTGACCCCTGATGTGGGGGCATTTATCACCGTAGGGCTATGATTTGAACAATCTTGATAATGAACCATTAGATGATGCTACATACCAAATATCTAAGCTCTAGGCCTTATGGATTCATAGAAGAAGATTTTTAAAGATTATCCTATATAACTCTATGTAAAACAAGTGACCCATGGTGCGGGGGCATTTATCACCATAGGGCTATGATTTGTACAATCTTGGTAATGGCCCATAAGATGATGCTACATACCAAATATCTAAGCTCTAGGCCTTGCAGTTTTGCAGAAGAAGATTTTCAAAGTTTGCATTTTTAAAATCTATTTTTAGCTCCTGTGACCTACTTTTTCAACCAATCTGAATAATTTGTACAACTTTGATAGAGGGCATCATAAGGATGATTCCTGTGAAGTTTGGTCAAAATCCCTTCAGCGGTTCATGAGGAGATGTTGTTTAAAGCAAATTGTTGACGACGGACGGATGCACGCACGCACGGATGACGGACAAAAGGCGATCACAATAGCTCACCATGAGCACGTTGTGCTCAGGTGAGCTAATAAAGAGACCCCTGGGGCGGGTCAATTTTGACCCCTGGGCCATGATTTGACAAAAAAAACTTGATAGAGATGTACTAAACAATGCTACACACTAAATATCTTAACTCTTGACCTTGTGGTTTCTGAGAAGATTTTCCTTTCTTCCTCTATATAAGCCTATGTAAAATCAAGTGACACCTGGGGCGGACCCAATTTGGACCCAAGGGCCATGATTTGAACAACTTTGGTAGAGATCCACTAGACAATGGTACAAGCCTTATATCTAAGCTCTAAGCCATGTGGTGTCTGATAAGAAGATTTTTCTAGTTTTTCCCTATATAAGCCTTTGTAAAATAAAATGACCCCGGAGCGAGGGCAATTTTGACCCAGAGGTCATTATTTTAACAGCTTTTATAGTAGTTCACAAGACAATTCTACATACCAAATATCCAAGCTCTAAGCCTTGCAGTATTTCAGGAGATGATTTTTCTATTTTTCCTATGTAAAATAAAGTGACCCCTGGGGCAGGGCAAATTTTGACCCTAGGGCCATGATTTTAACAATTTTTGTAAAGATTTATAAGACAATTCTACACGCTGTAGGCCTTACAGTTTTGCAGGAGAAGATTTTCTAAGATTGCATTTTAAAATCTATTTTTAGCTCCTGTGACCTACTTTTTCAACCAATCATAATAATTTGTACAATTTTGTTAGAGGACATCATAAGGATGATTCCTGTGAAATTTTGTCAAAATCCCTTCAGCGGATTAGGAGGAGATGTTGTTTAATGGAAAAAGTTGACGCAAGACGCACGCACGCACGGACAGATGGACGGACGTCAGACGCCGGACAAAAGGCAATCATAAAAGCTCACCATGAGCACGTTGTGCTCAGGTGAGCTAATTATCTAAGCTCTAGGCCTTATGGATTCATAAAAGAAGATTTTTAAGATTTTGTGCTCAGGTGAGCTAAAAAGAACTCTAAATACACATGTAATGGTTTTTGAGGAATTTTGATAAATTGTTTATCATATGTTCTGAAATGAACAACCCATGTCAAAAACGAGAATGCCATGATCTGTTTTTTTTCAAGAAAAAAATCTTTTTTTAAGAGGCAGAATAATTGAGCAAAAAAATCAAACAAAAGGGCCATGATGGCCCTGAATCACTCACCTGAGAATCATTGCCCTCAATGCCAATTATCGTATTACAAGTTATAGTGAACACATAATCTATGCAGAAGTACAGCAAGATCATCTAAATTCAATACAAAAACTGTACCTGCCATCCAAACTTTGAAAGTCTATATAAAATCAAGTGACCCCTAGGACGGAGCCAATTTTGACCCAAAGGCCATGATTTGATCAAAACTGGTAGATGTTCACTAGGCCATGTTACTCACCAAATATCTAAACTCTAGGCCTTGTGCTTTCTGATAAGATTTTTCTAGTTCTTCCTAAACAAGTCTATGTAAAATCAAGTGACCCCTGGGGCGTGACAAATTTTGACCCCAGGGCCATGGTTTGATCAAACTTGATTGAGGTCTACAAGGCAATGTTACACACCAAATATATAAACTCCAGGCCTTGTGGTTTCTGACAAGAAGATTTTTCTAGTTTTTCTTATATAAGTCTATGTAAAATCAAGTGACCCCTGGGGCCGGGGCAAATTTCTAAGCTCTGGGCCCTGCGGTTTTGGAGAAGAAGATCTTTAAAGATTTCACTTTAAAATCTGTTTTTAGTTCCTGTGACCCAGATATGCAATGGTCTGGAACCATTTGAACAGCTTTGGTAGAGCTTTATGCAAGGAACATCACATGCAATTTTCATCAAATTTTGCCCAGTGGTTTCAGAGAAGATGTCATTTGAAATAATTGTGGATGACGGACGGTCGACGGAGAGCCATTGATTCTAAAAGCTCACATGAGCACTATGTGCTCAGGTGAGCTAAAAAGAAAGGGCAAAAAACAATAAGAGTGCCATGATGGCCCTGGGATTGCTCACCTGAGAATCAGGTATGAATGGGAGGGAAAAGAAACTGCAAATATCTTATGATATGGAAAATGGGCTCCGCCCACTGCAAGCCATATATTGTGTGAGTACTTTTGCACAAGAAGAAATTTCAAATTTTTACTAAATACTTATCAGGAAAATGGGCTTAGGCCACTGTCAGCAATGTTTTTTTTTACCAATCCAAATAATTTGAACAATCTTGGTAAAGAGTGATCAATGAAACATCTGTGCAAAAAAACTTTGAAATCCAGCAGTTCTTTTAGACAAGAATTTTCATATTTGCATATAAGGAAAACAGGCTCCACCTCCTGGTGGCCATGTTTTTCAGTGAATTTAAATAATTTGAACAATCTTGGTAGAGAGTGACCTAAGGAACATCTGTGCCAAATACCTTTGAAATCCAGCCAGTACTTTTGGACAAGGAGATTTTTCAAATTTTTACTATATACATATAAGGAAAATGGGCTCTGCTCCCTGGTGGCCATGTTTTTCAACAGATCAAAATGATTTGAAAAATCTAGGTAAAAAGTGACTTAAGAACATCTGTGCCAAATTACTTTGAAATCCAGCCAGTACTTTTGGACAAGAAGATTTTTTTTCAAATTTGTACTATATACATATAACAAAAATAAAATGGACTCCGTCACCTGGTGGCCATGTTTTTCAACAGATCAAAATAATCTGAACAATCTTGGTAGAGAGAGTGACCTTGGGAACATCTGTGCCAAATAACTTTGAAATCCAGCCAGTCCTTTTGGAGAAGAAGATTTTTGAAGTTTTTACAATATGCATATAAAACAAGAGGGCCAAGATGGCCCTAGATCGCTCACCTGAGAAAAGTATCATTCATTGCCTGTACAAAACAGATTGCTTTAGAATTAAGATGATGAGGTGAAACAATGTTCAGGAATTTTCTGACCCCATCCACAAAAGATATCATCATGACAAACATTCTGCCAAAGTTTGAGTTGGCTAAAATTGTGGCCTCTAGTGTGTAAACAAGATTTTTCTAAGATTTGACCTACTGACCTACTTTATGATCCAACCTGACCCATTTTCGAAAGGGTTCAAGATATCATCAAGACAAACATTCTGACCAAGTTTGAGGAAGATTGGATCAAAATTGTGGCCTCTAGTGTGTAAACAAGATTTTTCTAAGATTTGACCTACTGACCTACTTTTTTATCCAACCTGACCCATTTTCGAAAGGGTTCAAGCTATCATCAAGACAAACATTCTGACCAAGTTTGAGGAAGATTGGATCAAAATTGTGGCCTCTAGTGTGTAAACATCAAATTGTTGACGGACGACGGACGACGGCCGACGGACAATCAAGTCTCCCAAAAGCTCACCCTGAGCTATGCTCAGATGAGCTAAAAATGGGCTCCGCCCCATGGTGGCCATGTTTTTCAATGAATCAAAATAATTTGAACTATCTTGGTAGAGAGTGACACAAGGAACATCTGTGCTCAGTAACTTTGAAATATAGCCACCAGTTTTGGAGGAGATGATTTTCTAAGTTTTCATGTTTTTTCTTTCTGTTACCATGGCAACCAGAGTTCTGCATGGAGTCAAATTCTTTGAACAACTATGAAAGGGCATCATCCAAGGAACATTCCTGTGAAGTTTCTTTAAAATTGGCCCAGTGTTGTAGGAGGAGATGTCGTTTAAGTTAAATGTTTACGACGGATATTCATTGATCACAATAGCTGACCTTGAGCTCATTGTACTTAGGTGAGCTAAAAATGAAAGTAAACCTGAATCACTTATATTTCTTCAAGCCCTCTTGCAGACTTACTGATTACCGGTACCTATCCAGATTATGTGAGTGATCCTAGTAGACTGTGCTATAATATTGATAGAAAGGCTGTTTGAGTTGAAACATAAATTTTCTACTTTATAATCTTTTTGAATTCTGAAATAGGATTGATAGTACAACAAGTACAGAATTTATATTCTGAAAATACTGGAAAATTTAAAGCTCAATATAAATGTGCTTCAGTAGAACTAAAGAAAAACTGAATAAGTCCTCAGGTCACAGATGCAAAGAATATACATGTTTTTAAACCTCCTTAACCCTTTCCCTCATATAGACTCATTTTGACGCCCTCAATAGGTATCACATAAAGCTTGATCTGCAGAAAACCACAGTTAAACCGTACCACATTTAATTACAAAATCCTCATTTCCAGACCACTGAGGAGCAGTGAACAGCATAAAACCTGATCAGCCTGCGAGTTACTAGCAGGCTGATCTGGTTTTATGTTGTTCGCATAGGTCTTTTCATGGTGTCCTCTATGAGGGAAAGGGTTAAAGGTGCTGTCTGATCTGGGTCTGCTCTATTTGCAAGTGCCTCAAAATGAGTCTATATGGTGAAAAGGGTTAAGCAATATTGGAAAAATATGAACATATACAGTAACATGGTAACATATGTCACCATCCTTACATGTACAAATTTGTCAATAATGTAATGACGATCTTGGTATGCATGAAACAGATGTTTGTGCAGGCAATGGCTCTTGTCTTTGTTCCCTATTTAGCAAATAAGAAACAACAGGAGGTTGAAGGAAATGCATTCGAACAGGCCAAACAAACTCTGCATAGATTTTGTACTGACTTCCTGATATGTGTATAAAAAGCAATGCCAAACTTCTACAGATCATGAAAAGAATGAAAAAAAATATAGCAGATTTGAATAATTGAATAATTTCATGAGCAGTTTATATTTGTTAAAGATATAAACCGTCAACCTATCTTTTATACTCTCCAATGAACACTCTCAGGATTAAGGACATAGTGTACCATGCTGCAGACATGTGGCATGATACCACACTCAGTTACATAATCCTGACACTGGACCAGCCAGTCCTGGAACTGCCCTTATATGCTGAGCACCAAGTAAGGAAGCTATATCAGTACCTTTTTTTCTGTGACTTTAGTATATAGCAGTCGGGGATCTAACCCACATCATCCAGTTTCCAGGATGGACACTCCAACCAACCACAGGGACCAGTTCCATAGCTATCAATGAAACATCTTCTTCCCTTTCATTACTCAGTAAATGGTGAAACACATTCAGTCATAATTGCTTTATGTAAGGGCTCAGATTAAAATTCAGTGAATTAGTTTCAAATTCATATTTACATCTGCTTTCATGGAATTTTATTTAGAATGGGTGTTAACTTGAAGAATGTGATATCAGACTACTTCAGTATGTTATATAGCTTTTCAAAATACATGTTAAAGTTCTAAATTGGTTTCAGCTATTTACTAGTTATGCAATCAAACACTGCAAAGGGCTGTGTACACATACACTCCAAATGATCTTTAGAGCTGTGACCTTGATCTATAAAACACATTTCAGAGTGTTCACATTGTAGTGATTATCAAGTAACAAACAAACACATCACCACCTAAGCATGAATTATAAAATCTGGATATAAGAATTAAGATACTGTATCAGGGTGACATCAGCAGCTTTGTAAAACTAAACTTCATTTACCTGAGTTGGATAAAATTGTCTTTGATTTATCTACAGTTTAACATCACAAAATTTTGATTCATCTTTATTTCAACCAACATGATGAAGCTTATTTCAGCTGCAAGAAAAACTAAATCAAAACCCTTATATCTCCGAACCGTATGTAGAATGAACCAATACTTCAAATAGTCTTGCACTCTGCAGGGATCAAGCACACAGCCTTCAGACCTGTTTTACGAGCACTAACTGGACCACAATTTATTAGAATAGACATGTTGGTGTTACACAATTACCCACAACTACATCAAGTTTTTTTTCAGTCTAAGGGCGATATTTCTGTTGAAAATGTTCATAGGAGAGCAAACCTTCCTCATAAACCAGCTACAAAGATCAGCTCAATATCTCCCATATGAAGAGGAAAAATATGAAAGGCTGCTGTATTTCAAATTCCTTCAAATACATACATAGGTAAACCTATATGCTCCATCTACAAAGTGGCAAAGACATAAACAAGTGACAGGAATTGTCACAAAACCAGGTTTTCTTTTCGCAATGTTTCGTCCCAGTACAGATTATTTGTATCAGTCAAATAATTTTGTGCTCAATGTTTATTAAATCTAATGCAATTCTGTATAAAGCAAACATACATAATATGTGCAACAAGATTTTTAACTTACATTTATCCACATTAACTTTGAACAAGACATGAATATGATGCAACAATCTGCTTCTGAAAATGTCACTTAAGCATACTGACAATATGTGCCAGAGCACTAAATGATGGAGTCCCTGCAAATGTTTGGACAAAATTTATTGAGAAATGTAGGGGGAGTTGCACACAGAAGAATATTTCTCAATAACTTACACATGTGTTATTGAAAAAATAACTAAGGCCATAGCTCCATCAAAAATGGTCAAACTGCAAAACCAATCATTACTATATATTTTATAATTAAGGAGTTATGCTCCATATCAGGAATTTTAACGAAGGGGCAAACATGTAACTCCAAAATTATGAACCACTGAGTGAGGTTCCTATGCACTGCATTCTGCCTCAATGAGATGTATGCACCTATAAAGTTTCAAGTCAATACCTCTTATAATGTAGGAGTTATGCTCCGGACAAGGAATTTTATCAAAGGGGCATAACTCCATCAAAAACGGTCAAACTGCGAAACACAGGTAATAATCTCCAGGGTGACTTAGTGAAAGTACTTCTGTTACAGTATGGACAAAATTTATTAAGAAATGTAGAAGTTGTGCACGAAAGAATATTTCCCTTAATATTACATCCGTTAAGGGGCAAAGGGCCATAACTGCATCAAAAATAGTCGAACCACAAAACCCTGACAATATGCGCCAGGTCACTATGTAATAATGCTTCTGTAAAAGTTTGGGCCAAATCCGTTGAAAAATGTAGGAGGAGTTGCACACAAAAAAAATTGTTTACGCCCGCCCGCCCGCCAACATACCCCAATCTAATAACCAGAGTTTTCCTGCTGAAAGAAGCATGACTAAGAGTGACAGACAGACAGACAGACAGATGTGGACAATGGAGAAATGATCCCTTTGTCACTTCTGTTTACAGCAGCTGACACAAAACTAAAGGTAAAACTTGAGATAATAACCTGTGGTTCTGTGAATATTTTCTGTTCTGGGGCTGTGACGGCAGCTGACAGACACAACCAAATCATCACTATGGAACACATGAGCAGGAGCCAACTGAGAAGTAACCGTGGCAACCCTGTTTTTGTGGCAACACATGTGAGCCAGTCAGTGTGGGCTTCATCGGCACGCCGTCCTCTGGTGGAGGTGAGGTCACGTGCTGACAGATCGATGATGTCATCATCATTACGCTGGGAGAGGAATGCAGAATTTCTCAAGAAAGGTGTTGCAGAGTTGTCAATTGGTTCAATATTAGTCTCCATATAGCTGGCAGTGTTGTATTCTGAAAATGGAATCAGTATCTGGGTGTTTTAAAATATGAGGTTTATACCTTTTAAAGGAAAATCGTTCATGATAAACTTGTATAAATTACATATTTCTTGTCAATTAAATCTCTTAATCATCTATGGTAGACATGTTTACACAGTGATAAACAAACAAACACTCCATAAAACCATGACCCACAATAGCATACCGCAACTGATCAAATTATGGGCCAGACATGAAAACCTGTCAACAAAATAAATATATAGAGACAAAGTTCAATCAAGCATTGTGCACTTGAATAATGAACTGAAGACACCATTCTTGTATGGGATTCATCATCTGGTAATGATATTATGGCCCAGCCACAAAAACCCTTTATAATCATTAAAAGTGAATTATGACAAACATTACCTCACTTATCTCAAGGGTTATGCCAGACTGGAATTCCAATATTTAGGGCTAATCTCAAGATCTCTATACATGCTAAGCTATGCTTGTGTCTGAAATTAGAATGACAATTACCTTCCTCTATACTGTCTGCATCCAGAGGTTGAATCTCAATGACCCGTACAGCAGGTGGAGACTTGACGACAATGATGCTCCCGTCACTGTCTTGCATATAGACGGACCAGGAGAACGAGGCCTGGTTCATCACGTTACTGATCAGACCACTGGTCCAACTATGCAGAAACATCAGTGGGTTGACACCCTGAAGACCTTGCTCAAATGGGTCGTCCTGTGAAAACAATGTGCAGTCACTCAATACACATCCGAACTACATTTCTTTATGCCCTGAGACTATGGTGATACTTTTTTGCAATTACAAGGATATTGTTAATATCATGGCCAATAGTTGAAAAGCCCCCTATGAGAATGCATAGACACTTATGTCACACTATTCCAACGTTTCCATGTCAATTTAACTTCAGTAAACTTTTTCATTAAAGTATTTTTGACAAATCTTAATGAGTCATGCAATCAATGAATTATATGACTGAATATTATTTCACAAGACCCTCTGAAACTACCTGATCAGGTAACCCTCCGACAGGTAAAAATGACAAGATTATAGAGGAGTCTTGATAGCAGATGTCTACTATTTCAATGTTGGAGAATTCATGTCATAAGAGTATAAACATAAATGTGCCTTAACTCAGAATATCATTAAAACATGTTTTGAGAAATTCAGTTTAACATTTTTTCTCCAGTACAAAAACAGTTGCTTGATGATACTGCAGTTATCTTGATGTTATATACGAGGGGTGATCATTATATTCAAGAACTTTTACTATGTAATTATCAATTTCAACCACAGGTCAATAAAACTTAACTTCTTTTCAAAGAAGACCCCGTGTGACCTAATGCACTTGTTATATCTCTCCAACCAACAGTGAAAGCACTTCCAGGAGACAAATTATGCTTCCAAACCAAACTCTGATGCTTACTTTCCAGCTCAAAGAAACATTTCACCTTCCTCAGAAAAATGACTCAAAAAATCTTGGAACACATTTACTTGAATCTATTTTTGTTCTGGTGTTAAAAATGTAAGCACCCACTTAGCACAAACCCATTGCATAGCCAGTCTTTTTATATGAAACATCTTGTGCCATGCCATAACTTACACCAAACTCCTCAGCAACCTGCCTAACAGTTACACTCCTGTCTTGCTTAACAAATGAGTATATGATATTCGAAATCATCTGTTTTGATGGAGATTTTCCATCCTGAACGGAAGTCATCTTCGACAGAGGATCTGCCATGACCAAATAGGTGAAACACCTTGTGGACAACAAGTTGAGAGAATGAAGACTCTCCATAAATTTCTGTAAATCACTCTGGTCTATCATAGATTTTTGAGTTTTGACTAGAATTTAAAACAGCACCCTGCTTTACAACTGTATCATCCTCCCATCCTTGATGAACATATGCATGGGTGGTTTCATAATTATGACATCATACAAATGTAACTTGACTAAAATCCTTAGAAAAGGGTTGCACTAATACTGTAAATGTGTTAGATCTGATCTTTATGGACTCAAAAAGAAAATATGGTGAAAGTTCTCGAATATAATGATCACCCCTCGTACATGTATTGTAAAACATATGACACAGTATAAGTTAATTTAAGATTTTATCTCTGCTATTGATAATGCAATGTACAATGCATACATGTGTACAAGATGTCACTGAAATAAATATCGAATAAATGCACAGTCTGTGTGTTAAAATATGTGAAATATATCAAAGACAGCTGAAAAAAGATCCTGATAGTGTTCTTTTTTCAAATCATGGCAAAGTCAGTTCACATACACTTTGTACAAATGTAGTAAAATATGGAGGGCAAGTATAAATTAAACAAAAGCACAGCATGCGGGTGCCAACGCTCGTTACATATTTTTGTTAAACATTTAAAAATGTTGACCTCGAAAATCACAACTAAAACTGTAAGCCTTTCAATGCAGAGTTGAAGTACCAAACCTTTTAAATTTGACCTGTGACCTTGAAGGATGACCTTGACCTATGCATTGAATAGAATGTATACAACACAAAGATGTAAAATATGTAACTGAAAAATCACAATTGCTAATCCACTGAGTTTTTGATAATCAACACAAAACTGTAAAATTTGAAGACATTTAAAAAAAACAAGAGGGCCATGATGGCCCTGGATCGCTCACCTGGTATCATTAGGCTATGTAACATCAAGTGACCCCTGGGGCAGAGCCAATTTTGACCCCAGGGTCATGATTTGAACAAACTTGGTTGAGGTCTATTAGCCCATGTTACATACCAAATATCTAAACTCCAGACCTTGTGGTTTTTGAGAAGAAGATTTTTCTAGTTTTTTTCCAAAATAAGCCAATTTCTAGCCAATTTTCACCAAATATCTAAACCCCAGGCCATGTGTTTTCTAGTTTTCTAAAAAGAAGAATTTTCAAGTTATTTCTATATTAGCCTATGTAAAATCAGGCGACCCAACCCTATCGCGGGGCCAAATTTGACCCCAGGGCCATGATTTGAACAAACTAAGTATAGATCCACTAGACAATGCATGATTCATAATTTGAACAAACTTGGTAGAGGTGTACTAGCCCATGTTACATACCAAATATCTAAACTCCAGGCTTTGTGATTTCTGAGAAGAAGATTTTTTTCAGGTTTCTCCTATATTAGTCTATGTTAAATCAAGTGACCCCTGGGGTGGGGTCAATTTTGACCCCAGGGTCATGATTTGAACAAACTTAGAAGAGATCCACTAGACAATGCTACACACCAGGCCTTGTGGTTTCTGGGAATATTTTTCAAGTTTTTCCCTATATTAGCCTATGTAAAATCAGGGACCCCAGGCCTGGATCCAGAATTTTTCCGCTGGGGGGAGGGCCAAAATGTGAATGTGATGTGAGTGCTAGGGGGTCCGGGGGCATGCTCCCCCGAAAAAAAAATGTTTTTAGTGTGACGGAAATGTATTCTGAAGGGTATCTGGGGATAAAAATGAAGTTTTTTTGTTTTTTTTTGTTTTTTTTAAAACTTGAAGACCATGGATCTAATGCCTAGGTTCCATTGGAATTTCTCCCGATGGCATCAGATGTTTGAGCCAAAAAGACGGGGCAGTCTCATGAAAAGCTTCGGGACTGGTCCATTGAAACGTTCACTGGTGTTTCGGCTATGGTACAATGGCCTTATATTATCGGGAATGGCTCCTGATGCCTGGAAAATTTCTCCGATGATTGGGGAAGGTGCCCCGGAGCTTCACCAAATTTGAAACATCATCGGGGGAATATCCCCGTAGATTAGGGAATGTATGGTTGTATCGAACCACCCTAGATGGCTCGGGGAAAATTGTGGAGATTGTGAAAATTTGGTGATGAAATTAAGAGACAAAATCAAGGGTATACTTTTGGGGGTTTATGAGGATGCCCCCAGCAATGTCCCAAGGCTTTTTGACCGTCTCAGTCTAAGGGTGACCAAAAAGACAACAAATTTTAGAGTGCACTTGCCGAATTTTTTGTGAATATTCTGAGATTCTATCACAAGTTCTGGAATGTGTAACAGAAAGGTCGCCAAACCTTCCAGACATCACCGAAGCCTAGGAGATGACTCGGAGGAAAAATATATTTCGCGGAAGCTCCGTAAATTCTTCCCAGGAGCTTCCGGGAATCTATGAGTATATTTCTCCGGCCTGTTTTCCATGATAAAACTTCAAGAAAATATAAGGAAAGTTTTCAATGTAAGCAATGAAGTTCTCCTGAGGCCTCCCGATAACTATACGTGGCTCGCGACGCTTTCGAAGCTTCCGCGGGATACAGGGGAACCTGTTCCCGACGCTTCCCGAGGCTCATCAATTTCCATCGGGAGTACATCCACGAGGCAAAAAAAATGTCAAATGGGACTGAGCCTTGAGCGATATAATTTTATATTTTACCTTCGCAAAGCCATGTTATTGAAAAACTACTTTGCATTAGTATTTGACTACAGTTGTATTTAAAAAAAATATTTTGTCAAATATGTGGAAGGAATACCGGGTATATGCTGTATTAGGTTCGAACTTGGTAATCTTGACTAATTGTCGATCTGGAAGCAGCATCAGGCGCACGTTTTGGACCCCTTCTGCATGTCGATTTTTTGTACATTTTTTTTTCTAAATGTTAAATCATTGACAAAACAAACAAAAATTCAGTAATAAAAGCTGTTGATATTTAAAATAAAATCCTTAATATCCGTTTTATTTTGCGCATAAATTGTGTTCTGTGCATTAGTATTTCGTATGGCAGATTGAATTTTTCAATTTCTTTCATTTCTTATTCATATTTTTATAAATTTAAAATACACCAGGGTATCTGTATTAAGATTTCATGAATACATATACATGTAGATTATTGTATTTGTAAATATTAAAAAATCGGCCTACTGTTTGTATTTATTCCTTTCAGGAACAATATTTAGAGGAGTTAGTATCAAAAAATAATACTTCAAAATACATAAAAAATAATACTGAAGAATAGTAAAGCTGATGACATTTAAAACACAACCTATTTCTGATTAAGTTTAATTTGCAAGGCTAGCGGTTGGTAAGCATCTACTTTGCAGAATACTAAGATTTTTTTTTTTTTTGCTACAGCAATTTGATAATCGCCTTTTTTTCCCAATTGTAAGATCGCTCGGCAGACAACATGTAAATGTCTCTCAATCAGTGAACGTGTCATTGAATTTGCTTACGCAGTACCCTAAACACATGCTTATCACACAGACATGGACGACTGCCGATTCAGATTACCTACACAGCAGGGGGCCATAAGACAATAGGAATCTGGCTGGTCAGGTGGTTACACGAGTGGTTCAGTATTGGGGCCCACGATGGGGATTTCCTCTAGACAAGACTACTGACTACTATAATGTAATCAAAGTATTTTATAGCCTAAAAAAATGTATGACCCCCCCCCCCCCGATCCGGGCCTGGACCCCTTTGGTGGGGCCAAAATATGACCCAATGGTAATGATTTGTTAAAACATGGTAGAGACCCAGTAGACAATGCTACATACCAAATATCTTAACTCCAGGCCTTGTGGTTTCTGAGAAGAAGATTTTTCAAGTTTTTTTTCTATATTAGCCTATGTTTAATCAAGTGACCCCTGGTGCTGGGCCAATTTTGACCCCGGGGCCATGATTTGAACAAACTTGGTAGTGATCTACTAGACAATTCTGCACACCAAATATCTAATCCCCAGGCTTTGTGGTTTCTGAGAATAAGATTTTATAAATTTTTTTCTATTTTAGCCTGTGTTTAATCAAGTGACCCCTGGGGCGGAGCCAATTTTGACCCAAGGGTCATGATTTGAACAAACTTGATAAGATCCACTAGACAATGCTACACACCAAATATCTTAACTCTATGCCTTGTGGTTTCTGAGAAGAAGATTTTTCATGTTTTTTTCCTATATTAGCCTATGTTAAATCAAGTGACCCTTGGACGGGGCCAATTTTGACCCCTGGGTCATAATTTGAAAAATCTCGGTAGAGAGTCATAAGATCATGCTACATACCAAAAATCAAAAGGCTAGGCCTTGTGGTTTTGGAGAAGAAGATTTTTCAAGTCTTTCTATATTAGCCTTTGTAAAATCAGGTGACCCCTTGGCAGGGCTAAATTTGACCCCAGGGCCATGATTTGAACAAACTTGGTTGTGATCTACTAGACAATGCTTCACACTAAATATCTAAACCCCAGGCCTTGTGGTTTCTGAGAAGAAGATTTTTCAAGTTTTTTTTCTATATTAATCTATGTAAAATCAGGGACCCCTTGGCGGGGCCAAATTTGACCCCAGGGCCATGATTTGAACAAACTTGGTTGTGATCTACTAGACAATGTTGCACACCAAATATCTAAACCCCAGGCCTTGTGGTTTCTGAGAAGAAGATTTTTTTTTCAGGTTTCTCCTATATTAGTCTATGTTAAATCAAGTGACCCATGGGGCGGGGCCAATTTTGACCCCAGGGTCATAATTTGAACAATCTTGGTAGCGAGTCATAAGATCATGCTACATACCAACAAGAGGGCCAAGATGGCCCTAAAGACGCTCACCTGAGGACATTTGTGCTGACCAAGTTTGAGGAAGATTGAATCAAAATTGTGGCCTCCAGTGTGTAAACAAGGTTTTTCTAAGATTTGACCTACTGACCTACTTTTCATTCACTTTTTAGGTCTGTTAGATTAATGATCTTCGATAATTCGTTGAAATTTCTGAAGAGAATCGTATACCTACCAAACTGAAACCGGAAATGGAGGGCTGAATAGTTTCCTAATTTTTCATTGGTTAATAATATTATAACCCTAAAACAACCGAATGTGTTTTTATTACCAACAATACGATTATCTGTACTTTCATATCTTTCTTAAAGAAAACCTTTATTTAATATACAATTGACTCAATATATTCTCTTAGTCTTTTTATCATTTTATTTAATCGTAGATACTGATTTTAATCTAAAACATATATCAAGTATGTAATTTAAAGTAAAAAGTGATTCAATCAAGGGCCAAATTTTAACCATTATCTAGTCATAATCTCTCAAACTAGTAATATTGCAAAATATTTTTTTTATGATTGGTCTATATGAATTATGTGGGTACGGACCACTAGACAATATTTCACATCAAATCTATAGATTAAGCTCTAGGTCTTTTCCTATATAACTCTATGTAAACAAGTGACCCCTGGTGCGGGGGCATTTATCACCATAGGGCTATGATTTGAACAATCTTGGTAATGAACCATTAGATGATGCTACATACCAAATATCTAAGCTCTGGGCCTTATGGATTTACAGAAGAAGATTTTTTAAGATTTTCCTATATAACTCTATGTAAAACAAGTGACCCAAGTGCGGGGGCATTTATCACCATAGGGCTATGATTTGAACAATCTTGGTAATGAACCATTAGATGATGCTACATACCAAATATCTAAGCTCTGGGCCTTATGGATTCACAGGAGAAGATTTTTTAAGATTTTCCTATATAACTCTATGTAAAACAAGTGACCCCTGGTGCGGGGGCATTTATCACCATAGGGCTATGATTTGAACAATCTTGGTAATGAACCATTAGATGATGCTACATACCAAATATCTAAGCTCTAGGCCTTATGGATTTATAGAAGAAGATTTTTTAAGATTTTCCTATATAACTCTATGTAAAACAAGTGACCCCTGGTGCGGGGGCATTTATCACCATAGGGCTATGATTTGTACAATCTTGGTAATGGCCCATAAGATGATGCTACATACCAAATATCTAAGCTCTAGGCCTTGCAGTTTTGCAGAAGAAGATTTTCAAAGTTTGAGTTTTTAAAATCTATTTTTAGCTCCTGTGACCTACTTTTTCAACCAATCTGAATAATTTGTACAACTTTGATAGAGGGCATCATAAGGATGATTCCTGTGAAGTTTGGTTAAAATCCCTTCAGCGGTTCAGGAGGAGATGTTCTTTAAAGCAAATTGTTGACGACGGACGGACGGACGCACACACAGACGACGGACGACGGACAACGGACGACGGACAAAAGGTGATCACAATAGCTCACTTTGAGCACTTCGTGCTCAGGTGAGCTAAAAATCAAAAGGCTAGGCCTTGTGGTTTCGGAGAAGAAGATTTTTCAAGTTTTTCCTATATTAGCCTATGTTAAATCATGTGACCCCTGGGGCGGGGCCAATTTTGACCCCAGGGTCATAATTTGTTCAATCTTGGTAGAGAGTCATAAGATCATGCAACATACCAAAAATCAAAAGGCTAGGCCTTGTGGTTTAGGAGGAGATGATTTTTAAAACAAAAAAAACATTTTTAAAATCTATTTTTAGCTCCTGTGACCTAGATTTTTGACCAATCAAAATAATTTTAACAACTTTGGTAAAGGGCCCCATAATGAACATTCATCAAAATCCAGTGAGTAGTTTAGAAGGAGATGTTGTTTAAAGAAATTGTTGACGACAGACGCACGCACGCACGGACGATGGACAAAAGCTCACCATGAGCACATTGTGCTCAGGTGAGCTAAAAAAAAGAATATTTGTTTTTATCTGCCGAAAGATCATGACCAAAATCACACCTTCACAGGTTCATATGATGATTAACCAACATACAAATTTAAAAAAAAAAAATATATACAGTCCATTCGCGATGGTACGAAGTAGCCCCGGGAACGCATTTATTTCGTTCCATCGCGTATTTCGTTCCTTCGCATCTTTCATATTGACGATTGAGAATCCCTTTATGTATGTGCTCACTCGTTTGTTTATGTCGTGTTTTAGTATGTATTGCCGAAAACCATGTACTGTCGTAAATATTTAGTGTCGTAATATGTTTAGTGTGATGTTGTTTCATTATTTGATTCTCTATATTTCACTTCTATGGTCTGTGTTTTTCTCCTCACTCCCCTCTTTTCGCTCGCCATTTCCTACCCTGTTATCCTCCCGGATGACCCGGGCCCTTCACAAGGTTACTAGGAAAAAATATCTAAAAGAGTGATCCAGTTATCCCCCCAGGTAAACTGGGTCCTTCACTGAATTACTCAGACTATTGCTATTAGATATTCAATGAAATTGTATTTGTAGTAGTCTTAGATTTATATGTTCGTATTAACATGAAGTAGAATGGAATGACAAGTCAGACCTGGAGACCAATATTTATACTGCTGCTTATTAAGTTTTGAAATAAAATCACTTATTAATCTTTGTAACAAACAAACAAACTCGCTTGTAAGCTTCGTGTCAGTTTGCAACAACGTCACGGATGGCGTGCTAATAGGCTGATTACAGACAATATAATGGCGGACGCGAGTAAGCGACAGGTGTCACTCGGGTAGGTGTGAAAACTGACCAACACTTCGTTCGAACGCGTCATTAATCAGTTGTTAATTAGCAAATCGGACCACATACATACTTCGCTCCAGTGCATCTTTCGTTCCATCCTATTCGTTCCATCGCATCTTTTTTACATTGAATAAAGAACAAATATTGCCGGGACCTGGCAATTACTTCGTATTACACCGTCATTTCGCTCCATCGCATTTCGTTCCATCGTGAATAGACTGTATATATTATATATTAAAAATTGTATTAAATATAAACAAATAAAGACACTGCAGTAAAAAGTTATGGCCAACGTTAAAATTTTTTGTTAAACATTTCAAATGTAGGTCAAAGTTCAAATGTCAAGGTCAAAGTCAAAAAGTGTAACATTGATGGAAAGGTCTTCCCACAAGGTATTCACATGTGAAATATCAGTGCCCTGTTGGTAAATTTCTTAACTGACAAGCATTTCAAAGTTTTCAAAAGTTACAGCAAAAATAGGTCAACGGTCAAGGTCAATAGGTGAAAAATTTGCATATGTCTGGATAGGCCTTGTCAAGATGAATATGCATACCAAAAATGAAAGTTGTATATGGAATAGTAGAGAAGTTATGGCCAACGTTAAGATTCCAGACGACGCCTGAAAACAACAAGGCGGACGTCGGAGTTACGACAATAGCTTGTATTTTTTTCTTCGAAAAACAGACGAGCTAAAAATCAAAATACACTTCATTATCAAGTGTTATTTTTAATCAAGTATATAAGTAACATTGTACCAAATATTACAAAACTTATGTATTATAATTATTAGTTTAAACTTGTTTATTTTACAAAACAAGCTCTAACAACTTATATTAGTTCCTCTCTTGGGTTGTATCAGTACTTTGTGCCATAAAGGTCATGAAAATTCCTTTCACTCAACAGGATTCAAACCCACCTTTTGTGCCACAATCAGGTATGTTAACACTGGACCATGGAACCCTTCCAAATATATTTACAACATTTGGTATCGGAAGAAGCTTCTGGAGTGTGCAGCAGAAAAGTTTAGGATTACAGAATGTTTGTTTATATAAAGTAAAAAAGCATTAAAACTGACCAAAAGATTTGTCCACTTTGGATGACGACATTTGGTATTGGAAGAAGCTTCTGGAGTGTGCAGCAGAAAAGTTTAGGATTACAGAATGTTTGTTTATATAAAGAAAAAAGCTTTAAAACTGACCAAAAGATTTGTCCACTCAGTTCTGAAGAAATTTAGGCAAAATGCCCTTCAAAAGGTACAGTTACCAGATAGTCAATAATTACTGATATTGGAAGTTGGGGATGAAAATGCAAAATAACTGATGGGACATTGAAATCATTCCAGGAAGCACTACTGAAGATTTATGGTATGCTTCCTGTCTGAGACTAGAGATGCAACAATTCACCGGTGCACCGCATAACTGCGGTTTAAAATTTCTTGGTACAATACGCACTCGTACAAATCTGCTATGCCTTTTTTTTTTCAAAACATAAAGGTCTAACAAAAGGTCAAAGAGTGTTTTTCATCAATTTTTGTTTTTCATCAATTTTAACCCCTAGAACAATTCTATGAACACTCTTCATGTTTTAACTTTGAGTTGAGGAGGATTTTCTGTACTTTTCCAGGGCAATTAGAGTAACCTACTATGCCACTGTGTTTCAAAATGGTGTCTTGTGATGATCTTGATGTGGAAGAATATGAACTTGTTCCAAACAAAACAACAAAAACCAATATTTGGGCAATGTTTGAAGTTGAACAAAGAAAAAAAAAAGTTCAAGTAAAAACGTTTTGATACATATGCAATACAGAGGCTGTTGTATCGCAATACAATTTCGGAGGACGATACTCAACCCTATCAGAGACCCTTGGCTTGAGTGCTGGACACTAGTGTACTCATTACCTTATCTGACCAAACAACTGTATTTAGTTTTAAACAAATTCCTTAAAAAAAAGTAAAATATTCATGCACTGTTTGCTGATACAGCAAACATTGTTGACATTCAACACTTGTGCGCTAGGTCCTTTAGAGTGACTGTGTTAAACAAGAGGCCCATGATGGCCCTAAATCGCTCACCTGAGATAAATAGGTTGACCCAAGGAACATCTGTACCAATTTATTTTAAAATCTGGCTAGTAGTTTTGAAGGAGATGATTTTAAAAGTTTTCATATTTTTTTTCTTTTTGTTGCCATGGCAACAAGAGTTCTATATGGATCAAGTTTATTTTAGCAACTTTTGTGAAGGTTGACCCAAGGATCATTCGTGCCAAATTTAATAAAATTCTTTCCAGTGGTTTCAGAGGAAATGTTGATTAAAGTTTTCCCTATATACATATAAGGCAAATAAGCCCCGCCCCTGCCGGCCATGTTTTTTACGGATTGGAAAAATTTTAGCAACTTTGGTAGAGGTTGACCCAAGGAACACCTCTACCAATTTATTTTAAAATCTGGCCAGTAGTTTTGAAGAAGATGATTTTTAAAGTTTTCATTTTTTTTTCTTTTTATTGCCATGGCAACCAGAGTTCTACATGGATCAAGTTTATTTTAACAACTTTTGTGAAGGTTGACCCAAGGATCATCCCTGCCAAGTTTAATCAAATTCTGTCCAGTGGTTTCAGAGGAGATGTTGTTTAAAGGTTTCTCTATATACATATTAAGCAAATAAGCCCCGCCCCTGGCGGCCATATTTTTTTGTGGATCGGAATATTTTTGCAACTTTGGTAGAGGATGACCCAAGGAACATCTGTACCAATTTATTTTAAAATCTTGCTAGTAGTTTTGAAGAAGATGATTTTTAAAGTTTTCATTTTTTTTTTCTTTTTGTTGCCATTGCAACCAAAGTTCTACATGGATCAAGTTTATTTTAGCAACTTTTGTGAAGGTTGACCTAAGGATCATCCCTGCCAAGTTTAATCAAATTCTGTCCAGTGGTTTCAGAGGAGATGTTGTTTAAAGGTTTCCCTATATACATATAAGGCAAATAAGCCCCGCCCCTGGCGGCCATGTTTTTTTACGGATCGGAATAATTTTAGCAACTTTGGTAGAGGTTGACCCAAGGAACATCTGTACCAATTTATTTTGAAATCTGGCCAGTAGTTTTGAAGGAGATGATTTTTAAAGTTTTCAAATTATTTTTCTTTTTGTTGCCATGGCAGGCAGAGTTCTTCATGGATCAACTTTATTTTAGCAACTTTTGTAGAGCCTCACCCAAGGAACATTCCTGCCAAGTTTCATTAAATTCTGTCCAGCGGTTTCAGAGGAGATGTTGTTTAAAGCAAATTGTTGACGACGGACGACGGACGACGCACGACGACGGACGAAGGGCGATCACAAAAGCTCACCTTGAGCACTTTGTGCTCAGGTGAGCTAAAAAGATGTACCTTTCTATACCATTCAAACAAATTCAGGTGGGATGTCCTACAAATAAGACTAGCACTACTACCAGCAGCAATACTCACGAAGTATGTTGTTTACAATGTCAATGTACTGTGACTATCACATTATGTAAACTGCCCTGGTCCAGCCACTCACCTTAAGAAGTGTTTCCAGAGCAAATGGTTTCTGGCTTTTGCACCCAAGGCTACATGCATCAAAATCATCTTGGTCTGTGTAAGCCTCTTGGCAGGCTGAAATTGTAAAGAATTGTAAGCTTCTTGGCAGGCTGAAATTGTAAAGAATTGTAAGCTTCTTGGCAGGCTGAAATTGTAAAGAATTGTAAGCTTCGGGTCAAAATACTATTACTTAGATTCATCATTTAACATTAACCCTATGCAATATATAAACTTAATTGTTGTTAATATTGCTTACACCATTACCACATGAATATTCAAGTAAATAATACTCACAAGCTATGCACATTTTTGTGGTCTGATTGACATCATCATGGATGAATTCCATCATGGAGAAGAGTCGACAGCCCCTATTACAACATTCCTCACTGCCACTCTGAAACACACAATATTCAAAAGTGGGCTTATCACATCAGTGGAACTCTCATCTTTTCAGGATTTTTAGACAGCCAAATGGTTTTATCTAACAAGAGCTGTCAGAAGACAGCACCCTCAACTATTCAAAATGCTTGTTGGTAAATCAAATGAAATCTATTTCAATGCTTGCCCTTCATATACCCTGTATATAATAAAAAATTTTTATTAATAGTCAAAAATGATATACCTTGATAGTCTAATACCCCTAAATAGGTTTATGCAGTCTAAAATCAATCCCATGCCTAGTTACTGAGGCATAAGCATAATAACATTGTATATGCAAATCTTTTACCAAGTATCCCAAGTTCGAAAAAGGGCCATAATTTGTTTAAAATTCAGTCCAAGAATTATCCTCCTTGGTTTTCTGATGCCCCTGAACACACTCCTAAACTTTCTTGTCAATATCATAAACAATTTCTGAGATATAAGCTGGATAGTAGCTTACATGCAAAACCTAAACCAAAAAGTCTAAGTCAAAAAGTGGCCCTAATCAAAAACTATCTGCCACTATAGTATGATACCATTGAACATATTAAAGAAGTTTCAAATCAAACACATGCCTGGTTACTGAAATACATGTAAAAGCATTAAATTCCTTGCATGCAAAACTTAAACCAATTTTTTTAAGTTAAAAAGGGGCTATAATTTGTAATATATTCTTTCAAGTGTTATCTTCCTTGATAGTATGATACCCCTAAATATATTTAAAATGTTTCAAATCAATCCCATGCCTGGACTCTGAGATATAAGCATAGAAGTACCTTGCATGCAACACTTTAACCAAAATTTCTATGATAAAAAGGGGCCATAACTTGTAATATATTCCATAAAGATTTATCTACATTGATAGCAGCTACACTGATCCGTGGCGGAGTGGGTAAAGTTGCCACTCACTGCATGGGTTCGAATTCCGGCAGGGTCATTCAGATTTTCATGTGAGGAAGCCCTCCAGTTGGCTTGCGGTAGGTTGGTGGTTCTTCCCAGATGCCTCCATGCATTCTGGGTCTTCCTCCACCTGTAATTAGCTGGACGTCGCTATATGACTGAAATACTTTCAAAGCGACGGTAAACTCAAATAGTCAAATCTTGATACAACGTAGTATGATACCCCTAAACATATTAAAGATGTTTCAAATCAGGGCCTGGATACTGAGATATAAGCATGAAAGTACTTAACTTTAAGTTAAAAAAGGGACCATAACTTGTAATATATTCCATCAAGAGTTATCTACCTTGGTTGCCTGATGCCCTTTAACATAAACTTTCAAGTCAATACCATGAATGGTTATTGAGGTACAAGCTAGATAGTAACTAACATGCAAAACTTTAATCAAATTTTCTATTCCATGCAAAACTTTTACCAAAATTTCCAAGTTAAAAGGGGCTATAATTTATATTAAATTCAGTCAAGTGTTACCTACCTTGGTTGCCTGATGCCCCTGAACATATTAATATACTATAAATGGTTATTGAGATATAAAGTTGATAGTAACTTGCATGCAAAACTTAAACTAAAAGCTGCAACGCCAACGCCAACACAAGGGTGACTACAATAGCTCTCATATTCTTCAAATAATCCAGCTAAAAACACTGTGACAGACAGTGGCACCTGAACAATGAACATGAAAGGTGAGAGAGGGAAGGTACAGAGTATTAACCAGTAAAATGGTTAAATTGATTAGAGTCATGAATTGACAGAAAAAGTGATATGGAATGATATTTAAGCAAAAATTACATTGTGCTTGGTGATAATGACATTATGCTTTGTGAGAATGACAATGTGCTTGATGATCATGCCATTGTGCTTTGTGACTCCATTAAATTATACTAAGTGGCAATGCCATTGTGCTTGTAATATATTTGATAACAATGTTCTAACAACCTATACAAGATTAAACTAATGCTAACCCACATGCCATAAAGGATATCACCAAGCATTATGCAACAACGCATTATGTAAGCCAAATTGTGTTACGCCTTATTTCATCAACAGATGTCACTTTCAGATCAAAGCACAAATAGTGCTGAAAGAACAGTGTTTTTAATGTTAAAACTAATGGTCAAAATCCATGACACAGTTATCCACTCTTGCTTACAGGTGGGGGTGATGGTAAAAGTTTAAACAAGTATTCCAAGTTTTAAGGTGGTATAGAAAACTTAACCAAGATTCTAAGTCCTAACAGGAGAATCATTTGGTCAAAATCCAAGAGTTACCCATCCCGACTTGCCTACAGGTGGGGGTGAAGGACATAAATATGTATTCCAAGTTTCAAAGCAATACCATGAGGTGTTTAGTAATAAAGTGAGGTGGTCCGAAACACATAACTATTGTGCCAATGGTTGGTTGAGTAGAATAGCCCTACTTTTTATTTGAATAGTTGAGCTTAAAATGATACATGAGGGCCATGATGGCCCTGAATCGCTCACCTGATTATAAATGAGCAACATATGTTGGATTTTTTATATTCACCTACCCCACATGACCCAAAGTTGTACTTGTCCAATATATTTTGGAAACAGACATTCCAACCAAGTTTCATGAAGATTGGACCAAAAATGTGGCCTCTAGAGTGTTAACAAGGTTTTATACAATTTGACCTCGTGACCTACTTTTTGACCCCACATGACCCAAATTCGAACTTGTCCAAGATTTCATGGAGACAAACATTCTGACCAGGTTTCATGAAGATTGGCCTTAAAATATGGCCTCTAGAGTGTTAACAAGCCAAATTGTTGACGACGCACGACGGACGAAGTACCATCACAAAAGCTCACCTTGAGCACGTTGTGCTCAGGTGAGCTAAGAAAACAAGATGGCCAACATGGCCCTGAAGACACTCACCTAAGAAATACTGTCTTTTATTGCCTTCACGTGTTATTATATTATAGCAAAGTTGTACTGAATATATGTACATCATTCAAGTCAACAAACCAAACAATACTAGATTATATATAAAATGGCAAACTGTGTGATTCTCTGATATTTCAAGGGCCTAAACTGTAGATTTATCTGTCCAATATCAACAATAATAAAACGTTTTGTACTCATGATTTTAGTTTTATAATATACATAATTATTACATGTAACACTAATAGGGTTTTTTTTTTTTTTTTTTTTGAGGAACTGATTATGAATGTGACTGAGTAATATGACAGGATATTTCCTTTTACGAGAGAAGCCTTCATGCGAATTTGATAAGACTTTCAAAACATTAGACAAAAGAACAAGGAGAGGCAGTTCAGCTTAGCCATACTGGACCCTTTGTTTGCTCTCTACTATGAAATATTACACATCTTATCCACTGTTTCCTCTCTCCATTGAACCTTATCTTGTTATCAAAACATCTGATATATTTCAAACGCAACCTTCACCTATGCCAGAAACTTTTGTAAACATTTGTAAAATGTCAAACTCATTCAATTTTTTTCAACGAGACCGTCGTTCACATTTTGGAGGTCAAAAATTGACTAATTTAACAATATGGGTGTGATGCCCGCAATAATAATGTTGAATGAAATGGGAAGAAAAATATGTCTTCTTACTATATCTGCGTGCATCCTAAAACAATCAATTTCAACAGCCGAAACAAGGTAGGGGTACCGGTGTAAATTTCCCAAAGCTTTTATATAAGGCCTGGGTTGAGATCCAGCGGAGGCCAATACGAAAAAATAACCGGAGCGGATCTCAGTAGAGATTATATATACTATAGAAAGCATGACCAGGGCTCTCCTTTGACCCGAGCTCCCGGGTTTTGACCCGGGAGATTTCTCAATGACGCTTATTTGACCCGGGGTAAAATTGTACCAAGCGTCATTTTGACCCGGGGCAATAACAGCTGGTGCGTCAATACCAACAGATCAGTTGATCATAATAGTACCGCCTCAAACAGATTACGTGATCAGTAAGTGCAACTGACCCCCCATTGACTCGTTATCACTGTCAGTTACTCTAATTAGCCTAATAAATTCTCGTATTGCTTCGGCAATCTTCGTATACACCACTACATGTAATCGCCGATTGCGTAACCAACCTAATTACAAATTCCCGTATTGCGTCGGCAATCTTCGTGAACTCTGTTAGCTTCTGTACACGAGGTTGCTGGATCCCGTTTTTACGACGTGAGAGAGATTAAAGGCAAGGAACCATGACAAAATGTGTTTACTTCCTATGGATGTTACTCAGGTTAATTACCAATCGGAATCGGCTGGAATTTTTATTGTTTGATAATAACAAATAGTTTAATGGCAGTACTTCAACCATGCTGGTTTAAATGAAAGGTGTGATGATTGTAACAATTAGGTATGATTAGTCTGTCAACTGAAAATATTGGACCAAAACCGAAAGTAGATTGACTCTTACAGAATCAAACAAGGTTTAAAAAAAAAAAAAAAGTAAAGAAGAAAAAAAACACACATAATGATGAAGGTAAGTAAAACTTTTATTTTTCCTTAGCTATCTTTCTGTATTGAATAACTGATAATGATTTGAGCAATTATGTTTTAATATGCCTGGATATTTATCTACCGTATGTAATTTTGAATGATATTGGTCAGATTTTTTTTTTTTTGACTCTTGAAAATTTGCCATTACCAAATATCATCTTTTGTTTTCTACTTTAAATAAAAAAATATTGCAGCAGTCATTTTCTTAAGGGAATAATTTTTACCATTTTTTTAAAATAAAACCTAGATTTTCTAGAATTTATAAATTAAATTATCCTGTTTACATTTGAAATTGACAACAGTTTATTATGATGTCTTGGACTATTCCATGATAAAAATGCAGCTTCCCAATGTGACTACACTTCTATGTAATGGAACAGAATATAATTTTTATTTTCATTTATTTTTTGGTTGACTATTTTTCAGGAGTTCCAGTCACATGCTTTGTGTTTCATTGTGAAATAATCTGTCATTGATGGCCCAGAATGAACTCATCACCACTCAGCAGGAGAAAGGGGGCTACCTTCCTAGAGAACAAATCATCAGCATACGCCATTGTCCAGATATTTATTATATTCTTGTGTTTTGTATGCAATATTATAGAAATTAATTTAATTTTCATTTTGCTTTGTTTTGATTTAAAACAGGATTACTTTTAATCAGAACACTTATTGCAAATAATATGCACATACAATAAACAAGTATATATTACATACAAACTTTGTTAATCTAAACATGTATATCGCTACATGTAAAATTTGTGACATATTACAATCTAAGCGAAATACTGTAAATTTTATTTGACTCTTAAGAATTTGTTTTTGACTCTTGAAAATTTGGCCCCAAGAGTCAATGACTCTTGGGTTTCAAAGACTATGGAGAGCCCTGATGACCAATTTCAATGTTTTGCAGTGACTAAAAGAAATAGAAAGTGCTCATATTTTAATATGACATTCGACATGGTTTTGCATTTGTCACAAAACGTCATTTTAACATCTATCATTTTAAAAAAGCATTTTTGAAAATGTCAATTTTGAGAAAAAATAAATATGACAGGTTCCTCCCCTTTCCATGTCACAGTCTGTAGACATTCACTTAAAATCAATTTAACCGATTCTTTTGGCTGTGATTCTTATTTTTTGTTTTACTGCAAACCTGAATCATCTGTAAAATATATCGTCCGAGGTCCTAACTGCACCCCTGTCCAAACTCCGCCACCTTCTGCTTTTTTATCCTAGTCTCGCTAGATTTTATCACACGCGTAAGCGACTGTGAGATATTTTTTTACTATGTTTCAGTAAATAAACTCAGATGATTTTTGTATGAAATTTTGATTCAAACTATAAATATAGCAAATTTTATCTCGCACCACTCTTTTTATGTGTTTTTTCTTAATACAAAATGATTGCCACGCAGAATGGTCCTTTTAAACTCAATTTCTTAAAAATAAAAGTATCTCGGAAATTCCATCTGCTGTGTTTACACATTTATAAATGGAAGTCATATGTGTACAATTCGCAACTGCTATGACGTCACCTATGGGGCGGAGTTAGGACCACACAAAATGATGGCATAATATTTGACTCGTAATGTATTGTGATGGTCTAACAAGTTTTCGGGGTACTAACGAGATCGATCCATATTTGCATATCAAATATCATTAAAATTTTCATTTAATTAGAATAAAGGGGTGAAACAATAAATTTTGTCACTCCCTGTACACATTTGCAATCTTAAATTCATCTCAATCAAAACAGAGCAGCGTTCATTCCAATGTAGGTCAACGGTGATGACATAAAAAGTTACTAACAAGTTTTCGGGGTATTTTCAAATTAAGCTCAACATACTCTGTTAGTTGAATATGCATCAAAATTCCATTTCAGGGAGTTAATGCTGATATTATTTGATATTTATAGAGCCTTTATTTTGTCTGAGATGCTGATCTGATTATTTTTTTTCTGATTGGCATCCACGGTCGGAAAAAAAGTTGCAACTTTATCCGGGAAAACTGCTGACCTTACACCCACCCCATTCGACAATCATTTTTTTCATTTTAAACTAAATGACAATTACCATTGATGACACATATGGATAATTGAAACATTTCTACATATATTCATCACAAAACATATACTTTACACACCCCAAAAAGCCTCTGGCATAAGCTATTTTCCAACCCCTTAAAATTCATAGCGAATATCCGCCATTTTTATATTCAAATTAAGCCATCATGTGACTTATTATCCGGGAATTGATAACATTTTGTTTGCTGTCAGCGCAAAATACTAAACCTGTAAGTTGTATTAACTTAAATAAAAACTATATATGGATTTTTGTTTGAAAATATGTCAATTTAAATAATTCAGATGAGTTTGATCTACAAAATAGCTTATCAAATACGAGTTCATGACTTTAATGAAATGGACGTGCATCTAAAACATTGTCTAGAATTTACACAAGAAGTCACATGATGTCTTAATTTGAATATTAGAGCATGGCTGACATTTGTTTTGATCATATGGGACAGCGAAAACAACTCGTCATATCACGTTCTCACGCGCAAACGGTGTAAAAGTAAAATACCCCGAAAACTGGTAGTCAACCATAAATGTTATTTTTGAGTGAATAATTATTTATAAAAGAATTATTTAGTGGGTATCAATGTGAATTTGATATAATTAATTGGTACATAAACAGTTTTTATTTTATGTACTTTATTTATGTTGCATTTCCTAATTAAATCTTAGAGGGGCGTAGTTTGGGCACTCGAGGATATAACTGATTTATATAAATCAAACATAAGCTGTCATTTACACGCACACAAAAACAATTGTCTACAAGCGTGTCCGATATACCTTCTCGTATGTGTGTGGTGTATAAGTACTGTGACACACTTCCTTGCATGATGAAACGTCGTCAAAAATGCTCTCGAAAACCTGACAAACGCTTAAATCCATGTAAATTAAAAGAAAATATCCCAGGAGAGCTGCTTTCGTCGCCATTTTGTTGTGTTGTTCTTATTTTAGTCACATGACCAAAACAAGGGCGGTAACCGTGCATGGAATCTTTATTATACGTGTCACGCCTAACTAGACCTGCGATTAACATCTCATTAAAACACAGACATATATGGTGAATATGTCTATGATTAAAATACATATACTTACAACGTATACCAGTACCAGGGCCTCTTTTAAATAACTATTTATGTAGATAGAGACCCGGCTTCTATACAAAGTATTCCCTCTCCAAGGCGGATCCAGAATTTTTTAACTTGGGGGGAAGGGGGGGGACAACCTGATTGTGATGTTAGTACTAGGGGGTCCGGGGGCATGCTCCCCCGAATAAAAAATAAGTTTCTAGTGTGATGGAGGTGCATTCTGAAGGGTATCTGGGGGGGATTTTTTTTTTTAAGGTAGTCACACACATCCATAGATAGGCAAAAATTACTATCAAATGCCTTGAAACTGAGGGTTATGGGTTCGAATCCTAGTAGTTGTCAAACTTTTTCCTTTCTATTCTACTTGTTGGTCATTATATCCGTATCACACAGATCAGGTTTAGAAAGATTTATTTTATGTTTATAATTTGTATAGGTATTTATTGGATTAATTATGCTAAATTTAATAACAAATGTGGTACCTGTTATATAGAATCCCTGGTATATTGAAGGCCTAAAAAAATCAGAAACACTCGGTAAAAGTCTTTTTATTTTGGCAAGTTCAACCGAAATAGATCTACTTCGTAGAAAATTCGGGTAAACTTTGAAGTATGTCTCTCAGTTTTACAGATTTTAGAGATAGGGCCTATTTTGAATATCAAAAAGAAAAGAAGATACAACAATAAAAACATTGGACCAGTGATTGGTAAGTGGTATGGTAAGAATTTATTACATATTTTAAGTATTCTTAGTTGAAACAACCAGGGTTTGTATTTCGAATGATATTATATATGTTTATAATCAATAGCAAAACATTGTTCGTAAAGAGGGTATTACATTTTTTATTATTGTTTTATTTCTGAAAATGATTCCTGAAAAAATGAAATGGGACGGTAAATTTTGTTTAGATTTTGCATAGAGGTGTACGTATAGGCATGCAACATAACACTATTGCTGTATTTTTCTTTTTCTTTTTCATGGTGACCATTCGGGTATGACTCCCTAAAAGTTAGATAATATATATATTGAAACTTGAAGGCAATGGATCTAATCCTTGAGCGATATAATAATATTGTTTGGGTCATTTTCTTTTACTTTAGCCTATATCTGTGCAAAGTCATGTTATTTACCAATAAAAAAACACATCATTGTTTTATATGGTGTTACCTACAATCTTTTATGCAGCAAGCTGCAAGGCTAGCTTGCGAGTTCAAGACCAGCTAGAGAACTTAGTAATATAAATTCATTTCAATATACCTATAACAATGAATAAATAAAAGAAAAGAAAAGGAAAGGAAATCTCATAGATAAATAAAAATAATTAATACGGTTATTATTTCCTAGGCACAATGCAGTAATGAAGTATTACATTTATATTTTTGTGCTCTATTTAAAAACAACAACAACATTATTGGTTATATCCTTAAGTTATTAGCTTTAAAATACATTGATTAAACTATCCTTGTGCATTTGTTATTTTATTTTTATTTTTCATTTACATACTCATGTAATTCTTAAAAATTGTAGGAGAGAGGATAGGGCAATGTGCTTATTATAATATTAAGGAAAATGTGTCAAGATTTTTCTTTAATATACCCGGTAAAAACATTAAAACAACCTGTCGGGTTTAATCTACATCTGTGACATTCAGGCGCTTAATTGTTATATACACAATATAAAGCTGAAAGCGTCTAACTGACTCGGATTAAAGGCAGACACGGTCACTTTGTGATGTTGCCAGTCAGTAGGGGTCTCGGAAACAGCAGGGGCCTAGTGACTGGTCGGGTGAGGAACAAGGGACACACAATGGGGATTTCCACAACAGAGCACAAAAATTCACGATAATTTTTATCGAAATATAGCCTAGAAAATTTTATGGCCAAGCCAGCGGGGGGGGGGGGGGGGTCACGTGCCCCTGTACCACCCGGTAAATCCGGGCCTGCTCTCGGCAGTTTCTGGTTTGAACTAGTACTTTGCGCCTGGGAAGGTCACGAAAAATTATTGCCCCCACCGAGGTATCAATCTTCGGCAGAAATGAACTGCACATTTGGTTGAACATACATATTTTTTGTTACAAGTAAAATGCTGAAATATATATATATATATATATATATATATATATATATATATGTTTTGGCATATTAGTTTTTCTTTTGGCAGTCAGGTATGTTACCACTGAAGCCATACTAAACGCTAAATAATTTTCAAATACTTATTTCAAGACCCAGTGCCAATATATATTATATAGCCCATTGAAGCTTGGCTTTAATACAAGGAAAGAGTTTTAAGATCTTATTTAAAATTATTGTTATTTTTACAAGGAAAATAATCCATAGATGCCAAAATGAATGTCATGGAAATTTAATAGTTCAATTTTGAATTTTTGATTGGGGGTGGGGGCGCTTATTTATTTTATTTAAAAAATGTAGATCTAGGCAGCGACAATGCAAGTTGGGTGCGCTTTTTAATTTTTTTATTTTTTTTTAACTGAGATGTGGTGAGTTTTGCGGTCGTTTATCTATGGTCGGGGAATTTTGGGGGGTACTACTCCTTGTAAAATAGAGTTTTTAGATATTGGGATGCACACATCAACTTGTCTCCCTCAGATGCTATAGGTTCTTTACTTTTTTGTTGTTTTTCGACCAGAGGTGTCTTCCAACAGAACGAGAGGTAGTCGAATTACATACTGACTCATACAGCCGGGTAATGTATAAAGGCTATACCTCTGATTGGTTTCCTATCATGTGCGGATCCAGACAAGGGGGCATCTGTTCGCCATTCCTGTATTTATGCTTCGTTAACGACCTAATTAGGGAATTGGCTGACTCAGGATATGGGTTGAATATAGGTACTATCAGTTTTGCTGCGCCCACGGTAGAAGATGACATGGCATTGCTTTCCTTGTCAATTACCGGCTTACAACGCCTTTTGAACATCTGTCATGCATATGCATTCCGTTGGAGATTTCAATATAATTCATCTAAATGCGCAATTTTAGTATCTAATGAAAGTAAACATGCGGCAGCTCGGTCCGTCCGATGCTGGAAAATTGGGGAGGACATTATTTCTGAAGTGTCAAGTTATACACATCTCGGTGTTCAGTGCAACACTCGTCATGCACAGTCTAAACGTGCAATTGAATTGAGTTCTAAACTGAGACGTACTTTCTTTGGTATAGCCGCGTGTGTTTTCCATAAAAATGGGCTCAATCCAATCACTTGTAAACGCATTTATGACCATGTCATTCTCCCCAAAGCGTTATTTGGAGTAGAATGTTTATTCGAGTTAACGCAAAGCGAACTACTTATAATTGAGCGGGCACACAGGTTAATTTTGTGCGTAAAGAATATGCAACATTTGGGAATACGAACGAGTACCAATATTGCATTGAGTCTATTAAAGGCATTACCTGTAATGGCTGAAATAGAAAAAAAAACCTCATATTTCTTGGTCAACTGTGCCGTTTGAACAGGAATTGTGCGGTCAAATATATTTTCTTACTTAGACTGAGTTCATATAAGCTTCATCTTAGAGACAAAGGTTTCTTTTCTGATATATACAGCATTCTACAGAAGTTTAATCTGAGTTTTTATTTGGATAACTTTTTAAGTGAAGGTGTATTTCCAAACAAATATCAATGGAAACAAATAATAAATAAAACAATATGGCACTTTTATGTTTCGGCTTGGGAAAAAGGTACCAGCTCTGAAATGTATGGCCGTTTCCGTTCATTACACTCGCAGTACCATTACAGTGATATTTGGTCGTATGCTCTAAGTAGCCCGTGGCAACTTGAGCACTGTAGATCAGCGGTAAAACTTGTTGCATACTCTACTCGTTTTGACGAATGTTGTCCGAAATGCAACATACAGCTGTTTGACAATAGTATGACTGATCATATACTGTTAGACTGTCCGGCATTGTTAGATGAAAGGGCGAACTTTTTACAAATTATAGAGCAGGTGTATGGTGTGCGTGTTAAAAATATTGTGGTGAAAATGAGTCGGAACACCCTAATCAACACTGTTCTTGGTGTGACTTGTCCAGTCTTACTTGATATTTTGCAAGAAAATTATAGCAAGTTTCTGGGCACAATGTACAAATTCTGTCATGTCTTGCTTAAACAACACAAAACTAATTAAAATGTTTTTTTTTTGTTTTTTTTTCCTTAAACTATGCAATTTTCTACTCTTGTGCTGTGTGCATGTTGAATTTGCTTAAATGCATGTAATTTTGTGATTTATTTATTTTGTTTATATGTATTTGCTTAGTTAATATGATTTCTATGCCATTACTTGCTTCAACACAAAAAGAATAAGAGTAGGTTGCTGCTGCTTCTTCTTTTATTGGCTATGCTGTTTTGTATCCGTTTGTTGTGCATGCTGAGTTTGATTATTCTTTTTTTTTTTTTTTTTTTTTTTTTTTTTCGACAAGGTTTAAATGTGGTGTTTAGCAATATACATTTACACTTATTTTGACATCTTAGTAAATTCACGTTTCATGGCCCGGGGATTAAATGGATTTATGCCCAATTGCCTAAATACATCTGCCTTCCCCCTCTTCAAAACTTAAGCCATTCATATAATATTTTGAATAGTTTCTCCATCTTCGTCCCTTATTTTTATCAATTTTAGTCTGAGTATTTTTCAATTATCCCTTTAATTGTGTCACAATTAACGTTATAAACGTATATAAATGATAGGTATTATTCTCTAATCTTTATTCATTCTTATCGTTATATTGGATGGTATATAATAATTCATGTAAGCAAGTAGTATTGTAGTAACTGTTAGCTGTATATACATGTACATATCAATATATAGGTAGTTTTTGGATTTGTTTGTGCTTGATGTTTGTATCACATGTTTGTGCTTCATGTTTATATCAATGTTTATAATCTTCAATATTGGAGGAAATAAAGATATACATAATTTGGGAGAGGCTTGTATTATAGGAAATTGGGGAATGGTTTTCATGAAATATCTTTTTGAACCATTCAGCCAAAGAGAAGAAAGAGAGAGAGAGAGAGGGGGGGGGGGAGAGAGAAACAAGAAATCGAAGAGGAAAAAAGGAGAATTACTCTTCTTTGAATTTTGATAGCTGTAATGCGCTAACAAGAATCAATATCCTTGTAAATGAATGCCAAAGGGCCAAAAATCTAATTTAAAAAAAATGCAACTTTTTATATCAACTTTTTGGTGTTATTTTAAAAAGGAAATTGCTATAATAAAATTAGATGGCATGGTATTCAAGGTATCGGTTTTATTTTGGAGGATGTTAATTTATCTTATCGGTATGCGACGTATAAGCCGGATTCACGCTGACTTCCTGTTGGTGCTACGCGTCTGGGTCTGGGTAAATCCTTGCCCACCGCACGACCTATTTACTAGTCCTCGGGTTAATAGCACAATACCCACATTTTAAACCGAATAGAAACAAATTCCACCAATATTCAAGTGAATATCTACATGAGCAAGTTTATATAAGTTATTCCCGTCATAACTAATAATATTTGTTAAAGGAATACGCTCGGCTGAAATGAAAATTTAACCATCAATAAACCTTTTAGTGTAGATCACTTTGACATGACTTTCATTTTTATACACGCTATATTTGTGAAGATATAGCTGTTTAAAGTTTGTGATTTCGATCGGCTATGGCCGCCGCCATCTTTGTTCATGTTTACCTTTCTGTGACGTCACAAATACCCATTGAACCATATCCCGATCGATGAGTGCGATTAATAGGGGTTGTGATAAAAGCATTAAAGGAATACGCTCGGCTGATTACAACTAGGTTTCAATTGAAAGATATTGATGTAAATAAACCAATTAAATTTCTCATTTCATTGAATCAATCGTAATAACAAAGAAATTGTAAGTTAAAGACGTCTATTTAAACCAATTTGCTCCGCGATATTTTTTATTTCTATAATACATCTTTGTCATTTTTACCGTGAAATGCTTGCAACTGCGGTTATTGAAAAGTTGTGTGGTGTTAAACTGATTGGATAAGAAATCACTGGCAAGCCTTTGTAACAGAATAAGCGTCATATAAAATCGCACCTCAGGGCCATAAAACACGGCCATAAAACGAAGCGTGCGACCGAGTCACCATGTCAACAGACAATTGATGTGCACGTTTTACTGAAACGGACATGTAGAGTATAATCATCACCACAAACATACTAAATGCATAATATAAATATGAAAGAAAAGTGTTGAATCCACGTTTTATATTATAATAATCTATATTATGCTATTTTACGGAAAAAGTCTGTTTAAATAAATATATATAAGTAAAAATATCGTATCGCAATGAGCTCATGTTATTGTGATATACAGAAAGTAGTTAGCATAATTTACATTATTTTGCTAAATTACGAGCAATTAGGTGTGTTAATCATAATTACAACACGGTGTCCCTTTGATTCGTCTCTATAGTATTTCATAGTTACCGTCATTGCAATTAGATTTCTACTTACATGATACCGCCCCTTTTATATATTGCACATTTCAATGATATAATCATCAATTCTACATGTTTTTTTTTTCTTTTTTTTTTTTTTGTCTATATATGTATCATATGTGTTAACTGTACATGTATATGTCCACTTGGGTCATTGACCTTCTGGATTTTGAGAAATAAAAACTTCTATCTATATTTATATGTTTGATTAAAAAACTGTTTAAAAATTGTAATGATTTGCGCAATTAAAATAGCGATGTTTGTGAGAATGTGCATGATTGCGTGACAAGGGGTATTGACTTTAGTTATAGTTCGATTACTACAGCAGGAAGTTTAATAAAGTTTTCTTAAAATTGAGTGTATAGTTCCTTACGACTTTGAGCCCGAATATACTGAGGAAGAGCTGCAACTGCTTCAAGACAATGATGTACGTGAGGAGGAATATTTATGTGCTGAGGACTTTTGTCTGTGTGATAACTGTGTTATGATGCCATCCAATATGGAAAATGTATGTTGCAAATCGAGTGACTTGGTTGTTGGAAATTTAGATGAACTTACGTGCATTACGAACCATACGGACTTTCACACTGTTTTGGAAGTTGCATTCATTACCATTCTGGCATACAAAGGTTATAGGACGAGGGCTCCAGACTCTCTCACTCACGAGTAAGAAAACAATAAAATGATCATAGTTTAATCTTTTAATAATATATTTTCATCATATTCAAATAATAAACATTTTTCAAACAATTTCTCCACAACACACGTAATTCCCTTCTATATTTCAATGTATGTACGCAACCGGAAGTGTGTCTGTGACGTCACGATTGTTGAAAAAAAAGTCTCGCGAGACCACGAGACGTAAACAATGTCTGCGCCCATGTCTCGGAGCAAATTGGTGTAAATAGACGTCTTTAACTTGCAATTTCTTTCTTATTACGATTGATTCAATGAAATGAGTAATTAAATTGGTTTATTTACACCAATATCTTTCAATTAAAACCTAGTTGTTATCAGCCGAGCGTATTCCTTTAAGGTTCTGGGACTCTAATGCATGGTGTTAAGAATAAATAAATAAATAAATAGATAAATAAATAAAGCAAAAAACAAAAAACAACAACAAAACCAATATGATTATGGCGGTAACGAACTACGACACACTTCCTTGCACGATGAAATGCCTATCAATTAATGTTTAATAGGTCATTGGCACGATGAAACGTTGTTATATAATATATCACATGCGCGGATCTGAAAGGGAACGGGTGCGGAAGTCTGAAACCCCTCCCCCACTCTGGAAAGTCCTAAAGAGAAAAAGAGGAAAGAAGAGATGATCTCCTGGACTTATCACTCAACCCAACCTGGAGATAAAACAACAACACCGGATCCTCTTTATAAAGTCCAAAGAGAAGTGGAGAAAAACAGAGAAGAATCCCCGGTCCCCTTAAAAATCCTAAAAAGCAGAACTTAATGGGGGTGGGGGTAGAGAAAAAAAATCACTGTGAAAGAAAGCAATACAATGTGTTTAGAACAGTTCTATACCTATATTATACAGAAACGGACTGAAAAGCAGAGCAGCTCTCTCTTTTTTCAGGCTTTTTTTTTAAACATACTCATGGTATAGAATATGATGTTGTGTTTAAACAATGTTTATAAAAATACATAATCTTTAAAAAGCGTACTTTTTGTAACATATTGTTAGTAGACTGAAGGGGTTGTCTTCAAAATTTTAGTAAAATTCAGAATTACGATTTCCACACCGACGTGTAGAATTTATCATTCAGTAATTGAAGTTTACTTTGGTACATGACCTAAATATCTATACAAAATTTGGAGAAATAAAAAAAAAAAATCTTTATAAATCTAAACTGTGTGATATATGAATGTTGTTCAAAGAGAAAAGATGACCTTACTGGACAATCAAAACGTTTTCTCAGTTGCTATATCGGCCCTGTGTAACTTTCAACACACCAACCAACAAACCCATTTCAACACTACCTATACTGTATATCATATTTACATTTCAAGAATTTAAAACTTTTAGTAATCATAAAACCTCTGAATTCACCTTTATTACTTTCATAACATACGATAACATTTCATTGAAATATATTTGTTTAAAGAATCGTAAAATCTCCGTAATATATTCAGGATGGGTACTACAATAAGCTCTAATCCTTTTTTGTAAACACTAAGTCTTGTATTTTGTAATAAATATCTTTTATCTACAATTATATTAAGTAAGATATATTTATATTAAAGTAGTTGACAGTAATTATTGCCTAATTATGGATATCTTCAATTGGGGGTAATACATTAGAGTTCCAGAAATTAAGAGAAATCAAATGATGAAATTCGCCCCTAAGCATATTATACTTAGCGCAAAGTATATTCAAGCCTGGAGTTCTCGTTGTGACGTGCCTTACAGTTTATACAGTGTTTGAGAATCGCGCACACATTGAATCGAAAAATCAAATCAAAATATCTACATACATTATAAGATATGTGTATGTGTATAGACAACCTCGTGTTTTGTAGAAGTAATTCGTCCGTTAAGAAATTTCGTCGATTAACTACTGTTACTGATTAAGCATTTCTGTCAAGCTCGAATTTGGCGATCATACTTTTTTTTCGCTAGTATTTGGCATCGAATATGAAAGACGCTTTTGCAGTATTACAGGCAGTAGAGCTGTCGAGAACCAGTCTGCAAACCCCGTATGACCAGATTTAGTATATCTGTAATGTGGAAACATTTTAGTTAGTTTTAACTTTTTTTTTTATTTTAGGTCGATTTGGAAACAAGTGAGAACAAATCAGAGCCAAAACTAAACTTTTTAACTTTGGTACTGCAAAATTATCAAAACCAAATCTAGTAAATATGCTGATTTTCCAAAGGGAAATAATACAATAAATAATCAAATTCACTCTAACTCAATATTTCGGCAAAAATATGCCTTTCTCAAGAAAATTTATATTAAGAATATATAAGAATAATGTTATTGCTAGTGTTTATATAAATATCAATTTATTTATTTAAATTTTCTGGAGATTTTTAAAAATTTAAATAGAATAAATATTATAATCTTACTTTGAGCTTAAAATACAAATAAATTATAAATATATTGAATGTTTAGCCTGAATATAAAAGCCTAAATAATTTTATTCTAGAATTACCCTCCTTAACGATTTAAGCGGTTAAAATGATCTACATTTCGACCAAAAATACTTCAAAATCTGATTGAGTGTTTCAGCCTATTCTTTAAATGACGTAACCTGCTTTGATTTGCTTGAAAATCCAAGCAATTTGCATTATGCATTCAGTTTTGCCTAAATGTGGAGACAATTCACTATATTCAGTAGCCATTATTACATTTCTTGGTACTTTAGAGATTAATCCATGGTCCTGATATACTAATGATAATATATCCTGCTAAGATTTCGTACGTATCAATGTCATTTAACTTTTATTGTTAAATTAACCTGTTTTATCCAATGACCTCGTAAAACCAATTGCATTTGACAACACATGTATAAACCTAAATCAAACAAATGTTTAACAGTTTGTCCGACTTAATCGTCCAATGAAATGCTTGCATCTCGTTAAAAATTTGAAAAATATATTGCATAAAATGATCTGTTAGGTCTTGATGTGGAGAAAATATGAGTGTATGCTGCCAACGTGATCTTTGAACTTAATGTATGGAATTATATTTTGACCAATGGGATTGCAGTATTTTTCAAAATTTTCGATCGGTTTAACTTGTTAAACCGCTAGGTTTAATGGACAACCTAGCATACGTTTTTATGAAAAACGAAATCAGGCTTTGCTAATTTGCATATTTTCCACAACAATTTTAACTGTACCTCTCCGCGCTTAGTGAGGATCCATGCAATGCGAATACGAGTTGAATATGTAACACAGGCGTTTAAACCATAACCTGTAACCGCTTTTAGTGTGTTACTGTTTGTTAACATGTTTTCTTTTGCCATTTTTTTTGCACTGGAAGCATCAATTTTAAGCGTGAAAAAAATATACGTGACATTTCTTAACCAGAACAGCAACCCATCTTACGTACATGAAGATCTACTCCTGTAAAAAGAAAAAGTAGTGCTCCGTATGTATGTAATTGACCTAAAGTAGTCCACACAATATTTTGCATGATGGCGAGTTAGGTTCCTCCCAGGGCCGCTAGATGACCAAAGGTACAATCAATGAAGCCATTAAAGGTGTCAGACATTGAAATTGCAATAAACTAATTAGTCATGACACGTGCCAGATATCAAAGTTATGAAAAGAATTTACATCTAGATACTTTACTTTTTGAAATATAAAAAAAATTTGAACATAATAATGTTAAGATTTAAAAAATTTGATAAAAAAGAAAAAAAAGAGAAACGACAGACAGAACATAACTTCATACATGTCAACATGAATAGTGTGTAAAACATAAACGGAGAGAGAGAGAGAGAGAGAGAGAGAGAGAGAGAGATAGAGAAGATGAAAGAAAAATATAGAGTTGTAGCGCAAATTATTCGGCTGAATAGTTTACCGCTACAACCGGATTAGAGGCGTGGCTATAAAATCAATCTTCCTACTTTGATTAACTGCAGTAATATGAAGCAACGAGAACTGATACGAATTTAGAAAAGATTATTTCGGTCACTTAGAGAAGATGTCTACTTGAGACAGATATAGTACTGTCACACTGAGGTATCACACCGTAGACATGTGGCATGATACAACACCCAGTCACATAATCCTGACACCGGACCAACTAGTCATACCAGTACCATTTTTACGACTTTTTACGGTACTCATATTAGTGACATCTTATATGATTCGTAAAACAACAACAATAAAAGAAATCGCAAAAATAAGTGAACAGCATGAAGTATTCACTCGCTCAATCATTGCTTATTTTTCCCCCGTCCGATCTCACTATCACAGTGCCCGGGTGCTAGGATAGCGTAGTGGTAACACACTTCGCTTCTCACCAATGCGTCCCGGGTTCGTTCCTGGTCACGTACGTGAGAGGGTACAGTGGTCACCCGTCCAGGTACGTCGGTTTCCTCCGAGTTCCCCGGTTTCTTCCCACAATAATGACCACATACGCCGCCACCAGAGCCATCGAGAATGATTAATATAAAGTGAGAGCTTGTTTCGTAATCGACGTAAAATAAAATTTATTTAAAGTTATTTCTGTCACAACATTTTTCAGTTTGGAACTTCAGCATCTTGCATTTTCGTCACTTGTGGTTGGTGTCTTTATCTCGGTACACGTTATTGTAGCAGGCGCTACTTCAGTTTAAGACTTATTTTTTAATACAACATTTAAAATAATTAATTATACAATATTATGGTGGCATATTTCTGCCAGTCACTTATCCACTTAGCTATGTCGAAACTTTTCTGAAAAATTGTCAAATATTCAGTTATTATCTGGCATGTAGAAAACTTTCGTGTTATCCTCTAAGGTATCTTAACAAGACAAAACTGCCTGTAACATGCCCTCTACTACCGGCCATATATTCACTTAAGACATCAGTACACAGCAACTGATTGACGTTAAGGAAAGAACGAAATATATGAATAATAATTGTAGATATATAGAAAACCTCTGTCAGCGGAAGAAATCAAGGCTAGAAGTACCCTGGAAATACCAAATCAAACGAATTAATACATGATCTGTAAATTGTTTATGACTGTTATATCAATTTCAATTCTTGTATTTACCAAAGTCGTAAACATAGGTACTGGTTATAGCTCCCTTGCTTGGCGCTCAGCATAATAAGGGTAGTTCCAAGACTGGTTGGCCCGGTGTCAGGATAATGTGATTGGGTGTGGTATCATGCCAACTGATACTGACTCTGGACCATTAAGTGGACTGTCAATCAAACGGGGATTGGTTCCATAATGCGAGGTCAAAGGTGAAACTGTATGGCGTACGTGACAACTGTAAAAAAAAAATAATTTTAAATTTTATTGACTTATCGCAGCGCTCCGCTTCGCGTCGCTTGCGGTAGATCCCATAAAACTTAAAATATAAACAAGAAGTAATACATATCAGAATACATTGAATATCTAACTCTTGTCAAAATCAAAGGGGTCTGGCACGAAAGTTGGGTCATATTTCTCTATATATAATATATATAGTGATATATAACTCACTTTTCGTGCCAAACCCCTTTGGTCAAAATGTGGTCTATGAGATCAATGTGTGTGTGTGTGTGTGTGTGTGTGTGTGTGTGCTTCAACCTAGATATTCATATACTTCTCCAAATGCTGAACAAGAATATACAAAAAAATGCGTGATTATTTGACATGCATTATTTCGGAGATGGCTGTGTGGGCAATTATAATTTTGACTACATGTATGCACAATATATTTACTTCAACGTACATGTTCGGCACGTGTCTGGGCATGTTGTTCATGAATTAGGGAAAATGAAATGTTTTGATTCGACTTGACACAAACCGAAAGCTTGTCCCTATTAATGGTGAACAGGTTTTATAGTAATCGGGTTGAAAAAGATTATTACTTTTGGAATCTAACCTTATTTATAGATCAGACAAACAACAACAATGAGACCGACGATTATACGTCTAACCAAACTGTTGAAATACTTTACAGGCCAGTCATGCGAAAAGAGTTACATAACAGATTTAATATCCCGACTGGAACTAATGGCACAGCATAGTTACCAGTAAATTATTTTTTTTTTAAATTTCGACAACAAGGGGCCATCACATTTAACAACATGCATAGGATTTTAAAAATCAATATATTTCAGTGTGCGTGTGTACTTACTCCATATTTAATGAGAATCGGCCAAAATCTCACAAGAATCATAACAGTGTTTCATAATGCATATATATTGCATTAGAATTCAAAACCTAATATCTAAGGCAGCAAGCGGTTATACATATATAAGTATTGGCAGCAATTCAGTTCTCGGAACATCCTGATAGCCTGCTTTATCATTTATTACCAACCGTGCTTATTTATACCTTTTATAAGATCATTGTTTTTCGATACATAGCACTAATCTGTTTGATATAAGCCCAAAACATGCAAAACATGGCCAGCGGATTTCATGAAGTATTAACATTCCATTATATTAGCAAAGCAACTATTTTATAGTAGAAAAAAGTCAAGGTTTCCGGTTAAAATACCCTTCGACGTATATAAATATCGTAAATTTGGTTTGTCACATGGACAGTATTTCATCATTTAAAGACTATATGTCTACACAGAACATTTAGAGTATCCGGACATGTAGCATCATATTTTATGATATTATTTGTATTTAATATTGCTAAATTTTAAAATTGTTATGTGTTTTAAATAGTTACTTTGTATCACTGTTTTTAGCAGGGGAATATGGTAGCAGAGAGGGTCCCGATGGGGCGGAAGGGGTCCCACTCCAGTAGCCTGAGGTATACCATATCCTGTTACATTAATGATTATCCCGACACCGGCGGGTAACCAGTTACCCGGGTATGTCTTCAATATGTATGTTTGTTTCTTTATCACGCTGTGTGTCATCTTATCCTTAGCCAAAGACAATTTAAGAAACTTATATTTGACACAGTGATGTATCGAAGCGGAAGTGACGCCAGTTATCATCAGAAATCAAAGATCATAACATTACCACAACAAATTTATCTTCAGTCAGAATACTCCGATTTTACAATCAATCATTATACACAATTTTCTGTTTCAACATGTCACTATTTTCCATCA
>CM037777.1:99279062-99329062 GCA_021229015.1 Solen grandis
GGATATAATGCCCATAATAGATAGCATGGAGATAGAATTACCAAGAACAAGAAAAGTGCACATATCCAGAAAAGATATATTCATAATGGGAAAAGCAATTTGTTTACCTATGTTTCTTTTTGTGAATTAATATTTAACTTTTTAATTTGCCTCTTTAAAATGACATTAAGGAAGCATAGCCGTTTTCAAACATTGTTTTCACTTTTTTAATGGAGTTACAATTATTTACTTGACTTACTGAGATTGCTTTCTATAGCATATCAGGGACACATACATAATACAATATACAATGCATTATGTCTGTATCACTGCATGACACACTTTACTGTCCATAAAGACATGGTTCCACAGGGTGTATGATCTTTTCTTTAAGAAATGTATGCTTTTTTCTTAGTGTCTGAAAATACATGTGTTTTAGTGTTTTATTTGCTGACAGAAAAGGATTATTATACATATGAGAACTGCATTATGGGAAGATTGAGTTATATTAGATAAGACTTTTGTCATAACTTGGAAATTTTGTTATATAATTTATATACATAAAATGACTGTTGAGAATAACATCTAATGTATATGTATTGAAGCCTTGCTGATGAGTTCAGAAAAAAGGACATTTTTAGAAGATACAAAATGGATTTTGTTAATATATAAAACTAGAAGCTCTTTTTGTGTGCTTTTACATCTTTTATGGGATAACAGATCAGTTGGAATATATGGATAATATAAATCTCAATAACAATGTTTTTCAAAAAGTGTATTACTAACCTCTCCCAGGATACTTTATGATAATAAAATAAGAAAATACTGATGATAAACTAAGTTAACTGTAGGTAAATGTTTGTATTCTGTTAATCTCTTATTGGACCATTTATTAACACTGAAAAAACATGTAGTATTGGTATAATTAGGGAAACAGTGAAACATCAATTGACATTGTTACTGGGCATCTATGGATTGGAACTCTATATGACTGGTGTTCGTCAGGCATTTATTGGGATCAATACATCCGATTTTGAGCTAATCCCTGGCTCATAAACTTGCTTTGTGAATGCTTTGCACTATTTACATAACATTAAATTGAAGTACTTGGGTATAAATACATGCAGCAATTTATTCAAATTTGTTGATTTAAATGAAATCAAATGGAACCAACATTAATTATAAAGATGTCACTCATTTTCATCTATACAGCCATTACCCATTGACAGACAAAATTAATTGGATATTTGAATATATCTATTTTTGTCCAATTCTCTTAATGTGTTTCTGATAGATATCAGAATTTCAGCCAAAACTGTGAACTATACCAGTCTAATTCAGACCGAGTGTGACACACTCGATGGATGTTAGACATAGAAGCGGACACTAACAGAAAAGTCGTGAACAACTGTGAAGATCTTCAGAAGCTTGAGAAACCTCACAATGGCAATGTTTTCTTATATATTAAACTGTAACATGGATTTGAACAAAGGTAGGTTGTATTTGTTGATATTAATTATTTGTTAAATGTCTCATTAATGAACTAAGATGATTTTCTTTCTAAAATAACTTAATAAATATCTTAAATTTAAAACATGAATTACCTTAATTAAAGGTTAGTTGTAAATATGTTTGTTTACCTTTGATTATCATAATTATTTTGATAAAAAAATATGTCAATAATTTTCGTAAATAGTGGAAGCTAAGTTAATCTGACAAAATAATAAATAAATAATTTTGTTATTTCATTGATCTCTTAATTCCCTGATAACCTTACACTGACTGTGAATGTCCTTCTTTTCATGTATGTTACTTATACATGTATATGAATTTAGCAAGAAAATATGTTTTAACATACAGTTTTTATACGCCCATCTTAAGATGGGGCTGTTATGTGAACACTCACGGCGGGCAGGCGTGGAACATTTGTTGTCCGGGCTCTAACTTCAATACTGTTTGCCCAATCCTTTTCAAACTGTCCACACATGTGCATGGCAATAATATCTCGGATGAGTTCGATATCCAGCATTATCGCGTGAATGACTTAAAAGTTATGGCCCTTGACGTACACAAAATACTTGAAATTGTGATTGTCCGGGCTCTAACTTCAATACCATTAGTCCAATCCTTTTCAAACTTTCCACACATGTGCATGGCCATAATATCTCAAATGAGTTCGATATCCAGCATTATCGCGTGAATGATTTAGAAGTTATGGCCCTTGACGTACACAAAATACTTGAAATTGTGATTGTCCGGGCTCTAACTTCAATACCGTTAGTCCAATCCTTTTCAAACTTTTCACACATGTGCATGGCCATAATATCGCGGATGAGTTTGATATCCAGCATTATCGCGTGAATGACTTAGAAGTTATGGCCCTTGACGTACACAAAATACTTGAAATTGCGATTGTCTGGGCTCTAACTTCAATACCGTTAGACCAATCCTTTTCAAACTTTCCACACATGTGCATGGCCATAAAATCGCAGATGAGTTTGATATTCAGCATTATCGCGTGAATGACTTAGAAGTTATGGCCCTTGACACTTGAATAAGTCAAAAGAGACATTTTCCTTCAAATTAATGAAATGTTTCAACATGATTGTTTTAATAAGTAACATTCATTAACTAATGGGATTTAGGAGACAATAGCTTGTTTCTCTGAGCTATTTCTGAGAGTCCCCATACTGTGATGGGCGTATTTTGTGGCAGTCCTGACCCTTGTTATGTTATTCAGTTTCAGAAGTGTTTAGGAAACATGTCAATAATATATTTCATGTGGCAGCCATTAAATGGACTGATTACAACATCTTAACCCTTTCCCTCATATAGACTCATTTTGACGCCCTCAATAGGTACCACATAAAGCCTGATCTGCAGAAAACCACAGTTAAACCTTACCAAATTTAATTATAAAATCCTCATTTCCAGACCACTGAGGAGCAGCGAACAGCATAAAACCTGATCGCTGCGAGTTACTGCAGCTGATCTGTTTATGCTGTTCGCATAGGTCTTTTCATGGTTTCCTCTATGAGGGAAAGGGTTAATCAATACAAGTCTTTTTGGTAGCTTATAGTGATCACACATTGGCTTTTATCCCATAAATGGTTATCTTTAGACGTTTATGAAATGAAATTGTGATGCATATCTCATATAAATTTGAATACCTAAGTCATTATTGAAAACTGATAATTTATATACCTTCCATCCCTCTGTGTGCCATGACGTTGTAATGGTTGTTCAATGTACGGTAGTTATCATTCATTTTTGCAAGTGTCTGTTCCCGTTTCTAAAAGTGAAAAAAAATTAATTTTAAATACCAATGAGGAACATCAATGAAACTACACACGATCTTATTTATTGCTGGATGTTCATCACCATTGAAGAATGATCTTTTTTACTTTAAAGGCTCATTATATTTTATATTGATTCAATTTTCATGAAAAAAGAATTATAAAATAATATTGACATGTTGTAAAGTAACACAAATGGTACATAATGTGCAAATATCTTCTGTAAAATAACTATTGAGTGAGTTTTTGTCATGTTTAATCTGCCCTGTTAATAGATGAAATACAAAATTGTTTTCTTCTGTAACAAATTTTCATTTTTTTGATACCAAAGTTATAGCCAGAATATTAAGTATATATGAAACACCAAAAGGTTTTAAAATTCATAACTGACCCACTGAGACTAAATACATTTAATAGCCTCAGTCTTTCATTTGACATTTTTTATAATTCTGTCATACTTAAAAATCAATGTAATATAATACAAGCTGTGGCTTTTTAATACAGACTTGTCGCGTTTTTTTCAATAACTAGATTATTTTTTTGTCAATCATTGATAGAGTAAAAAAGTTAATCCAAAATCCTGGGCGGATCATTGTGTGATGAAAAGATTATAAACCAAGATTTTTGCCCTCCTGAAATCCCAATTCAAAGTTATGGAAAGTGCTATTCTTTGTCATTATATGAAATTTTGTATACTTCAGTATTTGATTAATTTTCCATGCCAGACTGAGTACTATATACATATGATTCAATATTTATCAACAGATGTCTAAATATACAGTTGGAAAAACAAATTAGAGCACGTAGTCTCATCATTGTACAGTTTTCAGTGTAGGTTTCCCATATAATGAGTGTAAAGCTAGTTTAAGCCTCTTTGTGCTATTGAAGAACAAGTCATTATAAAATCTTACTTTTCAATAATGTTAACACTTTCTACATACAGTGGGCGAGGTGTTTATTTACCAAACATTATGTGAATAATTTATAGAAGCTTCTGATAGATCATATTTGTATATGGTAGGTAATCTTACACTGAAATGTATTTTAAAGAGTTATATTTCTGAGTATGTAACGGAACTGATAACTTTATATGGTTTAATACTGGATACAAGCTCCTGTGTTTGAAGGTAAGAGAAATTTTGATTTGCATTTTGCTACTGTGCATAATGGCATACTTCTCTCCATTTTAATGGAGTCACTATGTTTATAAGGTGGTTAAGAATGGTATATATTAAAATATTGAAAAATATAATTGTATTTTGATTAAGATGATTAATTGCCATAAATATATTTCAAGTATATTTATTGTATGACATAAAAATCATCCATATATAACTGTGAAGTGGTAAGAATATACTTCTTAAACAGTTAATAAGTACTTTAAAAATAATCAGTTTTGTATGTTTATTTAACGTCCAACCAACAGTATTTCAGTCATTTGGAGACTATGGCTTCTTGAGACAGATATAGTGCTGCCACACTGCAGTATCAGGCTGTAGACATGTGGCAAGATATCACACCCAGTCACATTATCCTGACACCGGACATCCAGTCCTGGAACTACCCTTATATGCTGCGTGTCAAGCAAGGGAACTATACCAGTACCATATTTTATTACTTTTGTATGACGCGGCAGGAGATTGAACCCATGACCTCCTGATTATGGTGCAGACACTCTAAACAATCTGCTAGTGGGCCCAGTAATCAGTGATAAAAAAAGTTTGATTACACTATTGACTTAAAATCTGTATAAAGGAGTGACATTTAATTTAAAGTGTATCATTGAGACACTGACCAAATTACATGATCAAAAAAGAAAAAATCTGATACTATGACTATTGATGTCTGTAAATAAAAGTTGTGAAGCTGCTGCCATGCATTTTACATGGTTTTAAAAATAGAGTAATCAATAGTGAAATTGACTTGTACAAACATATACATTGGCTTCTCTAGGTATTCATAAACTGCAAATGAAAAGTATGGGTTAATAGCTGGTCATATCTCAGTTTTAGCCTTGTGGTCAGTTAGGTTTACAACAATAGCTGTGTTTGTAACATATTTACCCTGACCAACTGAGCCAAAACATTGTTTGCCTTTCAGAGGGAAAATGTTAATACCTGACCATGTTAAGTGTACCTCAATAGCTTCTCTTTATATTTTATTGTTTCATTTTCACAACCAAATGTGTCACAGATAATCCATACAAAATTTCAAGAGGATTGATTGAGCTGCACAATATCAGGCACAGTTTGTTTTGTCTGTCGACTGCACACTTCCTAAGCCTTATTCAATGGATGAATGTTCTGCTGTAATTGCATACTGTGCTCCGGTGTGAAATGGGAAATTTCTCTTTTAAAGTTATAATCAAACATGTAATTACCTGCTGTCATATCATTTTTATCCGTTTCATGAATTTTATTTTTGTCAACCCGTCAATTTATCATCTCCCACCATTTTTGGCTCCATTTTAACTCTTTACCTAATGAATACTCATGTACAAATTTATGACTAAATTTATCAATTTATTAATTGATTGAGTTTAAAATGGCATTTTTCTTTGCCATGCAGACTCTGTAAAATCGAAGGTTCAATATTGTTTTGAGCAAACAGGGTAGACCCTGATAAGACAGCTCCTTTAGGAACTGTCTGATCTTGGTCTGCTCATTTTGCCAATGAAGTGTGTTAAAATGCGTCATATGAAAATAAAGGGTTAAAGAATCAGTCGGATGGATGTCATTGATGCATGAGCAGTTTGGTCAGGTTTACAACATTGAGTTAAGTTACATTAGAGTTATTGCCACTTCCAGTAAATTATGAACCCATAACTTGTCTTCACTAGAGCCAAATTGAAAATCAGCTTTACAGCTGCAAACATTTTAAATCTTGCTTTAAGGGCAAATCCTGAATATTTCAATGAATGTTTCATTTACATGTGTTTTCTGATTTTATCTTCCATGTTAAAAAGCCATTTATATGTATGAAAACAATTATATATATACACACACAATAATTTTCTTACTTATATATATAATCATTTTATTTATTTAGCAATGTATGCAATCTGCCTTACACATTATGAGCATTACACAACTGTAAAATTGCATTTCATGGGAGCCATGATCCTTGGTTGTGGTTATATTCAGTTGGCAGATTCTATCTTTAAAACTGTTTTTGGACTTGCCTAGCTAAAAAGAAATAATCTTTCTGCAAGAAAAAAACTAGTTGATGTGTCCACAGAGCATTGATTTCTTTGACTTTGGTCTCACAGGTGTTATTTGAAGGGTTTAGTATGATCGACCTCTCACCATGGTGGACCTTGCTGCAGGGCCACTTGGCCCATACTAAAGTGTCTCTCTGTTTGATAAGGATTAAAACATAGGAAAGGTCCTTCCAACCTTGTCATACCATAAATTAGAGCTTTAAATGTATAAAATCAATACACTCCCATACCTTAATCTTTTAATGTTAGGCATTTTCCTTGTACCATAATGAAATCAGACATGATCTTACTCATATAAAAATATTATGGCAATGTTTTGACACATACGAGAGGAAATGAAGTAAACTTTACAATAAAAGTCAATTGATTGAAGGAAACTGCCGTCCTTTTTAACCTAATCAGCCGTAAATTGCTTCTTAATGTTATATTTAAGTCAGTTAGGGTCTGATTAACTATTGATCAGATCTGATCGATAAATAAACATTAGGGACATAATTATTTGTCACACAAGATTCTGGTATATTTGTCTCTTTGAGCTTTGAGGCTGTTCAGCCTTTTTTTTTTACGTCTGCTGCAAAGGAAGGGGATTATGTGTAAGACCAAGACACTAATGGATTGCCTTGGATAGCAAGGTAAGTCTTTGTCTTGATTGGTTGTAAGTATGGGAGATTGCCTGGTTTCAAGGAACAAGTAAGTCTGTATCTAGACAGGGATAAGGGTGGGATCAGTCCGATGGCCGTGATCAAACACAGCTGAACGACTTTCTTTTATTCATGTATAATGTTTGTCAGGTTAAGGGTTAGACCTATCTCCATAAATAATGACTTTTTACTGATAATTGTGAAAAAAGTACAGATAATTCAGAGAATCAGGTTTAATATGGTTTGTTGCATATTGGTAATTGTGGAAAGAAAAAGAAGAAAAATTGCATATATCAGATTATCTTTTGATCAGATAATCCAAACAGCAGATACATGGAATGTAAGTAAGAAAACACTGTAAAGAAATCAAAGAAAAAAACCTTTGCCGATATTATAGAAGCTAAAATCTGCGTCTAACAGGATTGTCACATATGACATCTTGTTTGTGATAGGGAGTAAATTTATTCTGTAAAGGACATGATTGTCTGATTTTTCTAAATTGAATTAAGATGAAGAAACATCTGATTAATATTAGAACAGTGGCATATTTTGCCATATGATTCAATAATGTATGTTGAAGTCACCTGTGAGAGCAGACAATATTTATACAGTGTCTATATCTGGAAGTAGACTTCGTTTAAAGTCAAATATTAGTCAATACCTGGAGATGACAGTCAATATACAGTTTGACATTAAGAAAAGAAAACATTCATATTTTGCAGAAAGCAAAAGGTAAGTGCTGTTTGATTAGGATATGTTCCCATGTTGGTTTATCTCATAATGTCCACAATTATATATTTGTCTCTTGGAGCAAAGTCAACCATTCCACAGCTCAGTTGACCTACTGTCTAATATAAACCTAAACACTCTTCTGAGATGAGCCACCCAATATAACATACAGTCCTTTTATCAGTTTTACTCTTACCCAGTGTTTGGAAATAATGTTCACTGGGAACATTTCCACTGAGTTTTCCCACAAAAACTGCTCTTCAAGAACCATTGACTCCATGATCTCCCCAATCATTGGTGGAGAGATTCACTTTGTATAGTGTAGTTGATTGTAAACATTAAATGATCGACAAGTAGTTTTATAGTGGTAATACAATGGATAGCGATTGATCCACCTGGTTTGCTTTTCCTTCTGTCGGAAGAAGTGATTAGTGATCTCAGATTAAAGCTACTAAATTCATCCTGGCAGTTTTCTGAATAATAAAAGCATCTACATGTATTAAGAGATGCTTGATATATAATGTGTTTTGGAACAGTGATTGTGTAAAGCCACAAAAGCATCAGATGAAATATCTTCGGGATTATTGAAAGGGTTTCTAGATTATTTAGGATTTTTTTTTGATAGAAATTACGTGTGTTAATTTTATTGGTTTAATTTCTTACTGGATAAGACTTGTGCACAGATTTTAATATTGATCCTTAAAATAAATAGACAACTAAATGAAGTAAATGGACACCTTTCACAAGGTAATGTATAAATATTCTTTCTAGTCCTTGAACTGTTTTTAGCTCGTCTGTTTTTCGAAGGAAAAAGATACACGCTATTGTCGTAACTGCGGCGTCTGCATTGTTGTCGTCAGGCGGCGGCAGCGTCATCCGGAATCCTAACGTTGCCCATAACTTCTCTACTATTCAATAAACAACTTTCATTTTTGGTATGCATATTAATCTTGACAAGACCTATCCAGACATATGCAAATATTTCATCTATTGACCTTGATCTTCACCTTTGACCTTATTTTTCTGAAACTTTTGAAAACTTTAAATTTCAAAACCGTTGTCAACAGGCACTGATCCTTTCCTCAGTGTCACACTTTTAGATTTTTGACCTTGACCTTTGAACTTTTACCTTATTTTGAAATGTTTAACAAAAAACTTCAACGTTGGCCATAACTTTTTACTATTTGACATACATCTTTTATATTTGGTATACATTTTTCATCTTGACAAGGGTTATTCAGATATACCTCAGTATTTTTTCCTTCAACCTTGACCTTCAAACTTGTTTTGCCATAACTCTGGACAATTTTTTTTTTTTTTTTAATTTAACGGTTTTTCATCATATGAGAACAAAAAAAACTTTTTTTTTTTTAAATGTCTTAAATTTTACAGTTTTGTGTTGATTATCAAAAACTAAATGGATTAGCAATTGTGTTTTTTATTTACATATTTTACGTCTTTGTGTTGTATATATTCTATTCCATGCATAGGTCAAGGTCAAAGATAAATTTAAAGTTCAACATTGCATTTAAAGGCTTACAGTTTTAGTTGTGATTTTCAAGGTCAATTTTTTTAAATGTTTAACAAAAATATGTAACATTGGCAAAAACAGACGAGCATTTGCACCTGCATGCGGTGCTCTTGTTATCTGTTTACTTTGACCAATATCTCTAAATTCTTCCAAAATAACAATTCAGCTACTAAAACAGAATTTGACATTCTTTAGTTTAACCAGGATTCTGGAGGAGTTATAATGTTGGAACATAATGGTTCCTTGTTAAATGACAGGGATATATTTAATCCATACACAATATTAACATCATTTAAAAGTACCTTGTAGAGAAAAATAAGGCAGTAAGAATTAATAACACATATGAGAAAGTCGTCTTCTTCCGTTTACTGCCCACATTCATTATATTGAATATACAGGCAAAAAATGCCAAAAAACAAAAACAGGATAAAAAAAAATGAACATGACTTTAACCCTTTCCCTCATATAGACTCATTTTGACGCACTCAATAGGTACCACATAAAGCCTGATCTGCAGAAAACCACAGTTAAACCTTACCAAATTTAATTACAAAATCCTCATTTCCAGACCACTGAGGAGCAGCGAACAGCATAAAACCTGATCTTACTCGCAGGCTGATCTGGTTTTATGTTGTTCGCATAGGTTTTTTCATGGTTTCCTCTATGAGAGAAAGGGTTAAAGTGATTTAAAGTAAGCAAGGGTTGGGGATATTTTGCAACTTCAGCATCCATGTGGTTTTAAGCTCTTGACTTTTCATTTTGAAGACTGTACAACATGTAAGCATTTGATTGATCTTGATCTTTGATCTTAATTAATCAAAGTCTTCCAATATCAATAAAGTCTCCTGTATAAAAGAAAAAGTTACTGTACTGAATTGTATATTATGAAAGGTTTTAATTCCTCTAAAAACCTTAACTGTATATCCGTTGACATAGAGTTTCGTGATACATCCTGTTCTTTTCTGTTTACAATTTTCTTTCATAATCCACTTTTAAAGTAACTTGCTTACATGGACTGAATATGGGAAACTTACACAAAGGAAGATGTAATACTGAACAAATTTTGTAGGTTAAAGAAAATGATCATTATATGGAAGTGGTCTAGACTGATGAAAGTTAAAAACTTAGGTCTAAATCTACATGATCAAACAAAGTCTGGTGTATGCTAGCCTGGCAGTGTGGCATTTTCATATCTTGATCATACTAAATACCTCCTAGTGTTAAACTGATGTCTAGTTTGCTGTCTAATTTAAACATTAAACTTGCCAAATGGATGATTTAATGTTTCCTATGTATTTCATTGCATGCCATAGCTTACAAATCTTGAATCATTTTACTGGCTTTTGGCTGGGTTTAATGACAAGACACTTACAAATCACCATACTATCAAAAGCGAAAAATGTAATTGGCAAACAATTTATCTCTCTTGACAAGACACAAGGATGCCATTTTTTTTAACGTATGAATTTTAAACTTCAAGGGTCGTAGATTGGGATTTGAACAGATACATATTGAGGGCTTGGTGCAAAACTATTGTTTCTGTTTCTTTGTCTTTTGGTAGTTACCATGCACCAAGCCTTTGGTGTGCCTCAGTTTCAGGGTTAGAAATTGAGTAATACTAAGACATGCCCTGATTAAAATGTAGACAATTAAATTATCCCTTTCCCTCATATAGACTCATTTTGACACAGTATCAATAGGTACCACATAAAGCCTGATCTGCAGAAAACCACAGTTAAACCTTACCAAATTTAATTACAAAATTCTCATTTCAAGACCACTGAGGAGCAGCGAACAGCATAAAACCTGATCAGCCTGTGAGTTACTCACAGGCTGATCTGGTTTTATGCTGTTCGCATAGGTCTTTTCATGGTGCCCTCTTAATGAGGGAAAGGGTTATACACCCAACCATTTTTGTGCATAACATCAAAAGCCATTCAGCTATGCACTGAACTTCTCTTGTTTGTTTATTGGGTTTAACATTCCACCAACAGTATTTCAGTCATTTTGAAACAATGTTTACTTAAGACAGATATAGTGCAGCCACACTGCAGTATGACGCTATATAGACATGTGGCATGATACCACACTCAGTCACATTATCCTGACACCAAGTCAGCCAGTCCTGGAACTACCCTTATATGCTGAGAACCACCCAAGCAAGGGAGCTATACCATTACAAGCACCAGTTTTTTAGACTTTGGTATGTTGCGACTAGAGATCGAACCCACAACCTCCCAGAACTTCTGTTGTAGACTTTGAGATCAAGCCAAGTCTCTTCCTGCAGAGTGGTTCACTCGTCTATCAGGTTTCTGAGATGCTGAATGGTAGATGTGTAGAACACTAGTATTTTTATAAATATATCATACATATTTGTATTAAGAATTGTTTTCAAAACAGATGACAATCTCGCATTTCCATATGTTTCCAAGAAGGCATGTGCGAAAATTCAAATCTTTTTTTGGGTCACAGAACTAGTGCAAGGGCTGAAACCAAATGCTTCCATGTTTAAATGTTTGAAGCTCAGTTCACAACAAACTTTGGCAGCTACACTTTAATCAATGTCTACTCTTTAAATCCTTTTCAACACAGGTATATGCTAATTTACACCGTAATAAATCTGCAAAAAAACATAATCAGATTTAAACTTAAAATCTTACTCTGAAAGTTTTTGACATTGATTTCATATCCATCTTTAGGTACTGATGAGTCATTATTCAGTATGAAACAATGTGTTACTTGCATTTAGACTTGCAGGCTGATCTGTTTTTTTGGTGTTTTTTTTGTATTCTACATGATAAATGACTATCCCCTGCTGACCCCATTGTGCACTCATTAACAGTCTGCAAAATATAATTGAAAACAATCTAAACACATATCTATATTGTACATATAGATTATCTGCGTATCTCAGTCTGATACAATATAGATAGGTCTTACCATTAATAATACAGATGATTTGCCAAGAAGGAACATACTGGTGTAACGCTCCTTCATAGGCCATATTTTAAGTCTGTGTACTACAGTTGATTGATGTTCCAGATGTTATCATGCATAGATAGATTGAATTGAGCATAATCTAGCGATAAAAAACAATAACTGATTACAAACTTTGTTGATCAGGCCGATATGGATGTTTGGGTATTTAATTTTAACACAATATTAAGTAAGCTGTGGGGAGATATTAACTGTGAATTCTGTCGGGGATTAATGCCTGCATGGATTAAATTTATCTCTGGATGTCGCATGTTTTGCATACATATTTGAAGGAATCAATAGTTTAAACTCTCGGGTGTTAAAATGATAGATTTTAACGTTTGCCATATTAAGTTATTTTAAAACAAATTAAAGGGTTTATATATTTTTGGCAGAAAAGAATTGTTCATTTATGACATTTGGATTTACATTTGTTCTTAATCTGATAGGTAAGGTTAGAAATTAAAAAGTTGAAAGATAATAAATTACTGACCATCAAAGGAAAATTGAATTATTAAGTAGGACAAAAGATAACAAGGCTGTGTTACATGCATGGTGCCTAATTTAAGTGTGATTACTGTACCTTCTAGTTGTGAAGTTCGGCAAAGTTTCTAAATAATTGATAGGTTTGTGCTGATGAGAACAAACTCTGAAAAGGAAGGTACAATGTTCAGTATCATTAAACATTGATACGAGTTGTTTTCTTTCTCTGCTTAACAAGCAAATTATTACATACTCTGACAATCAAACAGCTTTACATGGAAAAATCATCTGAAGTTAATTGGTTAACAGATTTGAGAGGATCAAAGATGGATGCTCCAGAGACGACACCCCGTGAGCGGGAAATGGCAGATGCCACACTGAGAAGGCTATCTCATGGCGGTGGGCCACTACATCTACCTAGCAGTAGCCAGATCCTGGAGCGACTGTACAACGACCATGGTGTGAGAGTAAGAATGTTGCGACGGGGCAGGCCAAATAAAATACCAACCGTAAAAGAACTCATTGATCATTTGTCAAAAAAACATGAGCGGCTCTTGGAAATGGAGGGAAAAGGATCCAAGATGGAGGCAAGGGGAAACTTGCCTCTGACTGGACGAATGAGTCGCGCCAGCATGGATGATAAGAAATATTTGTTAGAGAGACATTTGGAGAGCCAGGCAGAGAGAGATGACCGGCGATGTCAGTCGGAGAGAGACCCAAGATTTTTTGTGATGGAACCAGACATGCAGGAACTTATGGTGGACACACGTGGACAGAAGTCAAAGGAATGGTGAGTTGGGATGTAGAGTAGTATACTTATTGCAACTGGTGTTAGAAATGGTTGTGTTTAAACAAATGCATAATGAATTTAAGTGATTTTTATTGAAATTAAAAACAGAAGACCCTAGGTTTATGTTCAGTTAAGCAGTGATACTTTTTGAGGGGAAGTTTGTCTCAATGGTACAAGTAATTTAAGGGTTTTCTGTGAATTTCATGGGAGGAATATGTCTTTCCTAGAATATAATTGGGCATTTCATTTTGAAGGCAAAAACTATTTAAAACTGTAATATGGTCTACAGAAATAATGAATTAATACAGCTTGAGATAGGCTGCCTGTCACATTGATAAGTATATGTCTTGTACAATTCAAATGAATTGAATTATAAGGAACAATTCACTTCTCTTTATTTGCAATAAATGCCATATTTTCATCAGTTTACCAGCTATTTCCTAATACACTTGATTGTGAAATTGTACACATTTGCTTTCATAAATAGTCATTATTGGTCAGTAGAATCATACAAAATGTTGATAAATAATCTGATATTAACAAGAGAATTGACAGTTTATATTAAACTACCAGTATGTATATTTCCCTTATGAAAAGTATAAATACATATTCTAACGTACATTTATTGCTGGAAAAACTCAACGTTCCCAATGTTATGGTGATCCTATTGACTTGAGTCTTTTTAATTTCCTCAAGAATATCTATATGTAATATTTTATACAATGTGATGAATGTTCCATGCCATGTGAAATACAATTTCATGTGATACACATTTTTGCAATGTATAAATCTTGCATTTCAATAAACTTGTATGAACCTCTTTTATAACACTTTTCTGGTTTCTGATTAAAAATATTAAAGTCTACTCAATATTAAATTTAGACTAAATATCAAAGATTCAAGTTAATTTTGATAATTTGCAAATCTTGTTTCAGGGAACTAAAAATAAATATTCATAATCAGGTTTTGATACTTTTTTTAAATGTGGTGTGGTGCAGTACCATTATTTTGTTATCTGCCAAAGTGGCATGTTTTAAGAAGCTAAATGCAAGTGGCTTATATACTTGTACATTTAATTACAAGTGACAGCTTGCAAAGTATAGAAGACCCATGACAATCTTATGTTTTACACTTGAGTATTATTTGAACATTTACATATCCTTCAGTATACTTAAGCTGTGGTTCTGTGTTAATTGAAAAATTGGCATAAACCAGTAGCTTCGTTATAAAACCTGATCCCGGTTTTGAAGTTGTCAAAAAGGGGACTGGAAACCTGTATACTAAAATAAGACACTGCTGAGGGTTTATGTAAACTTTCTTTGCAGTCTGTGGCTTTTATTGAAAATATTTTTTTTTAAACCTTTCAATTCAGTTATCCAGGTATAGCAAATTCTTTACGTGAAATCAGCTAACCCACAGCTTTTAAATTATTTGGTTGTAGTAAAGTTTATATACATATATCTATTTGACATATCTATTTTCTTGTGTCTTTTATTAATGCCCGTTTCAAATTGGTGAATAAGATTTAACATGTATTTCAAAGATAAAATTGTTCTGACAGTCATTAATTTTTCTACTTATTAAAACAGGATATATTGATATCTGTGTGAGAAGGGAATCTTACAACAACACTTGAATAGTTCAACATGTTCATTCATCAACTGTAATAAAAAAGTTTAAAAAAAAAGTTAATTCAAAACATCTTCATTCTGTACATAGTGCTAAGCTTTGGACACTGGTCTTTATTTGTAACAGAGTTGTTTCCCTTTGATCATATAGATGTTTTTTCAGCTTAATCGTCATCATTGTTATCACCACCAACATTATCATCATCATCATCATCATCATCATCAGTAGCATCTTAAAATGTTGGAGTTTCTCAACTTACCATTTGCTTGCACCATTTCAAACTGAGCAGTGCAACATGGTACCATGTATCTTTCTTGACTGACTCAGTGTTTCTTGATATCTGTCTGATGGTATTTTTCATAATACGTTTTTTGGAGTGTTTATAAATTAAAGGATGTATAATGTGCATATCAGTTATAATTGTTTTAAAAATATTGATTCTTGTCAGTATTTATTTGAACCTGAAAGCAGAAACAGGACCAGAAGTTCTTTATCACCAACAATAAGTTTCTTCTGTGATTCTGTATTGAAGTGTCTCCATTGTTTGTCTTTCTTAACATGTGACAGACATCATTGTTGTGTTCCAGGTAGATATGTAATATTTCCATACATGTGTTTCAATCAAATGGCCGGCTCTTTCTGACTGTTGGGGAAAAGAAGAGTGTTTTGCCCGCTTAGTTTACTTTCGATGACCTTAAACAAATAGTACACATTTTCAAAATGTGAACTGACATTATTATGTTAATAGATTTGATTCCTTGTATTGTACTAAAAATCATACATCTGAAGACTTTGAGCAATGATAGAATAGAACTTCAAGTTTCAATAAATTAGGTTTTAATTTGAATTATTTACATAGAAAATTAAAATGAACACACAGAAGTTCCTGTGGAGGCAAATGAAATTAGATTGTAAGATCAAATTTACAAATAAAATTGATTTATACATATTGACCTACAGCTCTTGCCTTTGAAATGATTGACCCAGACATTTGTAACATTACAACTGTTCTCCATAATTCAGTGTTACAGGCATGCATTCAACATAAGAGATTAAAATGGATGTGGAAAAAAGCTAAGGATTCTAATTGTTGTGTGTATGTAGTTTGTGCTTTAATTTGGAGACAAGAAAAAAAATACATTGAAAAATGCCAGGAAGCATACATTAGTTTTTAAAATGAATAATGATATGGCGTGTTTTACTCTTTTTTTATTGAAAGGATATATACTTTTCTGCCTGACTTGCGGAACGGTGAATCATTTTAATTTATAAAAAGAATGGATTTATCCAGAGATTGTTTTGCTTCTGACAGTAAGAACTAACTTTTCTGCCTTGATATTAAGTCAGTTATTGTGCTTCAAAGGAAATGGTTGACCCCCTTCCTTATATAGACAACTTTTGACATATTTGCAGATAGAGCAGACCCAGGTCAAGGTCTTTTCTGCTCATACAAAAGTATAGCTCAGAATTAAGACAGCAGCAAAGAAAAATCCATGTATTTTTCATATAATTAACCCTTTCCCTCATATAGACTCATTTTGATTCACTCAGTAGGTACCACATAAAGCCTGATCTGCAGAAAACCACAGTTAAACCTTACCAAATTTAATTACAAAATCCTCATTTCCAGACCACTGAGGAGCAGCGAACAGCATAAAACCTGATCAGCCTGCGAGGGAAAGGGTTATGCTATTTAAAGTTCAGTAAATTAATATTTACCAAGTCATAAATATTGAGATGAATATATATAATTAAAGTAAAGAGACCTAAAGTGCTGTATGATGTTGATGTTTCACTGACAGTGTACATATATTTGGTCAGCTGTCTAAGAGACTCGCATGTCTTTTTAATTGTTGTAATATTATTCAATTAAGGATTTGACTTCATAGTGATTACCTCTTATAAAGTTTCTGTCTATTTTCTTCAGTACTGTAACTTCAAATGTAAGTTGTGATACAGTAAATCCATGCAGTTAGCTTTTGTTGTGATTTGTAATCAAGCTGCAGTTTCTTATTAAGAGATACTAATCTTTTTTTATAAATCTCTAATCAAAAGAATCATATTTTTTCTTATCATTTCTTAGTGTTTTCTGTTTCAAATTAGCTGTCATTCAGAAATGGCTAATTATCTTGGAGTTCCAAACAGATTTTTAGTTTCTAATTATCAGTCATTGTGGTTTAAGGTTACCCCACAGGTAAATTGTTGAACCATCGGATAGCGCCTGGGGAATCTCGAGAGCCAGCGTTTATCTGTTTTACAACTGCATAAGAATGGTCATTTATCTCTCATTATGTTGGAGTATACAAAATTGATTATCCTGAAGATTGTAGAAAGGACACAATACATGCACAGACACAAGAATGTTCAAACCCAGCTGTCAGAAATCGTCTAAAAAAAAAATCACAATGAACTTTCAGCTGGACTGGTTTCTCTTTCGTTCATGTGTCTCCTTTTCTGTAGAGACTTTGAAGCCTTTGCTACAATCTGTTTTACTTATGTGTTTTTATCATATCTTTAGCAGGTGTGATACTTGAAATTTAATTTATTAGGAACATGCACATGTGCATATATGAAACAATGCAAAGGACTTTAAAAGTGATGGAGAATGCAAAAGTGTCAGGAGGGTTGCAGTATTTTCATGTTGTTATTTGTTGCAAAGGATTTACAGAAATTTAACTTGACAACTGCTTCATAAAAGTGATTTATCAGTAGTAAAAATTTCACTTATATTATCAAACAGACTTTTAGCATGTTTACTAAGTGATAACAAACAAACACAATCACAGATGGGGAAATATATTAGTATCATTAGCTGACTGGACCTTTCCTATCCATATGTGTTGGATCATTTTTATACTATTTTGCTTAAGAAAAATGACAGAGTTTGGGACTGTTACTGTACATTGAAATCTATTGTGTAAGGAACATGTCAGGAAACAAGGAGACTCTGGTGCAGGGAAGGTGTCCCTGAGACTATGGAAATGTTTGTTTGGTATTGACGGAATCATCGACAAGATTTATAGATCATATAACCACATACACTGTGGCTGTGAATAAATTATTACAGAAGAAATATGGGAAGTTGATGTTTATGGAAGCTGAGAGTGTTTACAGAATTTTTTATGGCTGAATTGACAGCTTTCTTTTGAGGTGAAGCAAAAAAAAGAAATGGATCTGAATAAAAGTTCAGCCATTGTGTGTCAAGGTGCAGGGTTTGGTGTGTATGATAAATATGAGAGGACAATCAGTGAGAATAAAAGAAAAAATCTGGAGGTTAGAGAGTCACATAGTGAGCTACCAACATTTCAAGATACTTTAAGACAACCACGGCTTCGAGATGCCGACAGTCGTGCTCATGGAATTTATGAAAGGTTTTTAAAACGAAGTGACGAATTTGATTTTAAATCCATAGAGATCATTGGTCAGCCAGGAGTTCAGGATCCTCCTGTACAAGACAGAGTGGAAAATGTAAATGGTGCAAAGACAGATATTGAGGAATCCAATGGTTTGACATTACGTGACCTCCTCATGCAAAGGTCAAAGCCTTTTAAGGACAGGTGTGAATACAAATTACCGAAACTTAATGTCATAGAAATAAAACGGGTGAGTAAAAGAACATTTCTTTTCCTTACATCTTAAAGAATACTCATTTTTTATTTAAATAGGCTTTTTTTTAACATAGAAATAATATGACTTAATACAGTTCAATTACATGTAATATATCCACTGTCTTAGTTGGTGGAAGATAGAGTGTCAGATCTTAAGATCTTTGAGTTGCAGACAGGAGCGTGCCTTCATACGCATTACAAGTGGTCTACTCAGTGAGTTTGAGACTTACTTGGTGTCGCTTATTAAGGAATTAGTTCCCAACTTTAGCTCTAGGTCATTAAATTTTGTGCTTTGGGTAAAATAGCTGGATTCATACAAGAAAATTTGTTCATTGAATAAATGCAAAATTTCACTAAGATATCTCCAACAAGATCAAAGATCAAGAATTTACACCTTGATAGATTTTGTGTTCAGATAGCACAAAGAGGTTAAATAACCTGTATTGTGACAACAAACAAGGTTAATCACTTTTTACCAAGTGAAATCAATTATTGATATCTACTGGACATACGGTATCATTGTCAGGCACCTTCCTTTGGCAGATGTCTAGTGTTGTAAGGAGATCAGAAGATCAATGTGACTGGGTAGTGGAAGTCAACACTGCAGACATGGGGCAAGACTTTGTGACAGTCACAAACGCTGCTGATCTTGTTTGAGACATGTCAGGCGTGAGTGAAGTTCCACCACAGTTGGCTGGGCACAGATCCCGGTGATTGCTTGTTTGCGATATTTGGTCAAATGGAATGGATAAAGTTATCAGGAATTCCGATTGCAGAGTTTGATAAATAGCTGTAATAGAATCATGGGCACAAATCAATGTTTGTGGAAGATGAGTATATAGATTAATGTGTTGAAGGACACAGTCATAATAAATGTCTGCATAGGATATGTAAACAGTTTTTGTAGTGTGGTGTTTTGACCATAGGATAACCAGGATTAAAGATTTTAAGACACAGTACTGTGTGAGAAGGTAAGAAATGCAACACAATTAAATGAATAGTGATCTAATAATCAATAGGAGTTTATATTTACAGGTAACACTGATAATAGTGGAAAATAGTTTTACCTTATTGATGAGGTGTCAGTTTCAGTGTTATCATGCAGAATGTAATTGCCAAATAAGTTATATATCATAAAATGATTGGACTTAAATAGAAGTTAGAGAAGGACTAGGTATGAGACACTCGTAAGTATAAACTTGGTTTTAATACTGTCCTGGACAATTCATCATATTCAGGGTATGTGCATCAGGAAGTGAATCATAGGTAAGAAGTAGAAATAAACTATCAATATGAGAGTGAAAATGTGGACCTTATGTCTGTGTTCAACCAGAGGGATGAAGAGTGCTTGTGAACCAGACAACAGTCACAGCAAGATGTAATGTCAACCATGTTGTGAGATTTTCAGCACTGGATATTACTGTGTATGTGGAAGAAATGAAGATGTTTTGTCCTCTGATCTGGAGTTGATATTACCAGGACACAGTATAAGCCCAGCTTATTATTGGTGGAAGAAAACCCCAAGAGCAACAGAAGCACAGGTAGAACCATTGACCTGATGTTAGCCAATTGGAAGGCTTCATTGTATGAAAAATTTAAGTGACTTGACTGGAACTTGAACCTATAGTGGTGTTGGGATAAGGATAAGTTATATGATCAGCGACAAACCACAGACCATGGAGGCCCTAGATATTTGGTAGTTGAAGAAATCACAAGGGACATGTTTCTTCTTGAGGCAAATCATGGTCCTGCCAAGGAATCATCAAGAGTGATTAGTGTCTGGCAAACAAATGTAATTTATCACTTGACACAAGACAGGAGTTAAAAAGGATTAGTTTAGATTTCAATCATATGGTTCATATATACTTTAGGAATGAAATTAATGTTATGAACAAAAAGTATTGGCAGTTTTTAAGATAAAATTTGAAGTAATTAATCATAGCCATGTACAATTCAGAAGTTTCTCTGTATGACAATGGTCAGTGTTTAAGATTAGTCTTTTTGTGAATGATTGACAAGGATCCATTGTTTGTGTGAATGATTGAAATACAGTTCACTGAACTATTTGTTGGTCGTTCTCTGTATGACTTTAATGACCAGTCAATTTTAAGGTATGGCTCTCTAAATTTTTAACTTTTAATGCGCAGATATATATAAAATGGATTGTATACCATACTTACATTTATGAATAAAAATCAACAAAGCTATAATAGACTGGCATTTAATGTATATTAAGTAATTTTAGCAAATAATTGTGTGACTAAATTGGTAAAGTTAAGAGAAATGGAGAAGATTATAACAAGTTTTAGCACAAGTCTTAAAAGTCAGGGGATAATATTACACCCCTCCAGTGTTAACCATTTTGGTTCAAGTCATTAAACTGGGCCCACAAGGACAGGCAATGTTTGATTTGTCCCCATAGCGTCATATAGTTCCACCTCAGGAGGGTTTATAGCTTCATGTCAGATTAACATCTTTGTTTAAGGCAATATACTAGTGACCATAAAGGTGTTGAAATGCCTGAGAGTAAAATCAGAGCATATTGATACTGTGCAACATGGATTAGCCAGGTATGTCACTTGAGCCGCCAGGATTATTGGAAAGCTTTCTTGTTTGTCAACATTGGAGTCACGATAGGCCAGCGTAAGGCTTCTGATAACCAGGACTAAAAACCATGCAAGCTGTTCAGTGTCAATGATGAATTATTGTTTAATATGTTGTTTATTTGATACAGTATGAAAACTACCATGCACTAAAGCTTTATAGGTAAAGGCTTTGTGGATTTCTTGCATTACTTACGTGCCAGGCAAAGTATCAGTTTCATAATTGTGTGTTTCTATCTTTTAAGTGTTAATAATACCTTTATTATAGTTAGCAGTGAATAGTTTCAAGTCTATATTTCAATATAATGAATGATGAAGTGGATATTGATAGAGGAGTAAGTGAGCCTCATATTACTGTCTAGAAAATTGGTAACTAGGTCAAATGATTAGGTTTATAAGGAATGACTGGAATATAATAGTAGTATTTTTCATGGCCTATAGTATAACTTCTCTGTAATAAAGAGGAAAAGTGAATAGTTGCTAAAGGTATATTGATGGAAATATAATTTAAGATATTGAAAAGATACTGCTAGCATTGATAGCATGTGGGAAGAAGAAGGAGCAGAATGCATGGACTTTTAAAAAAGGAAGGTCTATCTGAAATGGAACACCTGATGAAGGAATTCAGCTAGTAAAAATATGCCATAGAAGCATGTTGCATGGTTACTTGTTCCATACCTGGAATTATTGAAGGATAAATTTGGACAACCAGGTGTTTAAGATTGTGTTTCATATGTAAGGAATATTATATGTGTGAGGTGTTCAGAATGATTCTGGTTTTGACCAGTGGCAAGTGATCCAGCAACATGGGTAAAGAAATGAATGTGATGGTATCTGGACATCAGTTCATGCGTGTTGTAGGGTGGATGAATCAATGTCAGTGGTTTCGTATTATGGATTGGACTAGTTTTCTGCCATGTTTTTATCCTGATGTCAGAGGTAACTTGCGAACGCAAATAGTTTAAATGTGTTTCAGTCCTCAAGTTTACAGGCATGACATAGTATAAGGGGAAGGTACTCCAGCAAAGAACTAGACAATGAAACCTATTGGAAGTGATCATTTAAACACTGTGTGTGAGCAACCTGCTCCAGATGACAATGAGTGCCACTGTAGGTTTGAGTCACAATCTTGTTAGTGAGATTTATAAGAGGCTTGCAGTGGGTTGGTGGTTCTACCAGTGTGCCTCTGTGCACAAAGGGGTATTCTTCCATCTGTAATTATCTTAATGTTGCTATATGACCCATATACTGTCACAGTGAAAGCACACACCAAAACAACAACAAAATATGATGGTTGGTCTAATAGGCTTTTTGAGCAACTAATGGCTTTTGGTTGGTCCTGTGTTGGACTAGTTCTTTGTGCCCAGTAATGTCATGAAATACTTGCTCCCAGCAAGATCAAACAACTTTCGTACCCCTTATCAAAGAATGCTACCACAGAATAATGGCATCTTTTGCATAGCTGCATAAAAAAAGGCCATTAAAGTTTCCTATAGAACTCCAAATTGTGGGGTATCTTTATCTTATTTTCATTTTAAATAAACCTATACCTTTATATTTGGAGAAAGACAAAATGCCAGTCTGCAGACCCAGTGATCAAAACATTGTTTTCATTCTCAGGACTTAAGGCATTAATGTGATCTTCAAGTGAGAAGAGCTTGTTGATTTGGTAGGTTGCCAGCAGATTAGATAACCTGTGATAAGTCATTAAAAAAAGCACACAAAAATCTGATTAACGAGACTGGGGCTTGAACCGACAGCAGTGATGGGCAAAGTGGCTGTAAGTCAACAACCACTTGGTCACAGAGGCCCCACTGATTGGAGTCAGTCAGACAATCCAGCACTCAGTCTATCTTGTCTTACTTCTGCTTTTAAACATTTAACAGTAAGCACTAACAAGATAAGGTGAACCATTTATCTTTTTATATAATCAGAAAATAAATCCTTGCCTTTAATGAAAGCTTAACATTGACCTTTCCAATTTTCTTAACGTAGAAAAGATTTTTGCATAAAGCATGAGACCTGCTATAAACAGGCATGAAAAATTGGAATGTGGCCATTTTGTCAGAGCGCTTTGGAGTGGAACTTTGATGTAAATATTTTGGTTGACAACAATGTTTCAACAGTATCCCAAATATGGAGGAAAAAATAGCAACAATGGAAAACAGTACTGAGTGGGGAAAGCAAATTTTGGGAGTCAAAAATTAATTATGTCTAAATAGCTATTTAAATAGTTATTGAGATACTGGGCCTCTTGTTGAGAGGTTGATAAGGCAGGGAAGAAATCATTCTGGTGCTATGGTTTAAACCTGCCACCGATGGGGAGAACTATTAGAATTAACACCCAAAATAGAGGCATATGGTGGTCAGTATGAAGTTAAAAACCTGGAAAAATGAAAAGAACTGCAAACAGCTGAGAAAATAGAACAGTATTAACAAAAACAGTATATGCAGAGAATTGGAAAGAACAGTATTAACAAAAACAGTATATGCAGAGAAAATGGAAAGAACAGTATTAACAAAAACAGTATACGAAGAGAAAATAGAAAGAGAAAAAAAAAGAAAATGAAAGACGTAAATAGTAGAAATGGAAAAACATCAAGAAATACAAGAAAGGAAATGGAATAATTAAGCAAGATTTGGATGTTTTATGGAAATAGCATTGAATAAAGATATATGATTATGACATTGCCGATAAAAGAAAATGCAAATTGAAATCTGAAAAGTATAAATTAACAAAATTGGAAGGTTGAAGATTATAATTGAAAGAGAATTTATTAATACATTTATATGAAGGCTTGGGTTAGCTTTGCTATAAATATGCAGAGATTTAGTATTAAGGAAAGATAAAAGTTATTTAACAGATTTTTTAGCTATAATTTTGTGGTTTTAAATTTGTACTTCATGATGAGGTGCTGTTAATGATTGGTGGCTGTATTTTAGTTATAAAGATGTTTCTGGTTGGTTGAATCCAGTAGTTGTAGCAGGGGGAACATCATGTCTGTATTCATCCAAACAAGAGTTTTCAGCTTGTAAATTTAAGTTATCACAGATTCACGTATAAAATGATTCCAAGAAAAAAGTGCCTGCAGTTGCGACAAACATTAAAAATTGACCTTCAAACTTGGTCACAATATTTATGGGCACACTATCTCGGTCTTTTCGATAACCAGCCATATTGTTCAGACATTTCAGAATTATGGCCCTTGAATTGATGAAAAATTGCTGAATTAACAGTGTTTGCTCTCTAACTCAAAAAAACATAAACCAATCTTTACCAAACTTGGTCAGAATGTATATGTATGCAATATCTCAGGCAGGTACAATAACTATCTAGATTGTCTCAGACACTCTGGAGTAATGGCCCTTTAAATGATGAAAACTGAACAGAGTCCGCTTTCTTACTCTAACAAACATGAACCCATCTTGTCCAAATTTGGTCATAATGTGAATGGGCACAATATTGTAACTAGGATTGTAACCAGCCAAAATATCTTTAACACCCTAGAGTAATGGCCTTTATTGTTGAAAAATTACAAAGTAAACAGTGTCTGCTCTCTAACAATGACAAATGTGACCAGATCTCTACCAGACTTTGTCACAATGTGTTTTGGCACAATATCTCAATCAAGTTTGAAAATTAGTCAGAATATCCCACTTTAGAGTTATGACCCTTGAATTAATAAAATGGCAAGACAGGCTTTTTTGCGATAACGAGCGCTCTCGTTTATTTTTGCTTATTGCAGTGATGATATCTTAAAATGAAAATTCTGTGAATATCCATATTATTTTCTGACTTTGTCCCAATCAATTTTTTTGATAATCACACATTTCACTATTGATGACAAAAATATGGATTCTACAATTGTCAGTTAACAGCAGTATAATTAATGAAGTTTTAATTCATACATGTAATTTGCATTAACATTATAAGGGACTAATGTACAATTCTATTTAATTGACTAATTCAGTCATGTGAATAATTATATTTCTGACTGTTGGCAACCAGAGTAAATTATTATTGAAGTTGAAGTACCAAAATTAAACAACAAAACAAGATTAAGAGAATTAAGAACTTCCTGAATATTGATGCATGTTTAGTAGTACATGTAGCTATTTCATTCAGTCAGATTTGCCAAGTTTCTTAACAATTTCATGAAGCATGAAAATAGATGTACTTTTGGGGCATTAACATGAATCCAGCATTAAATTATTTCCAAGTTCTGTTATTTGTATATTTCAAATGAAGCTAATAGAGGAAACCTTTTATTAACCGTGTAATTAAAGCAGAAGCCATTTTACAAGCCATTGGCTTTCTTACTAGGAGTATTAAGTAAATATATCCAAATAAGGCACAATTTGTTTGCATTGATAATTGAATCCACTGAAAAGACTGAAAGTGGCGTAAGTCTAATATCATTATCGGTCCAGTTAATGATTCAGTCCGACTGTTTGCAGATTTTAGAACTACCACACGTATGTTTAGATACAAACAGGCAGTGTAGAATCCATCTGTTAGTATTGTAACAACGTATGTGTTAAGATTTAAATGGTGCCCATATGAATTGGACCGCTTGATGTGTTATTGTATGTACAATAGCCAGCCAAGATTTTTATCATTTAATTTTGAAATTATCATTTAGGTCTGTCCGTTAAGCATTATGAGAATGTAGCCAAATGCTGGCTAAATTACAAGATAGGGATATCTAGTGTGTTGAGCGGACCTCCAATCGTTTGTGTAACTAGGATTATTTTGCGTACATATTGAAATATGGTGTGGAATAATTATTCAGCTGTTTGGTAAAGGGCTTAGCATGAAGTTTCAACTTGTACTTTTTATTTGGATAATTGTGGTTGCTTGTTATTTATGAGAGGTGCACTTGATAGATACCATACACTTTATCATGGCTGCTTCCTAAATGTTCTGGATTATTGATCATGGATAAGAAATCAAAGTCAGAAATCCTCCCGTCTCCCTCAGCTGGGGTGGTGGTCCCTCATGCTACAACTCTGGTGCCCAACCCACCGAGCACGGGCTCGAGTACTCGACTGGCTCCTGCCAGGCCGACCCGCTCGGTGTCATGTCTGGATCTTACCTTGCAATGTGTGGTATTCCAGGAGAAAAATGGTGAGAGTGTGGTGTCAGGTAGTAACACGGCCATTCTCAACATGAACCAGCGCATGAATCAGATGAAGGCTCAGCGCGAGTACACCTCGGTGCAGATGTACTCACAGCGGCTTGTCAAGCTGCGCATGACCCAAAACCATCGTAGGAATGCCACGTTACCATGGTTTGGGTCCACTGTTGTAGTACCTCAGGGTTTGGGGTAAGTGTCACCAAAATAATATTTTGTAATTCAAAACTGTATGCTTTATATTATACTATTAGCTCAAGTTAAATAGTGCAAAGGCAGATACTTATTTTGGTCATCAGTATCATTGTTAGTGACATCATCATCATCATTAAAATATCTTGACCACCTCTAGTATCATTAGCATTTTGACATTTGTGAGAAGAGAGTGGTTTTTGTATATCTTATTTCATAGTGATGATGCATGTTTTGCTAAACTTATGACATATGAAATAAAATGTCTGAGTAGAAAACTTGATATAATTGGGTCTTTGATGACTGTAAAATGATAGAATACATATATACACAGCATATGCTGTAATATTTAGTAAACACTCGCGAAGTAGATGATACCATAGAAATCTTGGTCAAGTGTTTGTTCTACTCTACTGGTTCAAACATCTTCAGAAATGGTAAAACTGTTTCAGTATCTTGAAAGGCTTCTGTGCTGGATCAAATACTTCTTTGACTGTTTTGAAATCCTGTGTTAATAGTTTAGACACAAATCTGGCATATGTGCCCCCTTGCCATGTAGAATGAGTTTGAATCTAGCTAGAGGCAGTAAGCTTATGCTTCATTACAGTTGGCACCCAGCATTACATAGCCCCTGGTTGTAGAGGGGATGCGTTTTAGCTGGGAAAAATATTTTTTTTCAAATTTTCTAATTAGCAAAGCCTCAAATGATGTTTAAATAAGCCCACATAATGAAATATTTACCCAGAAGCCTAAGTTGTTCAGACAGGGCAAAATATTGAGAAAAATTGGCGGAGCTTGATCTGAAATACACTGTTCAGTAAAACCACGGATGTCTCGGTGTACATGGGGTGTTTCAGAAGTTCATGGATTTTTGCTATAGACTGAATAAATCTTGATACACAGTAGTAAAGGAGATAGGAAGAAAATCCATGAACTTCTGAAAAAAACCCTTGTATGTTAATATTATGCTGTCATTGTTTTGAGCTAAATATAGAACGAGACAGCCACAATTTGCAATTTTTCTAATAGAATCTTTCCTGTAAATTAGGCATTTCTCAAGGTTTTTCAGTGATTAAATTAAAACTGAATTATCCCTTTCCCTCATAGAGGAAACCATGAAAAGACCTATGCGAACAGCATAAAACCAGATCAGCCTGCGAGTAACTCTCAGGCTGATCAGGTTTTATGCTGTTCGCTGCTCCTCAGTGGTCTGGAAATGAGGATTTTGTAATTAAATTTGGTAAGGCTTAGCTGTGGCTTTCTGCAGATCAGGCTTTATGTGATACCTATTGAGTGCGTCAAAATGAGTCTATATGAGGGAAAGGGTTAAATATATGTTGTAAGTGCATTTGGATTTAGGTCTAACATCTATAAGATACTGAGACTTTAAGACATTCATAATTAACCCTTTACCTCATGAATATTCATGTACAAAATTACAATTTGATGAATATCAATTTACTGCACTTAAGATAGTATATAAATATTGGATTTTTCTTCTTCATGCAGATAATGTAAATCTGAGCTACAATATTGTATGAGCAAATAGAGGAGACCCTGATTAGACTGCTCCTGGAAGAAGTCTGATCTGGGTTTGTTCTGTATGACAAGGCATTAAAACATGTCTGTGTAAGGTAAAGGGTTAAATAATCTAGAGAGGAGGGAATACATAATGCAGTATGACACCTGAAGAGTGCCATGTGGCTGGCTCTTGTGGCAATGTAGTAGAGGGTCTGATTTTTATACTTCATATAAGAGGAAACATTGTACGATTTCAGTTCATCATCATTCTGTTGTATTGTTCATCATAGGGTAAGCTCATTAGGATGGTAGGATGATTGCTTATCATTAAATGATTGATGAGGACTTTGAAGGAGCTTAAAACTCTAATGATTCTCAGAATTAGGCACAAGGAGTTGATTTAAAACCTTATCTTTTTCAATATCTCTATTTCACCATCATAAACTGCTGTTATCAATCATTTTTATTGAAAAGTAGTAATGAATTCATCATTGATACTGCTTCAAATTAGAAATTGTATTTGGATATTGATCCCTGGTAATATTAGGCATTAGAAACCGTATTTAAATTCTTCTCAAAAGCTTCATAGAGAAATGCAAACTCCACCGCAGTAGTTGCCTCCCCTTACAGTTGTTGACAAACACTGCCACAAGAAGTAGATTTTTGCTGATATAGGCCGGATTTACTTTTATCACTTATGACTAGGTTTGAATACATCATATCAGTTTCGTTATATTTCACGAAAATAACATTCATGATTTCAAGAAAAGTTAAAAAATTAAATCATTTAACATTAATTTATAAAACTATAAATGTTGGTCACATGGTTTCAACTATCATCACGTGACTTGGGTGGTGGCAGTGGTTAAAGTAGTGTAGCGTGACGTAACCGGTGCGTGGAGTTTGAGAGAAATGAGTTACTAAATTTATGTATCTGACTCATTGATTTGGTCTAAAATAACCAATACCCCCAACTGTTTCAGAAGATCAGTGTGTACCAGCATGTACCATTTGCCCCTCTACACACTTGTATGGACCCATTATTCTAAATATTCTGACCAGTATTGTTTTTGAGATCATTTTGCAGTTAACCCTTTACCATACAAGACCTATCTAGAAAAACATAAAGCCTGACCTGCAGCCTGCTACTAGAGGACATTGTAGACAGGCTGATCAGGTTTTAACATGGTTTTACCCCCCTCTGGACCTTGCTGATGAAGAGGCAACACAGTTAAACCTGTTTAGAGTGAATTGCTTGCTCTCTTGTTTGGTTCATTTTGGTGTTGTATCATAGTGATAATTAGCTTAATATAACTACAATTTTAATATTTCATTTTCCTTTAAATTTCATTAGTACAATGTGTACACACTGGACAATCTGACAGAAAAGTCACTACACAAACAAGTACAATCATTAAACCCAATTATTTCTCATCATTTTGATTACATTAAATGGACGGGGCCCCTCACTGCTGTTGGTTAGAATCCGGGTAGGGAATTTGGATTTTTCATGTGAGGAAGCCTTCCAGCTGGCTTGCGGTAGGTCGGTGGTTCTACCTGGGTACCTCTGTGTACTCAGGATCTTCCTCCACCTGTAATTAGTTTGACGTCACTATATGATTGAAATACTATTGCAGCGACGGTAAACCCCAATACAACAACAACATTAAATGGATGTTCAGATATAAGTTCTTAACTGCTTTTAGGGCCCTTTTCAATTCCAGCCGTTACTAACTTTAAACTTATTTATTGTATGTTGATTGGGAAACATGTTCTTACAACTTAAACCAATCCTTCACTATTGTTTCTGGGTTGGAAACTTCCAACAGGGTTTGAAACCACAACCCTTCGTATCCACATCCGGGAAAGTAACCACTAAACCACCGCACCATATTACATTCAGGAAATTGAATAGATTTCACACTGCTATAATTATGTGGTTTTAATTAGTACCATATTAATTTCCGATAAGTTTCAATAATTTCCATAAAACTGACATTAATTTATGCAAAACACTTTTTCATTCCTTGTTCTTTGTATTTCCTAGAAGTAACCAACCTCGTTTTGTGTTATGTTGATTAGTTTAAGTGCACATCCTTGAAGTCTGTAAACAATGAAGAAAATATTTTCATATCCATGCAAAATATGAAATAGCCATATATGACAGGTATTTTTAACCAATAAAACATCTGTAGAGATTCGAAATAAAATCATTGAGTACCATTTAGGTAACTTTACAATCTAGCCTATTTCAGGTATTGAAAATATTACAACTTTTGAGAAATTATGGGTTTTTAATAAGATATAAGTATTAAACCATCTATATCACATGGTAAACACTGTTGAGAAAGTTGATCCTCTGCTGTTGTTATGTTTTCATGTTTGTTTTCTTTCACTACATCTCCATGATCAAATGTATTTTTAGAGGCACTTCAGCCGGTCCCCATGTTTACTCTTAGCTTAAGATAGACATCCAGCAGAGTTGGTTCCCCTTTCAAAATGATCCTCGTTGATAGACTTTACAAGACTTCCTATGTTTACATTCAAAAGGAAGTACATACATGTATAATGTAAATAAAAAGTAAAATAACGACATATCTGAACATCGCTGGTTATGCTTGTACAAAAAATAGTCCTCTCAAAGTTAGCTTAGGATAATTTGTTCATGCAATTTATCATTTCATCAAGATATTATATATAAATAACAACAGAGAGTAATAATTCTTCCAAATATGTTTGTATGTGAGACCTAAATGTACAATGCAGACGTCAAAGAAAAGGATATATGCAAAACAGTGTATAAAAATAACTTCGTAAGTTTTACATTTTTTTTTATTAAGACTCTTAAACATTTGACTATGGAATCATATTAAGGACATTTCAACGGGTTACCACTGATTTTAAATTTGGTAATTTTCATTTAACTTATAAAACACAATTATTAATTACAAATGTGATAGAATATTTTAAAAATATTATTTTGATATGTAATATAAAAGTATTTAGAATGCAATCTTTCTAAATTTTTAATGCTTTAATTCTTTCAACAAATTTTAGCAAACAGCTAAATCCCTAAAATAAGTATGGTGCAGACTCGAATATATTTCAATTATAGTCTATATGTGCAGTCTTATGTGCAAAATTTTAGAAAATCTGTCCGTTAGAAAAAAAACATGGGCTATATGGTACAGTATCTGGATACATTCTCCGGTATGGTTGTTTAATTGTCGAGACCCCATTTTTACACATTTCATCATCTTTTAAATTTTCCTCAACTCAAAATTTTGAAGATATACAACTTCATGATTGTTTGACTTAGACTTGTAGTTGATATTAATTTTAGGCTGTTTTCTTTATGCAATGTATACAGTTACTTCAGTTTAAATATGATCTTTTCAGCATAATCATGAGGAATTAGATTTTTTTTTACATTGTAGATAGTATTATGTTATGGAATTCATACTGTAAAATCATTATATTTTATGACAGACAAATTTTCATTGGTTTCATATAGAACATGAATCTGCAAATAAATGTTCACACGAAATTATCTTGAATACATAATCCATGAAATTTAATTTCAGCAAAAAATAATGATTCTACAATATACAGTTTATCTTGGGATTTAGCCTAGAACCATTTTCTGATAAGGTGCACAAACACAGATGTTTACCATTTAATCAGTGGTAGTTGCTTTTCTTGTTATATTTGAATTTATAACCATTCTGATTAAATATGTTATTTGTCCCTGGACTTGATATTCCTGTAAAATTCCTAAAACACCTCTGCCACTAATTCTTGTACGGACACCTGCCGTCCTTCTGTCTTTCTCATGCACCTTGTTAACCCCTGCATCTTACCTGTACATTGTATGTGTAGTAGTTTGACCCTTCATACTGTTACCTCATCTGGAACTGCAATCAATTAAACAAGCCAGTATGTCATGCTTGTTTTACAGATTCCATACGATGACAAATATCAGACAATACTCAATAACAACAAGCTTTGTACAGTAATTAGTTGTCGATATTGTATCAGTGTGTCACAAACAGTACATGCGTTTCCCACTGTTTGGTAGCGTTTCTAAAACAATAGGACTGTCTGGGTGTTTGTTTCTCGGCGCTGTTCAGTCCAAGTGTCCGCCTTTTGTTGGCTTGTCATTTTATTAAACAATGTTTGCAATGTATGTTATTATGCACATCTTAGATTTGATATATTTAGTAATTTTTGTTTTGTTTTTTAGAGTATTTAGCATTATCAGAGAAACGTATTGTTGGTATAAAATATAGTAAGATGGAAAATAACACAAAGTACACATGTACAAATCTGATAGAGTTTATTCATGTTAAGAGGTATAGCCAAAACTGGAAGGAAAATAATTGTAACAAATGCAATGTTAAGTGGGTTATTATTGTACTTTGGTTCTGTGACTAGATGACAGTAATTAGGTCTGTCGGCCAGTCCCTGTCCAACAATTGTGAAAGTGTATAATTATATTAATTATAAATATGTAAAACCTACAGGTAAGCAAATTTAAGCATTTACAAAAATTGAATTAGAGAAAGTGAACAATATTCAAACCAGAAGTTTCGTGCAATAATGTTTTGCTTAATATTTTCTTTTGAGTTGGACCAAAGTTTATAATTAGATAATGAATGACATGTTGTCTTGTCAGCTCTTTTTTTTACAAACATTTTGTCAAAGAAAAATTAGACAGTTTTTATTGATTTTTTAGCATTTAAAAGATGTAACATCAGCATAATATTGCTATTTTAGAAATTAATGAGAAATTATTTACATATTCCTTATTTAAATACATCTTGTTGGTGAGTAAAAGGTTAAAAAGTAGAAAAGATGATGAATGCAGTATTGAGTGTCTTGTGAGTAGAATTTCCCTTATTATCATAATGTTGCAATGTTAAAATGGAAAGTAATAAATCTCATATTGTACAGTGTAGATCCATTATGGCGCGCTTTCTTAACACAGGACAAAATTGGACCCTAATCTTTATTACATGATGTTCTTATTCACAAAGTTATAATGTGGTCCAGTTTAAAGAAGTTTGTAGACTGGACCACAGGCGCAAGTCACATAATCAAATATTTTACATAATTGGCCTATATAGAACATAAAAAAAGTTTGTTTCAAGCACCTGTGGACTGGACCACTAAATATAGTGTTATAATGGAGCTGCATTGTATCAGCATTACAGTTTATCCAGATAATATATTTGCCATATCAATTGTTGCATAAATTATGGTCGCATCTAAAAGTTTACTGCAATAATGTTTAACTGCAATAACCGTTATCCCTTTACAGATATGATTCATATTCAAATACAATAAATATCTAGTCAGTACCTTTGCATTGACTTACAGAACTTGAACTCCATGTGACCTTGACCTTTATTTTAATTGTTTATTTAAAGAATGTTTGATTTAATTACTGACAACACAATATATTCTTATTCACTGTAAATCCATGACAACATGCTCCATTATAACACATATATTAATACAACCTGATCATAACTGTAGACCTAAATTTGGCAATTTATTGTTAACATAGTTGCGGTGCAGTATCTTTATTTGTTTGTATGCCAAATGCAGCATTATATTAGATCTACTTTGTTATCCTATGAACAGTACTTGATAATGATTTACTGAACTTCAATATTAGACATCAAGTGAAATCCCTGATTATTTTAATTAATCTGTGACTTTGTGAGTCATGGTGAATATAAATGCCCCCACCCAATCCCTTTATGATAGAGGAAGACTGCTTTATCTTACTGGCCGCCTTACCAGCGTACAACATCTCTCTTTACCAGAATACAATATGCTTATTCCGTATTCTTGAAAATGTACCAGAATACAATATGCTTATTCCGTTTTCTTGAAAATGCATTAAGTAAACTCAATATTTTGAGAACTCAAGAGAGTTCAAGATGTGTCAGGTCTAGTGGTACGATATTGGACTCAAAGTTGTGAATTTGATTAAGTAAGGTCAAGATTATTTTATTACCTACAATGAATCTGTCATACTTTGATATTAAAGGGATGACAATATTGAATTGTCTGATACACACCCTATAATGCATCAAAGGTTAGGGATTGGCTTTTTCTACTTCCCACATGTACCATGCATAAAGTTCAATTATACCTATAGAAGACTATCATAACATCAAAGAACTTAAATAACTAAAGTCATTATTCAAAATTCAGGGAGTTTGATTATGACATTGTGGTATTAGAGAATTTTATGATAATGTCAATATTTTTATGACAGGTATTACCGTGTTAGATGTCCAACATTTCACAATTTGTCTCCAAGAGATGTGGTAGTTCCAATGGAACAGGAGTGGTTTTCTGTAGGGTCAGTAGAATGTGTTGCTATGGTGATTATTTTTATGGAAAAAAAGGCCAAGTTTCACTAAATTTCAGAATTTCAAATCTTTAAATTACTTATCGTGTAGTTACATTCTGAAAATGAGTTAAAAAATTCAGGATAATTATGATAAGTAGTTATAAAAACTAGAAAATACTGCTGCAGTGAACAATTTGTTATTAAATGAATTGCATTAATTTTATATTTTCTGTATATTAGCATGCATTGCTGAAGAGGTATAACTTTAAATATTTCCTTTATATTATAATCTTTTTAAGATATTTAGTGAAACTCAGAATGAAATGTGTTAACTTGAGAACTGGCTAGAGCTTTTTTGGGGAAAATTTCAGCAAGTCTGGTGGTATTGTGTGGCTTGAGTTAGAGGCGGGATCCAGTACAGGAGTATGAGTTGATTATATTGGGTGCTGGGAACCACTGGGAGGATGTTGTGTGGTAGGTGTTGGGGTCAGTTTGATGTGTAAATGGAAGAAGATTGAAAAAATAAAAATTTCTTTGTTATACAATTATTAAGTTTCTGTACATGTATTGTTGCTTATTAATCAGTTGTCATGGAGGGCTTTGGCAAAATTTAACAAAATGGATAAAAAATATCATGTAATGTTAATATCATAAATAAAAATATATTTGGGGGCATGTCTGATGTTTAAACTTAAATATATTATTTGGAACAACAATAAACTTATGCAGGACAACTCTGTATTTACTTTTTCTTTTATAAGTATTGATTATTTCCCTTGGAATGGAATTTTTATTTTGTCATAACAATAGCAGTGCAGTTATTTCCCTTTTTCAAGTGGGGGGAAAAATTATAGATAATTTTGAAGATTAATATTTTATGTTGTAGAAATTTGACTTCTTGCTATGTGGCATGTGTTGATTTTAATTAAACATTTTGTAAACATGTATAAATTTGTAAATTTATTTAATGCATATGATTGTGAAATGACTATACTTTGAACAGGTAAAAATAAAGCTTCTGCATGACACAGAGTAAAGCATTGTTTACCATGTTTTTGTATAGGTGTTTGAAAGTGACCAGAGAATTAAAATTATTTCATAATAAATTTCACGTTTCAGTAAAAGAAATTTTTGACTGAGACATTCTAAGACATTCTGCATTATTAACCCAGTTGATAGTATAAAAACAGGTTGATCAGGATTCGTAGTTCTTTGCCACTGAATTTGGCTTGGCTATTCTCATACTGCAAAGTGTTTGAATGTATTGTCATGCAAGAAAGACTTTATTTTTCAGTTTTGTTATTGCTATGCAAAGTCAACACTAACCCTCATATAGAAAATGGCAAAAATCACTGGTCTCCTTTGTTTACAAAGTCTGCATACTAAAGAAAATCTAGTGCAGTAACTTAACAGTCATTAAGTCATAAATTGTACATGAATATTCAGTAAAGGTAAAGGGCAGCAGTAATCCTGGGATCCAAAGGAACAACTGAAAATTTGGGAAGTGACTCCAGAATTGACATGCCAGTTGTTCCATCAGGACACTTACCTTTACAATTAAAAATAAATTGAATGGCTACATTTTTTGCATATCATTATTTGTAATCCTGTTAACCCTTTCCCTCATATAGACTCATTTTGACGCACTCAGTAGGTACCACATAAAGCCTGATCTGCAGAAAACCACAGTTAAACCATACCAAATTTAATTATAAAGTCCTCATTTCCAGACCACTGGAGCAGCGACAGCATAAAACCTGATCAGCCTGCGAGTTATTCGCTGGCTGATCTGGTTTTATGCTGTTCGCATAGGTCTTTTCATGGTGTCCTCTATGAGGGAAAGGGTTAATAATTGCAACTTCTTGACCATTCACGGTTATACAGATAAAGCAGTCACATGTATATCTGAATGACATGGCAGGGACTCCAAATTTTTCTGAATGACATGGCAGGGACTCCTAATTTTCAGAAGGGACTCCTGAATTTCAAAGCAGATGTTCTGTTGGGATACCTGGCTAAAAAGGGTTAAGACATTTTTTTTATAAATATAAGTAGAAATGCAATTCATTATATGTCAATTTATTATATTTTAGTATAAATTTATTCAGACAGTTTTGATAAATTCTTAGATGAATAACTGTGATTATGTTTGCCTGGGTAAATTAAACATGACATTTGTAACAAAAAATATTGTTTTGAAATATAACTATTCATTATACAATGATATTTCATATATTGATATTGTATGAATTAATGCTGTTTCATACCTGGCCTTTTCTTATGTTCTTGATTGCTTCTGATAGTGGCAGGCCATTTTAATACAAAATTATGATTTTGTGAAAACGTTAAAATGAATTTCAGCTGAAAAAATATTGGCATAGATTTTTGTATGAACATTCAAAGTTTAGTGGTATATTTCTGTTCATTTTCAGTTTGTATGGACAGTGTTTACTTAACCTTATAGTTGATTCAATGAGATTTATGTTAAATGGCCCTGAGATAGAGAAATTGAGAAGAAATGTAATCTTTCAAAATATTCTTTGAGTTAGTTGAAGTACATTTTATTGTACTGTATATTTATTTACTGTCTAGATCTGAGCTTGAAGTAATACAGTTTTTGAAAGTCTAGCTAGTATAATGCTCAGATCGATATACAAATTGAACTTGTTAATTGGGTGATCTATGAAATTGATTTTACCTGGTTATCTGATACTGTGGATAAAATCCAATTTCCAAACATTTTATGGATGTAATTTGTATACAGTGAGTTTAGTAATTGTTTTCCTACTTTGTAACTTAAAGAAAGCTCTAGGAGATAAATTTCTGATATCAATAAATAATGTTCATAAGTTATGTGAGTCTTTGTCTGATATTCGACAGGTTTGAAGAGATGATGACACTCTCCGTGATTGAATTGTTTGGTGAAAGTCTTATTCCTTATCCTTAATGTATTGAAACCTGATGTCTTTATAGATTATTAACTTAATAATAGGGTAGACTACTTGAGACATTTGAACAAAATGTTATCATTTTAATGTCAGGAGTATTGACATGATTTTTGATCAGAGACATACTCAAAAGGTCTGACAGGAGAAATAGTAGCACCTGGGAACAGCCAGAGAGATTTGAAATCATTAAGGAGATAAACATTTCATAGTGATGATATTTTGATCAATCATTTTACAATATATAAGCATTGTGACGTAAAAAATCTAAGAAAAATGTTTGAATTGAAATATGACAAAATATTCTCTTTCCAAGATGAGAACTAGACATGTAGAGCGAGCCATGTTCCAGTTCATGGGAGGGAAGCTGGTCTAATATTGAAGTGGTTATGGGTTCCGGCCATATTTGAAGCAATTTTCTTTTTAGATTTTTTTTTCTCTAGGATGCTGTTGATGGGTACTGCATGTAAAAGAATATACATAAAAGTAATGAGTTTTAAATAGTTAATCAGATGAATAGAATATTTGAGTCACAGTGTGATGATATATGTGTAGTATTTCTACATGTTTATATTTTCATGCAATTTTCCTTTTTGGAAAACCTTTAAGCTTTTTTCTCTTGAAAGCTATGCTAATCTGTTGTTTTACCTCTTGGTCTCGACTGTCTATCTTTGGAGTTTTGTCAACAGAACAGCTGTTATGACAGGAAAGGAGTGTTGAAGGGGTAAATTATAAAGACTCAGTCTACTATTTTTGTTCAAAATAATCCCACTTTATGAATATCATATGACCAGTTTCCAAACAAATTAATGATAATTTTTGATTGTATATGATGTTGGCTGTCTTTATTATGACTAATTTTCTGACCCAGTGGATTGATTGTTTGATGTTTGGGGAAGGAAATTCATAATAATATCATTGTTTGCCAAAGCATGTGACCACAGTCCAAACACCTTACAACCAGTCTGCTCGAATTGATACCAGATTGAAATTAAATCGGATACCAGTCAACTGTGTATGCAAGATTGAATCCAGAAATATACCAATCAATTCTATCTCCAGGGTTTAATATTTTCATCACAATGGGAGATATAGATATCTATTTCAGTCGAATGTTCCAGTGTTTGACCTTCAATTCAGCTGTTCCATGTACATCTTGATATCAACTTATGATAAGAGAACACAGTTCAGTGTATAAAATGGACACATTCAAGTAAACAATAAGTCCTTTTTTTTTGTTAACAGTCAAGTTCACTATATCTTAATTGATTTTTTTTTATCAAAGATCTATCAATATTTAATGTTTTATTTGTGCAGACTGCCACAGTTATATTTTTCATACAGTCAGAGAAAATCAAATCGCTCAATGTGCTGAGAGACGGCAGCAGAATTAATAACAGGAAAAAGCTATAATCCTAAACCCAGCATGTTGAAATAGACAAGGTATTTGATTGTTTAAGATACTTGATTGTTTGCCTTTCTATTTCAAAGTTAAGAAATGTTCTGGGGGAAACCTAACTAGCCATCATGCAAAATTATGTGTGAACTACTTTAGGTTAATTGCATAGACTCATGCTAAAAGCTACTTTTTTTCTTTTTACTGGAGTAGATCTTCATGTATGTAAAATGGGTGCTGTTCTGATTTATAAATATCACGGATATTTTGTTCACGCTTAAAATGGATATTTCTAGAGCAAATTAATGGTAAAAGAAAACATGTTAACAAACAACACATTAAAAGCGGATATGGTTATGATTAAAACATTTGTGTAACATATTCCATACGTATTCGTTTGTGCAGAATCGCAGGTCAATGGGGTTTAAGGTCAAGGTCACTGTTAATAAAAAAGTTTTGCCTAGGACAACACTTGAAAACCTTGTTTTGCATCATTCGACAAATTTCTTGTTACCTTTATTGTTTCAAAAAATAAGATTTTTCATAACAAATTATTATAGGAAATTTGAACTGAATACATATAGCAGTGAACAGCAGTAGAGCCAGAGGCAATGGTTTTACAGTATGAACATGGCATGGTAAAACCAAACAATTTTTAGATACATACATATATCTTGAACCATATCAAACCATGATTGTGAAAGCAATGTCATCTTTATTGGATTCTTGCATCCTATGTTCTTTATGTATTGCACAAATCTTTATTAACTCTTAACTGTTAAAAGGCCGAGTACATTTAAATTAAAGAGCAGTTTTAATGTAAAATTATACTATCATTCCTATGAAGACCTTTTCCAAAACACTTTAAATATTGTACTCTTTAAAAGCTTTGATAGCAGATAAGCATAATTTCCTTTTCTGGTAAGTGCTCATTTTAATTGGAGATTATAAAGTATGTTCATTATGGTAATTATTGTAAAATAATCAAATTTAATCAACATCAAAAGAGCATTTTAAATATATGACTGGTTTTCTAATTGTGATAAAATAAAATTAATTATCACTTTGGAGGTCTAATGACATGAACATCAGGTTTATTCAGAATTGAAAGTAATAGACATTGGCAATTTTCTGTTATGGCTTTATCAATTTGCAGTAAGGAAACACCCATTTCATTTAAGCTTTCATTTCAGCTCTCTCAGAATGAACAGTAAAATGGAAAATCCAATGAAGCCCATAGTTTAATCCTAACTCAATTAAACTGTTACTCTTTAATCATCAAGTAACTTTCCTTTGGGAATAAAATGCATTTGTGTCAGTTCAATACAGGAGGTTGTGCAAGATTGTATTTTTCATTTCTTCAACGTCTGCTTAATCCAACCTGTGTAAACTTTATCTGATACATTTCCTTTGTAAGTTATGGTGGAGAACCAAGACAGACAAGCCAACATTTCAAGGGTGCCATCGGTGCCTAATCTAACAAATTTTAATGTACACCAAAATCAACATGGGATCACATATGTTGAATAAGTGTTTAATGACTGACCATTATCAGATCAGCTGATTTTAATTACTCACAGCAATGTATATGGCATGAAGTATGCAGAAACTTGACAATGCATAAAAAGATATTTGGATAACAATCTTGGGTTTTGAGTTTGAAGTCATTTTACAGCATGGTGGATTAGAGTGCCATAAGTTTGTTTTATTGTCCTGTAACAGCAAGATAAGCCAGGCTGGCCTTGTTGACATAAGGTATTAAAAGAGTAGGTCATTACTATTGAATGGAGGATAAAAATGCCTCCCAAAGAAGTTGTGTGCTTCACATAAAGACGTAAACTGATAAAGAGAGTTTGTTATTTTATTACAACTCATTATAATGGTTATATGACTTAAACAGGAACTGTTAGAACCTTTTATATATCGTTTCTATTAGTAGGTTTTGAATTTACTTGATAAATAGATATAGGAAAAATATCTGAAAACAATCATTATTAATATATTCAATATATAAAAATGACTTGTTGCACAATGGATAACTATGCTTGGTTCATGATTATCTGAGAAAAAAATTGGATGGCAGTTTTTATTCTTTTAAGTGATAAAGAAAAAAAAGGATATGGAACAAGATACAGTGCAGCACCAATATAACGCTAAATAATTTTGGGTCCATGTCATAAGGTACTGTGATACCGGACAACAGCATACCTCTGAACAAATCACATCATGTCAGTTGGGGATCCAGTGTTGAACTGTGTGATAATGGAGTATGTGTTAAAATGGAGTGTGTTATAATGGATAAAACTACATTATTCTATGATGTTTTATAAATACCAGGAGGTTGAGAAAATAGATCAGAGAGAGGAATACACGAGTGATATGGTAGGCAGATAGTCACTAGGTAAACTTATCGTCTCCGAATATGGACTGCACTGAATATTTTATGCAGATGTCAGAGGAGATTATTTGAACTTGCTTAATATCTTTGAATAAGCATGGAATAAAGGATTACAGCATATAATATACAATCTTATGCCGTTTTTATTTCCTTTTAAGGATTTTACTTTCACATTAAGATCTTGACCAACTTTTAAGAAAATTCCTTTTTGAGCAAGATAAATTTCAAGGTGTAATATAAATAGCACAGATTTACCAAAAGAAGCTAGTCTTATATATAATTGAAATTTATCAAGACTTGATGAAGATTAATTGATATATTGTATATCTGAATGTAATGAACCTCTAACTAAGTGAAGGTCACATGGAAAGGTTAACACACTGGCTTTTCACCAGTGCAAACAAGGTTTGATCCGAGGTTGGTTTGACATTTTGTTGCAAGGCTTTTCTTTTGTGATATTTATGTGGGATTTGTATCGATACCCTGGTGGATATTGTCACTATCAGTATCAACAAGAGGATTTTCATAAGCAATATTGCTTAATCATAAAAAAAGTAATGTTTGAATTATAAGTGAATGTAGATTTTCAACCTCACACAGGACTGGTAGACAGGTTTCATACAGATATTCATATTTTTAAAGTGCAAATGACCTGCGTGACTGTGCAATCTGACCAGTTTTCTATAAGTTTTTCAATTAAAGGTATTTGTGACCAATCCTGTAATGAGGTGGTGGTCAGGGTTGCAATCAATTCTGTTCAGCAGATTTATTTCTCCAGTGTAAACAGCCAAGCAACTATTCAGTGATCCTTTACAATATGTCAGATCAACAGGTTAATTATGAATGTCAATAACTCAGAACTGAACAAATATTTTGCCTGATCAGACCAGAGTATAATTATATAACTTTGTAAGATTTGTTTGCATATTTTGGTAATACTTCCTTTACTGTTAAATCCTGAAACTCATTTAAAGTCTTGCTGCACTTTGATATATAAACATTTTAGGCTTATTTACAGAGAAGTAATTCTTGTTCTATGCTCAGAAATTTTCTTTTAGGATTTTACTCTAAATGATCACTAAAATTTATCTTATGATCATTTGAGGGCTGACAATTAAAACTGTAACCATTTTCTTCCATTTCTATATGGGCTTAGAACAGTTGCATGGTCAGCCCTCAATATATTTGATAGTGTTAATAGTAAATAATTTGTGTTTGGGTATACCATAAAAGACCATAGATAATACGCACTAAAAGATAGTGCGCACCAAAAGCACCAAAAGATAGTGCGCACCAAAAGATAGTATGCACCAAAAGATAGTATGCACCAAGAGATAGTGCACCAAAAGATAGTATGCACCAAAAGATAGTGCACACCCCTAACTTTGGGGCTGAAATCCAGGGAAAAAGTTGTTTTCCATATATTGTGTACAGGCAATTTGATAAAAGCCCCGGTCTCCATTTTGGAATCATCATGAGTCACCTCATTTTTCTAATCCTACTTTATGTCGCAATTCTCGTCTTTCGCTTGATTTACAGCTGGTAACTTTGTGTTAGTTCTCAACACTTCATTGACAGAGAAACTAAGAATGATTAAAATGACAACCAAATTCTAATGGTGACAATAATTAGTCAGTTCATGATCGCACATTTCTAATTACTTAAAGCACATGTAAATACTGATTGATCAACGGAAAATGAAACAAAATGTGTTGAAGCCTCGTCACTTTTATTATTACGTAATTATTCAATGTATGAAAATTAAAAATAACCACTATACAATAATTGCAATAAGAATCAGACAAAATATACATAAGATGATACAACGATAACACTGCATTATGGTTAATGATTTATACCGGTATGATGAGCTGTTTGTTTACTTCCTGTATCAAAGGCATTGTTTTTTTTACGATGAATACAAGCCATTTAAATATGTTTAATTTACATGTTTGACTTCAAGAACAAGTTTTAAACAGAAATGTCATTACCGTATACACCGGCAGATTAGGCGCACTTTTTTCCAGATAATTCAAGTTTGTAGAGGGGGTGCACCTTATATGATGATATACAGATTTTCGGTTTCTTTTTTCAATCACTGAGAAGTGAAATTTATTGGTATACGATATCAGAAAATGGATACTGAAAGCCAATTAATACGATAATATGCCACAAAGTCTATATGAAACCATGATGAACAATACCAGATTATTGCTTTTGTTCTTATTAGTTATCTTACTGGTATATTTCATGATAAAATGCTCGTGAGAAACTGAAACAACTTGATGAAAGTCATTTTCAATATAAACAAATAAGTTTTTTTTTACGGGACCTCATGATGTATAGGAGAAACTTGACACAGGTGGCAATTGTTATGTAATGTTTGTTAGTTGGGTTTTGGACCAGGTCCCAAGTGTTAGAATGCGGAGACACGGTTAGTAATGTCATGTTAGAAATTGTGTCCCTTTCCCGGTTAATGTAATGGTCTAACGGTAATCTTATGCCATGTGTAAATAAAACGGTTCATCGAATGATTAACCCGGTGACGTACGGATAGCTTTCAGTCTGTCAAAATGAACGACGGCGCAAGTTTCAAAACAAGATTTTGCTGCATACGATACGATAAGTGATTTTTTTTTTTTTCAGATAAGTTACCCTGAAAGTTAGGGTGCGTCTTATACGTAACTGCGTCTAATCTGACCGTGTGTACGGTATATGATTGTCTAAGGTGATAAAATCAGTGATTTCTCTGGCGGTTCAGGTAAGGTTTGGGAAAAAGAGAGAAAAAAAAAGGTTTTGATCATAAATTTGGGAATAGAAATGTGCACTATCAATGGTCTTCTATGGTAAATTACTTACATAGGTAATTTACATCTTGATATTTCATATAACTTTTCAAACTTAATATTCCACTAGTTCACTGACCAGCTGCCCAGCACTTTACATTATTTGTCAGTTAAACAATATTTCCTATCAGAGAAGTTGTGAATAATTCATGCTCAAATAAAGCCCAGCATGTTTGATTATCACAAAAATGAACTGAAAACCAAAGCAAATCAAAATGCTGACCCACCTTATCCAGGCTAGGAATCAAGTTTGGAACCGGGTCAAATTATAATGAAATAAATTGCCCACTTCAGAGAGGAAGACGAAAATTCAAGCATAAATATTAAGTGTACATATCTGGGACAGGGCTGATAGACTCTGTTGAGGTATAAGTTGAACTGATATTACCAGATACTACAAGTATGGGGGTAAACAGTGTCCCTTTTGTTGACTAATGTCAATTGTCGAATTTTTTTCTCCAAATAAGCCGAGTGTATAGGTATGTATATTAATTCTTCTGTGAGACCGCTGCTTACTCAAATGAACAAATGGAGGTTTAGATGAGATGTCTTTGTGTAAGTGGAGGAAACAGTGTCAGTCATGCTCCGTTTTAATCGTTGCTCTCTAATGACACATTGCAGTGAGTGTTTATGTTCAGGACTTTGAATAAAAAAAAGTTGGTACTTGAGGAATTCCATGATTTGATCTGTGAGTGACAGGGTTTAAAAATTGTTTTAAGGTGATAACAAACGTGAAGGAATTCTGGATTTGTGTAAGAGTGGACGTGTCTCCATCTCTCTTAAGTAATATTTGAACAGTGTATACAGTGAATGTATTGTACAGGAATAATCCACCTCCGACTGGGAAATCATGATTTATTGAGCAGTCGATGGTGGGTTGATGTGTGGTACATTGATTGAGAGAGATTTCTAAATAAGGTATTAATTTGAAATTTGCATATGTAAATTTGAGAATGGCTTAGTGTTATACAAGCTATTTGGAAAAATAATTATCAATAATTATGTAAGTTCATTATAGTGCATTACATTTAAGCGCAATAGAGGAAGGTGTTAACATGTAAGTGGAGGTTCCTGGGAAAAGGAGGCTTCTGGGAAATGATGAACTGTGTTAAGGGATGTTAGAGTTTGTATAGTCTGATGAGAATACTTGATTCACAGGCCTCAAACTACTAGAGACCACCATTATGTACATGTATGTTGTAGGTGGAATATTATACATAGGATGTTTATATGGACAAAATGGAATAAAATTCAACTGACAGGAGATAAGGGAACATTTAGGGTAACAGGTACACAGTCATATATATTGAATTAATGTTGTTGTTTTTTTATCAGGATTCTCTTTTGAAAAACTAATCTTTCTCAGTGTGATAATATTATATCCTAATTTCCTAAATTTGTTTTTCATCATTGAATGCATGATCTATTACAATATGCTGTTTGTTTTAATTGTGTGCAAATAATAATAATGAGAAAAAACAAATGAATATAAAAAATTTACATTCTGGTTTGAAATTTGGGAAAAAAAAAGACATTACAGTCTGTAGGATCAGGAATCAGATCAGATTTGTATTGTTATGTCCTTGAGACATGGTTGGTCTCTAGTGTTTGCCATATTTTCTCAATGTAAAGAGTGGCAAGAGGCACTTCTTGTGTGTCATACCTTGGTAATGTCACACACAGTCGTCACAATTTTCTGTGTCACTGTCGAATAACTTCAGGTGGGGTCAGTCATTTTATCTATCACTGATTGGATCAACAATTATACCCTCTACGACTTTCCACTTGCGACAAAATCAAAGTATTGTTAACTTTTCCTCTTTTCAAATCCTGCACAACTTCCTTAATTGCTCAGCCATTTTGAAAATTGATTCTTTATCATCCAGTTTTAAGTGTATTCTCCCTAACCTTGGCAAATGTAAAGCAACATTTACAATAATATTTTGGGGAATCCTTTCACTTTGTTTGTTCATACTACAATCTTCCTATTTAATCACTCTTTTTCTTTATTATTCTAAAAACAATATTGACAGGCTATGTACCTTTCAGGAGACATTAGAAACAAGGTAAACTATTTCAAGAGCAACTCTCATGGTTTGAGAAATGATGGCATTGAAAACAGTGTATTCAGTGCAAGTCTTGTTTCACTCAAAACTTAAGTTATCAGATTTTGTAGGATTTAGCTGAGGTCGTCCATTGACAAGAGATTTTAATACCACTGGATTTGTATATTTGGATATGTAATCTTTTTCATATAGTGAATTGTTGAAAATTGTAACTAACAATTTGGACCGTTTTTGTTTACTTCATACTCTAAGAAATGTCATTTAATTTTGTGTATATTTTACTCCTCTTCCCTTTCTCTTGGTATTTATTGAAATGATAGGCCCTTATAATCCCATATGCGCAAATTTTAGAAATTCAAATTATACAACTCAGATTCAGATTGTGTTCCTTTCAGAAGGGTAGCGGAATTTGGTAGCAGTTCATAATTTTGCCATGAAGTGAACAATTACAGTAGTTATAAAGAGGATAAAATATATTATTGAACTTCAAGCATACCGGCAGTGTGACTGAAAACTTGGTTGTATGTTATGACTGCCTTGTTGCACAAACAAGTAAAACAAAAGAGCAGAATGAAAACATGGTTACAGATAAATTATTGATGATGAACTCATTGTGATAAGAAAATTGGTGTGGCATGCTACATGGCAATTTGGCTTATCATGTAGAAGCCACAAGCATGGCGTTGAATATCAAATCTGCAGACTGGGATAATGAGATGGTATGACAATGGATGAACATTTTTTATTGAAAATGAATACAATATTCTGAAAGACTTTGTGGACAAAATCGTTGCTAAAGGAAAGGAACATTATCATTTTTTTTATATGAATATTTATATATATTTTTGCACTAAAGCACTTAAAAGAAAGAGACAAATCTGAAGTTGAGAAAACTGATGTAACAAAGGCATACTTATACCAAGTGACTTTCGTACAGTGTAGTAACCTTCATACGTATGGCAGTGAAAAATGTCATTCCCAGACTATGTGGCAAAGTTTCGTCGAAAAATGGTTGAGATTCGATCTCGGTTTAAAGAGACATCCAGACTGGGTCTGTACTCGGACTACTGGACGCCCCCGGCATTAGAACAAGTGTCGTTCATGGATTCTCCACCACCTGGATCATCGTAAGTATGCAGTGGCATTTCTGCGTTTCTACTGTTACTGTTATTCAAAATATCCTTCCGGCCTAGTAGTTACAGTGCTGGTGTTTGAAACTTTAGGTCATCAGTTCAAGTGATTTTATTTTGGTAAATTTACAGATGGTTTCCCTTAGCCAAAATGACCATCTATTTTCCCAATGAATTTTTTTTTTGAATGAAATGATTCATGGAATTTTAATGAAATTTCTATTATTCTAATAATTTCAATGTTGATTTGAAACTTTCTATGACATATACCACCTATGATTAGGCTATAATTAGGAATTGCTTTATTAATTCCAATCATTTTCATTATTTTATGATTTCCCAATCTTTCATTTATAATGCTAATTTACCTAGTAAAGCCCCAGGTTTAAAAAAAAAAAGAAAAAAAAAAAGTCACTGAGTTCAGTAACAACAAGTTATTTTATCGTTACTTTTTCGTAGTTTCAATGTAATTGTTCAGTTGATAGTATAAACAGCTTAGACTGTCAGTTGTAATAATATATCATTTCCTGTAGAATACTGTTGAAGATGCAATAACTTGTATTGATAGTGAAAACGTCAGGTGCAGTATATTTATAGGTCTCTATATATTGGTGCGGAATTAGAGACTATCAAACGATAAGTAGATTATTTAGATAAATTGTAAGGAGAGGAGACAGTTTATTGTGTCACCTGCTGTAAGCAGAGGGAGACACATAGGGATCACTTTTCCGTTGTCTGTCTCTCTGTCCGTCTATTTGACTGTCTGTCTATCTATCAGTCTGTCCATCACACTTTTTCCATCACGCTTCAGCAGGTGACACATGTGTTCCAAAGAACTCTCTTGTATACACTCGAAGTCATAGGCAAACATATCATACTAAGAATGCTGATAGTACTTTCCAGCTTGGCACCCTGACAGCATGTATAGATTATTATCCCATGTTAAGACTGGTTGGATATCAGAATGATTGATACTGCTGTGTGGTAGCACTCTGTCTACTGTAAGGAACATCATGAAATGACAGAAAAGTTATTGATGGGATGTAAAACCCAAATCAGTAAACAAATCAACCACAACTGTCACATTTTTATCCTCATTTGTTCTTATCAGGTTTCAATAAAATTCAGTTCTGGTGTAGTTGCGCCAGTTCAATAAGGCATGTTTATCAAGAGGGACTGTTGACCAGGGATTGCTTTATACACACACTTGGGAAAATTACGTCTGCCTTGTAATATGTCCGCCCCTTGATCTTGGCGATGGAGTTATGTATATTTCACTTTGACAGCAAGACTGGCAATGATTGCAGAGGTTTTCTAAATTGACATTTTTTTATTACTTCAAACATTATTGTGTTTACAATCCATGGATTTGTAAATATATTGTAAATATACAAAACCTTTTAGTAGACAAGATATTTATTTTATTGTAGCAGAGGAGGAGAAAGGGATAAAATAGGCTTAAATTGAATAAAGGCTGTTTAATGACTAATCATCTAAGGCAGCTATATTGGTTTCACGAACATAAAGAACGTCTCGTACTCTTTCAGCTCAGATAGGTGGCTTTAAGATCTTGATATAGTTTCTGTTTTAACAAATCTTTTTCCAGACAAACTGGAGAGATAAGTTTATGTGTATGTCACAGTGTATATAATGCCCATTGATAAATATATATCTTTTTATCTTATTTTTTTAATTTTAAAATAACCTTTTGTAAAGAGATAGAGAAATATTCTTTAATAATAAATAATCAGGATAAGTGCAGGATCCGGGGGGGGGGTGGGGGGGCACTATATTAAAAAGATGTAGGCAGTTACAAATGCAAGCAGCTTGCCACTTTCCAAAGCTGTAAGATGGGTGTAGTTCTGGCTGGACTGAGGATCTGTGGGAACTCCCCTGCTATTTTTTGTAATTCAAAGCTGTGAAATAGTGCATTCATTTGATTGTGTGTCAACATTTATGTATGGTCGGGGAAATTTAGAGAGGGTGTGCTCCCGCCTGAATCTGCCAGTGCATACAACACAGAATATAAGATGATGTTATCATTGTCATGATGACAAAAGTTCTGGTTCCCTACATGAATATTTTAGTGACGTATTGCATTGACTAAGCTGGGTCCAAAACAAAAACAAGTGATGACAAATCCATTAAAATGATGTCACATCCTATTATTAAGGCAAAAATGTTTTATTTTTTAGAAAAGTATGAAAAAAACATAATATGAAAGAAATAGAATTTCAGTTTATCTTCTTGTAAAATCTTATTTAATTACACTCATGATTGTAGAACTTCATTTAAATTAACATACTATGTTTTTCTATGATCCCTAGGTTGAAATAAAATATCCTCTGTTTTTGAAGGATACTGGTAGTGTTGTTTAGGGAAACTTGTAACTTTTGCATCATCATCATGCTTGCAATGACTTTAAACTACTAGGCATTTCCAGAGAAAGTGTTAAAGTGCAGAAGTACTGATTTTTGCTTAAGATCCATTAAGACAGCACTCTCATTATCTTATCATTA
>CM037777.1:99329162-99379162 GCA_021229015.1 Solen grandis
ATGAATAAAATTTATGGGTGTGTTTCAGTGACATGTTGAAGTATGGGTGTACACGTCTTGAGATTGGGGTACAGAGTGTATATGAGGATGTTGCCCGGGATACAAACAGAGGGCACACAGTGCGCGCAGTTAGTGAGTCATTCCAGATGTCCAAAGATGCAGGGTTCAAGGTCGTGGCCCATATGATGCCTGACCTTCCTAACGTTGGCCTTGAGAGGGACATAGAACAGTTTATTGTAAATATAATTGTCTGACTGTCTCATTGAAGCTAAAAAAAGTACTTGATATGTGTTGTTTATACAGGAGTAAACTTTACTCAGTTTTTATATCATGGAAAATTAGGAGTAAATATTAAAAGTTTCAAAGATATCTATACTTGAAGGTTGATTATCTTTAAAATTTGTAAATTGTTTATATGTTGATATATTTGCATTCTGGATTTTAGAATATATTGTCATTAGACTTTGATGTACAGAATTGTCTTTCCTATGATATATTTTTAGCTCACCTGAGCCAGAGGCTCAAGGTGAGCTATTGTGACCGGTCTTCGTCCGTCGTCCGTCCGTCCGTCGTCCGTCCGTCCGTCGTCCGTCCGTCCGTCGTCCGTCAACATTTTGCTTCAAACGACATCTCCTCCTTAACCGCTTGGTCAATTTTGATAAAACTTTACAGGGATGTTCCTTGGGTGGTCCCCTTTCAAAGTTGTTCAAAGAATTGAATTCCATTTGGAATTCTGGTTGCCATGGCAACGGAAAGAAAAAACTTAAAATGTCTTCTTCTCCAAAACAACCAACTGAATTTCAAAATGTTTTGGCACAGATGTTCCTTTGGTAAGTGTCTACCAAGATTGTTCAAATTATTTGGATCCATAAAAAAATGTGGCCGCCAGGGGCGGGGCTAGTTTTCCTTATATGTCTATAGTGAAAACTAAAAAATCTTCTTATCCAAAACTACTGGCTTGATTTCAAATTGTTTTGGCACAGATGTTCCTTGATTAAATGTCTATCAAGACTGTTCAAATTATTTGGATCCATAAAAAAACATGGCCGCCAGGGGCGGGGCTTATTTGCCTTATATGTATATAGAGAAACCTTTAAACAACATCTCCTCTGAAACCACTTGACAGAATTTGATTAAACTTGGCAGGGATGATCCTTGAGTCAACCTTCACAAAAGTTACTAAAATAAACTTGATACATGTAGAACTCTGGTTGCCATGGCAACAAAAAGAAGAAAAAAAATGAAAACTTTAAAAATCATCTTCTTAAAAACTACTGGCCAGATTTTAAAATAATTTGATACAGATGTTCTTTGGGTCAACCTCTACCAAAGTTGCTAAAATTATTCCGATCCGTAAAAAAACATGGCCACCAGGGGCGGGGGCTTATTTGCCTTATATGTATATAGAGAAATCTTTAATCAACATTTCCTCTGAAACCACTGAACAGAATTTGATTAAACTTGGCAGGGATGATCCTTGGGTCAACCTTCACAAAAGTTGCTAAAATAAACTTGATCCATATAGAACTCTGGTTGCCATGGCAACAAAAAGAAAAAAAAAATGAAAACTTTAAAAATCATCTTCTTAAAAACTAGTGGCCAGATTTTAAAATAAATTGGTACAGATGTTCCTTGGGTCAACCTATTTATCTCAGGTGAGCGATTTAGGGCCATCATGGGCCTCTTGTTTAACTTTCACAGTCATTAAAATGAAGTTTCACATATAAAGGAACTATTACACATTTGTATGCTTCCATCTTTTCATGATTGTGACACTTTCGTTGTTACCCAGGAATACTTCGAGAACCCAGCCTTCAGGTCAGATGGGTTGAAACTTTATCCTACCCTGGTTATCAGGGGCACAGGTCAGTATTGTGTTTAGCTTGTTTAATCATACTATCTTTGATAAATTTGAAAAATGGAATATTGGTATATTGTGGGGAAAATGTTTTCAAGATATTCATGTGTATTATGTTTGGTTATGTTCTGTTTTGTGTGTAATTTTTCAGTTTTCATGTTACAGTCATTTTCTTTGTATAATTTTGACATGTTGAAATTAATAACTTTTTGTTGTATGTTTCAAATCTCTTCTTACAGGACTCTATGAATTATGGAAGACTGGAAGGTACAAGAGTTATCCCCCTTCTACTTTGATTGACCTTGTGGCCAGAATACTAGCACTTGTCCCACCCTGGACTAGGGTTTACAGAGTACAGAGGTATTACTGATCATAAGAACTTTTAATTGATGTTATAACTTGTGTCTTAGTCTCAATAATCCATTAAATTCTGAATGTTGTATGTTTCACTCTAAATTGGTATTTTAAAGTAAATAAGTGATACACAGGGGTTTTCTTAAGTGGACGCCTACTTAAAGTGATTTTTCAAAGATAGCCCAGTGGGCAAGTTTAAATATGTAAATGAAATCTTTCGTTTTTTTAGCTCGACTATTCGAAGAATATGAGAGCTATTGTAGTCGCCCTGGCGTCGGCGTTGGCTTTTCAGCTTTTGGTTAAAGTTTTGCATGCAAGTTACTATCAACCTTATATATCAATAATCATTTATGGTATTGACTTGAAAGTTAATAAATATGTTGAGGGGCATCAGACAACCAAGGTAGTAGATAACTCTTGACTGAATTTAATATGAATTATAGCCCCTTTTAAACTTAGAAATTTTGGTTAAAGCTTTGCATGCAATAGAAAATTTGGTTAAAGTTTTGCGTGCAAGCTACTATCCAGTTTGTATCTCAATAACCATTCATGGTATTAACTTGAAAGTTTACAAATATGTTTAGGGGCATCAGACAACCAAGGTTAATAACTCTTGATGGAATATGTTACAAAATTATGGCCCCTTTTTAACTTAAAAATGTTGGTAAAAGTTTTGCATGCAAGGTACTTTCATGCTTATATCTCGGTATCCAAGCATGTGATTGCTTTGAATCATCTTAAATACATTTAGGGGTATCATACTATCAAGTTAGATAACTTTTGATGGAATATATTACAAATTATGGCCCTTTTCTAACTTGGATTTTTGGTTAAAGTTTTGCATGCACAGTGTTATTGTGCTTTTGTCTCAGTAACTAGGCATGGGATTGATTTTAGACTTCATGAAAATATTAAGGGGTATCAGATTATCAAGGTGTATCATTTTTGACTATTATTATGTACAGGGTATGTGAAGGGCAAGAATTGAAATAGATTTCATTTGATTTACCAGCAAGCATTTTGAATAGACGAGCGTGCTGTCCTCTGACAGCTCTTGTTAATTTTCTACAATATATCAGGGGTAAAATGCTTTCAAATTGTGTTTGATACATATTAACTAAAATCCACCTTAATATTGCACATATTTAGTTTTAAACATTAACAAACACCAACTAACTGAAAGACTGGGCAACCTGTTTTCACTGGGGGCAAGTGAAAGTCAAATCCTTAAGTAAACCCCTGGATACACAGCTGACAATGATTTAATCAGTTAAAGTTATTGGAAGTTTTTTGCAGTCAGTGACATTACTAACTTTATTTATGCTTAGAATTTTATCATTTTATTCAACCGCATGCATTGTGTACAAGTGTTTATTAGTATGTAGTTTTATAAATATATTTGTACTCTGGATGTCTCTTACTGTTACTTTTGTAAGTCACTTCTGTGTATACATAAGCTAATAGCCTTTGAAATGTATTTCATATGTACCCACTTTACTTTTCTCATCCTATTTAAGTATATGGAATCTTTATTTACAGAGACATACCCATGCCGCTTGTCAGTTCGGGTGTGGAACACGGTAACCTGCGAGAACTTGCGCTGGCTCGAATGAAGGACCTTGGAACACAGTGTCGGGATGTGAGGACACGAGAGGTTGGGATCCAAGAGATCCATCACAAGGTCAAACCGTACGAGGTGAGTAGCATGTTACCAGTAGACAGTACTTACAGTGTACATAAAGATAGAAAATAATTGAAATCAACATGGCCCACATGGTAGGTGTTCGGCTTCTCTCTGTGGCCAGTAAGATAACAATCACTATATCTTAACTATACATTGTACATTGTAAAAAATCAATGTTAAGGTCTCCTTTGGTGAAATAGGGTAGCATTTTTAGATTTCATGCTTGTAGATTAGTCCTGCAGAGATGCTTTCCTTATCATTGGATATTTATGTTTATAAACACCATAAGCTTCTTACTACTCTGTTAAATTATCTGTTACAATTTTACCTTATGAATATTCATGTATAAATCTGTGACTTGATGAATAATGAATTTTAAATGGTAAAGTCAAACTTGTCCAAGCGACTAAATATTTTAAGCGACTTTTTAGCTCGACTATTCGAAGAATATAAGAGCTATTGTAGTCGCCCTGGCGTTGGCATTGGCGTTTCAGGTTTTGGTTAAAGTTTTGCGTGCAAGTAACTATCAACCTTATATCTCAATAACCGTTCATGGTATTGACTTGAAAGTTTATGAATATGTTCAGGGGCATCAGACAACCAAGGTAGATAACTCTTGACTGAATTTAATATAAATTATGGCCCCTTTTTAACTTAGAAATTTTGGTTAAAGTTTTGCATGCAAGTAACTATCAACCTTATATCTCAATAACCATTCATGGTATTGACTTGAAAGTTTATGAATATGTTTAGGGGCATCAGACAACCAAAGTAGTTAACTCTTGATGGAATATGTTACAAATTATTGCCCCTTTGTAACTTAGAAATTTTGGTTAAAGTTTTGCATGCAAGTTACTTTCATGCTAATTTCTCAGTATCCAGGCATGGGATTGATTTGAAACATCTTTAATATGTTTATGGGTATCATACTTTCATGGTAGATAACTCTTGATAGAATTTGTTACAAATTATGGTCCCCTTTTTTAACTTAAAAATTTTGGTTAAAGTTTTGCATGCAAGGTACTTTCATGCTAATATCTCAGTATCCAGGTGTAGGATTGATTTGAAACATCTTTAATATGTTTATGGGTATCAAACTTTCATGGTAGATAACTCTTGATGGAATATGTTACAAATTATTGCCCTTTTTAACTTAGAAATTTTGGTTAAAGTTTTGCATGCAAGTTACTTTCATGCTAATTTCTCAGTATCCAGGCATGCGATTGATTTTAAACATCTTTAATATGTTTAGGATATCAACAGGTAGATAACTTTTGATGGAATTTACAATTATGGCCCCTTTTTAAACAAGAAATTTTGGTTAAAGTTTTGCATGCAAGGTACTTTCATGCTTTTATATCAGATTCCAGGCATGGGATTGTTTTGAAACATCTTTTATATGTTTAGGGGTATCAGACTTTAAAGGAAGATAACACTTGATGGAATATATTAAAAATAATGACCCCCTTTTAACTTAGAATTTTGGTTACATTTTTGCATTCAAGCTACTATCCAGCTTATATCTCAGAAATTGCTTGTGGAATTGACTAGAAAGTTAAGGAGTGTCTTCAGGGGCATCAGAAAACTAAGGAGGATAGCTTTTGGACTGAATTTTATACAAATTACGGCCCTTTTCTAACTTGGATTCTTGGTTCAAGTTTTGCATGCACAGTGTTATTGTGCTTATGTCTCAGTAACTAGGCATGGGATTGATTTTAGACATCATAAAAATATTAAGGGGTATCAGACTATCAAGGTATATCATTTTTAGCTCGACTATTCGTAGAATATGAGAGCTATTGTAGTCACCCTGGCGTCGGCGTTGGCGTTGCAGCTTTTGGTTAAAGTTTTGCGTGCAAGTTACTATCAACCTTATATCTCAATAACCATTCATGGTTTTGACTTGAAAGTTTATGAATATGTTTAGGGGCATCATATAACCAAGGTAGATATCTCTTGATGGAATATATTACAAATTATGGCCCCTTTTTAACTTAGAAATTTTGGTTAAAGTTTTGCATGCAAGATACTCTCATGCTTATATCTCAGTATCAAGCATATGATTGATTTGAAACATCTTTAATATGTTTAGGGTATCATACTTTCATGGTAGATAACTCTTGATAGAATTTGTTACAAATTATTGCCCCTTTTTAACTTAGAAATTTTGGTTAAAGTTTTGCATGCAAGGTACTTTCATGCTAATATCTCAGTATCCAGGCATGGGATTGATTTGAAACATCTTTAATATGTTTAGGAGTATCATACTGTCAAGGTAGATAACTTTTTATGGAATATATTACAAGTTATGGCCCCTTTTTTAACTTAGAAATTTTGGTTAAAGTTTTGCATGCAAGGTACTTTCATGCTTATATCTCAGAGTCCAGGCATGGAATTGATTTGAAACATCTTTAATATGTTTAGGGGTATCATACTATAAAGGAAGATAACACTTGATGGAATAAATTAAAAATTATGATCCCCTTTAAACTTAGAATTATGGTTAAATTTTTGCATTCAAGCTACTATCCAGCTTATATCTCAGAAATTGCTTGTGGAATTGACGAGAAAGTTAAGGTGTGTCTTCAAGGGCATCAGAAAACAGGAGGATAACTTTTGGACTGATGCAAATAATGGCCCTTTTCTAACTTGGATTTTTGGTTTAAGTTTTGCATGCACAGTGTTATTGTGCTTATGTCTCACTAACTAGGCATGGGATTGATTTTAGACATCATAAATATATTAAGGGGTATTAGACTATCAAGGTATATTATTTTTTACTATTACTATGAAGGGCAAGAATTTTAAATAGATTTCATTTGATTTACCAACAAGCATTTTGAATAGTCGAGCGTGCTGTCCTCTGACAGCTCTTGTTGACTATTATTATGTACAGGGTACGTGAAGGGCAAGAACTGAAATAGATTTCATTTGATTTACCAACAAGCATTTTGAATAGTCGAGCGTGCTGTCCTCTGACAGCTCTTGTTTTTTCCAACCGTTTTTTGAGTCTACCTAAACAAACACATATTCAGCGACCCTGTCTTACCTATAGCCGCAGGGTATGATGAAGCAACCACCTGCGTACAGGACCCTGTGTACCATATTTTCTGCTTGAATGATTTCTCCTTGGTTGTTGTAAAGGATCTGTAAATTACCCCATTGTTCGTTGCAAAAAGGTTTTCCATGTTTCTAAAAATACTTTAGCTATTCGCAACAATAAGACAACAGAAAGATACTCCTTAAATGCCGAAAGTAATTGCATATCTACTCATCAGATTATATCCAAGGCACCGATTCAAATCATTAGGAATCGCTAAGAAAATAGTTTTTAATTAACTAACAGTTGGATATGGATAAACCAATAAGATGGAGATAAAACAAATAAACATCTAATGTAACCTTAAAGATGACTGTTCATTATGCATTTTGCATTCTGCAATCAACGTGTCAACATGTCAAAATGGAAGTGCTGACTTACAGGAATAGGTTAATGTTATCAAACTGTCAAAAGTGCAAGGAAAATAGCGAATGAACTGGGTGTAGGAAGGACTCTGATTCAGTTCAAGGAAAATTGCCGAGGAATAAGTTGTTGGAAAAACACAGTTTCAGTCGATTCTCAAGAGCAAAGCTGAGGTTTTAGAAGACTTAGCGAATAATGTAAATGGAGACAGGAAAATGCGACATTGATTGCCTGGGAATGAGGATATTAATGACTAATTTTTATCATTACATACTTTTTAGTGCATTATTTTTCAATCTACAAATAATGAATAAAAAGATCGTGTATAAGATTAAGTTGTTTAATTCTTCTCTTTTCTGAATAACAGAGAGAGAGAGAGAGAGAGATTACTCAAGTGAAAATAACTTTATACACACAACAACAACATAAAACTCATATACATGCACATACACACTATTATATTGATAATACAATGAAATTAAAGAGAAAAAAGAAGGGGAATTCAGCAGCAAAATTACATGCACAGGCTCATTTATATCAATAAATATATCGTGAAAATCAAAAAAAGTTTTTTATATTAGAGACCATTTTATTAAGAGCCCACTTTAATAATTACCCAAGAGCGATCGCTTAAAACAAGTTTAACTGTATATGAAACAGTGTGTTTTTCTTGGCTATGCAGACTGTGTAGAATCTGAGCTACATATTGTGTGCAGAGGAGACCTTGATCAGACAGATCTTTGAAGGAGCTGTTTGATCTGGGTCTGCTCTGTTTACCAATGCATCAAAATGAGAGGGTCATTTAAACCAGAATTTTCATTACCAACTTCTGCTTTCACGGTCGCTATTCCATATTTATTGTTCATAGATTTACTATAAACACTTTCGTTGTTCTGAATTTAATCATCATTTCAGTTGATTTACCTTTATAGAGTTGTCTTTCTTTAGCTACTTTTTTGTGTGCTTCTACTTTAGATGTATAAGAGATAATAACATTTTTTAAAGGAATAAACCATACTTGAATTTGTTACACAGGCTGAGCTAATTCGACGTGACTATGTGGCCAATGGTGGATGGGAGACATTTCTGTCCTATGAGGACCCAGAGCAGGATATTCTGATAGGGCTGCTGAGGCTAAGGAAGTGTTCTGAGGACACATTTAGACCAGAGCTGAAGGGAGGCTGCTCTATAGTGCGAGAGCTGCATGTCTACGGAAGTGTGGTGCCCGTTCATGCTAGAGACCCCACCAAATTTCAGCATCAGGTAGGTTCAGTCCCAACAGACATAATGGAGCTTTTAAGGATGCATTATCTTTGATCATATGATTGTGATGTGGCCTGTGCAATCAAGGTTGTGGGTTTGCATGAATTAGATCCTTAAGGATGGCTTTCTCATGAACATAGAATGCCCTTTCTAGTGAGGGGTAATTTCTGATATTTTAAAGTACAGTCTGGTTATCAATTATTCATAAGATTTTTATGAGGCCAGTATGGTGCTCACTAAGGGTAGCTTACTTATTTAGTTAACTATTGTGTTGAAATACTGGGTTAGAGAGGGAGATCCCAGTTTGAGACTTGCAGCAAGACATATGATTCAAATGTGCTTGAGATAGATGTCAGATATGTGGAGAAGTGAATTGTTTTGGGTCATGAATATCAAGGGTGAATGTTATTGTTTCTATGAAATCAAATAATTTAAGAATTAAGTGTTTTTGTTTTTGTGTCTGGACAGGGCTTTGGTATGCTCCTTATGGAAGAGGCAGAAAGGATAGCCAAGGAAGAGCATGGTTCTCATAAAATTGCAGTCATATCAGGTATGCTTGATATTAAACATGTATAGACATAATACATTTAAACATCTCTTTTCTTTTTAACTCGACTATTCAAAGAATATGAGAGCTATTGTAGTCGCCCTTGCATCGGCGCTGGCGTTGCAGCTTTTGGTTAAAGTTTTGCATGCAAGTTCTTATCAACCTTATATCTCAATAACCATTTATGGTATTGTCTTGAAAGTTTATAAAAATGTTCAGGGGCATCAGACAATCAAGGTAGATAACTCTTGACTGAATTTAATATTAATTATGGCCCCTTTTTATACGCCAACAGAGGCAGTCGTATTTTGGCGTCATCTTCCTTGTCTGTCCGTCCGTACGTCCATATCTTGTGAACGCAACTCCTCCTACAATTCTGAATGAATCTTTTCAAAACTTGGTCAATGTCATTAATTTGTGTCCCTTGAAACTTAGTCTCTGTAGCTGATTGATATTGCAGCCTTGTGAACGCAACTCCTTCTACGTTTCTGAATGAATCTTTTCAAAACTTGGTTAATGTCATGGGCATGAATTGGCGATTTTCCGTTCCCAAATACTATACTGGGTAGATATGCACAAAGCAGGGATTTTGATGTTCATCAATATTTGCAATAGTTATGCCTTTCTAAACATGGTCTCTTGAAAACACAACTCAAGTTTCTAAAAAGGTAAAAGTGCATAAAGCCGGGATTTTCTGGTACAGTGATTTTTGCAAGAGTTATGCCGAGAAAGAAATATTGATATTGATACTGCTATTTGACCTACTGTCATATTGGAAGCATTTTTAGGCTCATCCTGAGCTAAATTTGGTATGAGCTTTTAGAGTCGATGCATGTCCGTCCTTACCCGTCTGTCCGTCCGTCTGTCGTCCCTCCTCGTCCGTCTGTCCACTAATTTTGTTCGTTTTGCACTCTAGGCATCTTCATTTTATGAGCAATTATCTTCAAACTTTAAAACAATGTTTATAACCATAAAATCTCAGCCAAGTTCGATTATGGCTGATATCGGAACATTAGGTCAGGAGTTATGCCCCTTTTAAAATTAAAAAAAGCCAGATTTCACATTGTTTGCACTCTAGCATCTTCATTTTATGAGCAATTATCTTCAAACTTAAAACAATGTTTATAACCATAAAATCTCGGCCAAGTTCGATTATGGCTGATATCGTACCATTAGGTCAGGAGTTATGTCCCTTTTAAAATTCAAAAAAGCCAGATTTCACATTGTTTACACTCTAGCATCTTCATCTTTTGAGCAATCATCTTCAAACTTTATGACAATGCTTATGACCATAAGGTCTTGATAAAGTTTGATTATGGGCTAGAGATCCTGCAATTTAGGTCAGAATTATGCCCCTTTTATATAAACAAAAAGCCATATTTCGCTTGTTTACACTCTAGCATCTTCTCATTTTAGCAATCATCTTCAAACTTTATGTACATTGTTAATGACCATAAGTGGTCAATTGAGTTCAAATTGTGGCTGAGATTGTCTTTAGGTCAGGTTAAATCCCCTTTTAATACAAAAAACTGCAAGATTTCATTGGTTTATTCTCTTCCAATTCATTTTTTTAACAATCATTTTAAACTTTAAGACAATGTTTTATGCCCATAATCTCAAATCGGGTTCAATTATAACTGAGATATGACTCGTAAAATTTGAGAGTTATGCCCATTCTCAACCATAAAAAAAAGCCAGATTTTCATGTACAGTCAGCATCTTTAATTTTTAAGAATCATTTTCTCATGTTGACCAAGGGCCATCTTGGCCCTCTTGTTAGGGTTCTATCTCTGTTCAGCTAAATTAATTGGTCTTACAGACTTCATTATGAGCTTATGCTTACAGCAATAATTAAAAGACCCCTCTTGGTCTTTATATTTTGTGGCGGCGTATATTGTGGCAGCACTGGCACTCTTGTTAACTTAATAATTTTAGCTACTATCCAGCTTGTATCTCAATAACCATTCATGGTATTGACTTGAAAGTTAATGAATATGTTAAGGGGAATCAGACAACCAAAGTAGATAACTCTTGGTGGAATATATTACAAACGATTGCCCCTTTTAAACTTAGAAACTTTAGTTAAAGTTTTGCATGCAAGATATTCTCATGCCTATATCTCAGTATCCAGGCATGCGATTGATTTGAAACATCTTTAATATGTTAAGGGGTATCATTCTTTCAAGGTAGATAACTCTTGATGGAATATATTACAAATTACGGCCCCTTAGAAATTTTGGTTAAAGTTTTACATGCAAGGTACTTTCATGCTTATATCTCAGTATCCAGGCATGGGATTGATTTGAAACATCTTTAATATGTTTAGGGGTATCATACTATCAAGGAAGATAACACTTGATGGAATAAATTACGAATTATGGCCCCCTTTTAACTTAGAAATTTTGGTTAAAATTTTACATTCAAGCTACTATCTAGCCTATATTTCAGAAATTGTTTATGGCATTAACTAGAAAGTTAAGAAGTGTATTCAGGTGCATCACAAAACCAAGGAAGATAACTTTTGGACTGAAGTTTATACAAATTATGGCCCTTTTCTAACTTGGATACTTGGTTAAAGTTTTGTTTGCACAGTGTTATTATGCTTACTTCTCAGTAACTAGGCATGGGATTAAATTTGATTTCATAAAGATTTAAGGGGTATCAAACTATCAAGGTATATCATTTTTGACTATTATTATATACAGAGTATGTGAAGGGCAAGAATTGAAATAGATTTCATTTGATTTACTTACAAGCATTTTGAATAGTAGAGCATGCAAAAAGTAATTATTAAGTCAAAAACTGAAAGCTTGTTATGTCCTAAAGAAAATCATAAAAACATAAGCCTAACAAAGTTATATATCACACTGCAAACAAAACAGCTCCAAAGTCTCCAAGCATAATACACTAAACCTTTTCAATTTATTTTTTTTTTAAACCATGCTAAAGAGTAAGTGAAATGTGCACAGTTTGAAATATCAAACATTTTCTTATGCTTGATACCATGTTGGCCCTTAGGGCTGTGTATGAGTTACTTTGCATGTGTAGTACAGAGAGTTGATCAGTGTTCTAGTCATACTGAGGCAATCTTAGGCGCATGCCTTGATGTGATTTTTCAAGGCATAAATATTTAGTAATCAGAAACATGCTCTTGTATCTGCTGATAAACTGAATACTGAAACATGGTGGTCTAGTAACAGGATATATTTTTTAATAATTATCTGTGTGGCTATGTCCCTGTTGCTTATCCCAGTATCAAATGTTGCAGGTGTTGGAACAAGAAACTACTACAGGAAGATTGGATATGAACTGGATGGTCCCTATATGTCCAAAACCTTGCTCTGACCCCATGGACAGTGGTCAGTGTTTGACCTTTGACTCGTGTTTGGCAGGACCCAGCATGAATGTGTCAGCTGTGGATCAGTGGATTTGTCTAGGTTGTGGTTATAGGGACAGAACTTAGAGGTCTAACACATGGACAAATCTTGTAATGATATTAAGTCATACCTGTACCAGTGTCATTTCCTGTAAACAACTATGACTTGTATACACCATTTTACCATGGTATGAATAGGCTTGACATTGTTACCTTCAGATATTCAAGGTATAGAAGAGTATCCAGCAGTAAAAACCTGTGGGTTACTCAAGGTTGATCTGGTTAACACTGGTCACATCAGTCATTTCCTGGGTAAGGGCTTAATGTATTGCTGAAGATAGTTCAGGTATAAATGGTCTACAATATGTGACGATGGAATTATTGCTTCAGTTCAGCCTCCTATTAGTACAATAATACTGTAAGAGATGTCAGTTTATCAGCTTACAAATGAAAGTAATACATGTATGATGAAAGATGATTTTTTCCTCTTGAATTTCTTTGATTTTTTAAACTAAATTAAGTCATATATGAAAATAAAACTCTCATCAGCAGTTACTTTTTTTCTCCATATAAACTTTTTGAAATCTTTGGTTTAATTCCTTGTATTCTTGCAAATCCTATTTGTTCTCAAAGCTAAATAATATCTTTTTCAGGATATTAACATAAAATTGTGTACATGACTTATGCAATAGGTGCAAACATTTGTTCTTTGATACAGTTTAACATTATGTATTCAAAAAGTTTCTGAAATACAACCATATGATAAAATCTTAATCACCATAGAGTTCTAATATTATTCTTTACCTTCTTTATTGCACAATTCTTGATAAAATAGGGGAGGGGCAGGGGTATCACCTTGAAAAGAATGGAAAGTGAGACTACTTCATCAGCTATAACCCCAAACAAATCGCACATCAAAATGAACTATAGGAAGCTATATATTGACAAGCTACATATGGGAAACTTTTGACATAGAACTAGAATTTTATTGTTATGAGGGACAGCTTTATGTTGTCTATGAGTTTCTATTATAAACGGTGCAATAATCATCATAACTATTCAGAAATATTAACGTCAACATAATTATTTACTTCGAGTTTTGGGAACTATATTTATTTGACATACCAAACAGCTGCCATGAAGTTCAGAGGACCTAAGATAACACACTGATGAGAACATAAAAACAGCTTATACACTGTGTTATGTGATTGATTTAATCTTTCATCCATGGTTATTCTTAATATAAAAGTACCACTCTGCTGAAGTGATGAGAGATTCATTAGAGCTTCAATCTAGTCAACTTGCTTAACAAAAGTTGCAGGTACATTTTAAGCTTGACTTTTCAAAGAATATTAACCCTTGGATCGGCATTAGTGATACAGCTATTTGGTTAAAGTTATGCATTCAAGTTACTATCAAGATTCAGGTTTTTTTAAATTCTTTGAATTTATGCACTTTTCCCCAATTTTTTTTGGCATCTTACCCCATAATATTTCTTCCTCCAATGAAAAAAAAAATGGCATTATTTTCCCCAAAGTGTGATATGAAGGCCCCTTCCTCAACATCTGAAAAAAAGGCCTGACTGATTATAAATCAATAACCATGGTTCATGACTTGAAAAGTTTATGAATTTAGTCAGGGACATACTGAATTTAATACAAATTATGCCCTCTTTTTAACTTAATAAATTTGGTAGAAGTTTTGCAAGTACTGTCATGCTTATAGCTTAGTAACCAGGCATTGAATTGATTTGAAACATTTTAACATATTCAGGGGTGTCATACTATCTAGGTAAATAATTCTTAGTGGAATACAATGTATGTATATTACAAATTATGGCCCTATTTAACTTAAATTTTTGCATACAAGGTACTTTAATGCTTATATCTCAGTAACCAGGCATTAACATCTTAACACATTCAAGGATTTTATACTTTCAAGGTAGATAACTCTTGATGGAGTATATTCTTAATTATGGCCCCTTATTAACTTTTGGTTAATGTTTTGCATGCAAGGAACTTTCATGCTTACGTCTTAGTAACCAGGCATGGTATTGTTTTGAAACTTTTCATTATGTTCAGTGGTATCATATTTTTGACTGAATATAATGCAGATTATGGAGGATAATTCTTGACTAAATTTATTACAAATTATGGCCCTCCCTTGCATGACACTCGGCATATAAGGGTAGTTCGGGGCTGATTGTGGTATCATTTGTCCATAGTGTGATATTGCATTTTGGCAGCACTGTCTGTCTTACGTAGGCAAAATTGCCCAAATAAATAGAATGTTAAACCCAAAACAAACAAAGATAAACTGTGAAGAAAAAGGGTATCTAATAGTACATCAGGGTATTCATATAAAGTATGCTTATTTCTTGAATGTAGTACAGGTATTATATTATTTGACACCAGATGTGTGAGAGTGATCAATAATCGGCATCAAATGCTTTCATCTAAAAGTCATTAAATTTTTGTTGTTGATTTCATATTTTCACATCTGCCTTATTTCATTGATAGGGGATTTCTGTAAACCCTATCCAATTCAGTGATGTTCATTAGGCCCTTTACAACTGTTCAGGTCCTGGCCTGGTCACTTGGATATTTCATCCAAAGAAACCCTTCAGGTGGCTTCCTGGATTGCAATTAGATTGTCACATCATGGTATATCCCCAAAACAAGCAATCTTATAACACAGATTTGAGTAATGAAAAGTATAAATTCTTATTAGCCAATGGGTTTCTTTTTGGGCTGATCTTGTTTAACCCTTTCCCTCATATAGACTCATTTTGACACACTCAATAGGTACCACATAAAACCTGATCTGCAGAAAACCACAGTTAAACCTTACCAAATTTAATTATAAAGTCCTCATTTCCAGACCACTGAGGAGCAGCGAACAGCATAAAACCTGATCTGGTTTTATGCTGTTCGCATAGGTCTTTTCATGGTTTCCTCTATGAGGGAAAGGGTTAATACTTATTGTAGAGTTTATTTGTTAATGGTTTAAATTTGTCTTGCTAATAAGCAGCACCTGAGAGGGATAGTATACAAATAAGACTGAAGAATAAATATGCATATAAAATCCTTTTATTTAAATTAACTGTCAAAAATGTAAAACAGTAAACCACAAATATTTCTAACCACAGTTGCTAATGTTAAATGGAAACATTTTCTATGTAAATAACACTAATAAAGATAATGGTAAAAACTGACATAACAAAAACAACACAAATGATATTGTTACTTTTTTTTAAAGAAATTAACAATCCTGGTATAAACAAGAAAAAGAAAGTGCACAGCTGTTCTCTGGAGAAACTATGTGTTAAAGTATGTGAGTGTACAAAAAAAGTTAAAAAATGAAATAAATATATATTACTGACAGATCTTATTAAATGAGTTCAAAGTAAAGAATATAAAGTTGTCACGGACACTGTATACATTGATACTGACATCTGATCTAAATGTATGTATATGTTATAAAAAACATGATCTCTAATAGCACAGTAAACAGTTACAATAAATTACTTCATGGTGAAAAAAACAAAAAACACTCAGGGGTGTAACATTCCTAAAATTATTTCTCGCCCTTCCAATGTTTGAGATAGTAAAATCAAGAAAACTACAATAGCAATAGCCAATAGCATTCATGTTCACTTGTCATGGCAAGCAGGTATGTGGAATTTTACAACCCTAAAACCTGGTTAAAAATGTGAGTATAACAAGAAAATGTAAACGTATAACAATTATACAAACATTTGATTTGACTTGCAAAATATATACACAGCTTGTTGCATTATGTAAACATTACATGTTAACAATACAAAAACAAAAATGAATGTATTGTAAATCATATATATTAAAATGATAAAAAAAATGTGTAAAATACTGACTAGAAAGTATCACACTGTAGCTGGAAAGTTTATGAACACATTGTCATCCATATAATCATGTATTTTAAAAATGATATTTTTGATCCCAAAGCCTTGCCCAGGACATCTTAACAATGTCGATGTTGAATTACCAATGTTAAATTTAATTCAGTCATGAAAAAGATCATACAAAATAGTAAACGTTCAGCTATTCTCAGGACAGTGATATATTAGAGGTAGTTCTCTAATTAATAAAACATTGACTAGAACATGGTCGGATTGTAGACAAACATTCTGCAGTTAATTTAAATAGAAATTGAAACACAAGTTAGAACATTTATGAATAAAAACGTTCTGTATTAAATACATACTCGGACTGTGAATGTAGTGCAGAAACGTGACAGTTAGGGTTTGTAAAGAACGTTTTTGTTGTCTGCATTTCTTCCGTAAGCAAGGTGACACATAGGGAACACTTTTCCGTCGTCTGTCTGTCCGTCACGTTTCAGCAGGTGACACATGTGTTCCAAAGAACACTCTTGTTTAGTAATACATTTGCAACTGATTTTTTATGAATGCTTAAAAACAAAAGAAATCAAAAATACTGATACGAACATTTAGATAAACGGTACGCCGGTCGTTGTCAATTTGGGAGTCGAACTGGTGTCTTTCGCAGGCTCGGATTGAACTATACGCCTTTGCGCGCAGGTGCAGCCGTTTTGAACTTTAAGTACTTCCGGGACATACTCATACACTCCGTCTATACATTTTGTTCTTCGGAGAATTTTCCTGGCAAAATATATAGGCTCGCATTGGTGCTTACCGCTTCGGTCATCTAGGCAACCCATACACTTGCAACGTGCTTCTGCCAGAAATCGCGGATACCTGTTAGGATCATGTGAAATGACGTAATAAAATGGGCACATGCTCCTGTCCTCAATCTCTGCATCATCGGCAGATGGCGCCAAAACATCAGGACAAGTCTTGTTTCCAAGCAACAATTGTTCGGATACACTCGGCATGAAGGTTGTATCATCCTCTCCTGAGACCCGAACTCGATTCATCTTCTCAACACTGTCCAGTTTCTTTAGGACTGGAGTTGGGAGAATGATGGACAAGTGGTCTGATGCTTCGATATCGGCTAATCTGCTTTCGATTTCAGATGGGTCCACGCACGTGTTGGCGTTACCGATTGGACTTCCGGTGCTGATTGACAGACAAGCATACAGCATCTGAAATTAAGACAAATTATGTTTATATTTATCATTAAATTCATATCTAATTATGTATACCAATATCCTTCGGTTTTGTTATCATGAACTGGAGTTATTAAATGCTTTTTAGAAAGAACTTAAGATCACCTCTCCTTTAATACTGATTATATGATTTCAAAGTAGCAGTAAGTTGGATTACATGAATTTGTATATGACTTTGAAACTTAAAGATATCTAACTTATCTGTTTACATTCTTACAGACATTGCTCCGAAGATATTAACATAAATCTACACGTAAATTCTATAAGAAATTAACTCGCTAATGGTTTATTAAGAAAAACAATATCCGTATTTTTTTAGAATAATTAAGTATAATAAATAATTAATTCGGTTAATCTCTAAATGATGTTTATCATTTTGCAACTCACCAAGAACACGAAGCGCACAGACATCTTTGAATTTGAGAAGTATTTGCAATATTGAAAACCTTGTCTTATAATAAAGTAATGTTCCTATTTATCGTCTGACAGACAAAGCGATACTGCTGACTGTTTGAAAATAGTGTTTATAAATACAATACAAGCAGGAAGTCACGTGTCATATCAAGATTTCCCTAAACGTTTGATGTAAAATTAGCTATATAACTACAGGTACATGACTACCGTTCAAAATCGTTTTTCATTGGACAAGCTCTAAGGCCGGGTGGTTATACTAAAATCCAGATCGCTAAATTTAAATGCCATACAAAAATGTATGTGTTTTTTTTTTTCAAATGTCTTGCCATTTATGAAATGAACACCGCATTACGCAAAATAGCAGGTAATGCAGTGACTTTAACATTTACTGTATGACACGGGTTGAACGTACATGGGAAGGCGGAAGAAGGAAGCCGTCTAACTTCGAAGATGCTGCGGTCCATTTTACCACCGTGGAAAAATGCCATCTTTGATACAGGATTAAATGAATTACATCATATCTGTCAAGCGTAGGATATTAACTATCTCTCTCTCTCTCTCTCTCTCTCCCCCACCCCCCTACTTGTCTAGACTACACTTGGTTGCACTTGGTTGCACTAATTAGTTAAATCTCTCTCTCTCTCTCTTTCTGATTAAAAGAACATGTATAGCAGGTGAGTAAGAAACTTATGCATGCATCGTCGAATGCACGCTGCTGATGTGGATATTAAGTGTCGGGTATTATTAAAAAGCCTTATAAAAGGTATTATTGGTATTTATTATTGTTCACACTTCACAGCGGGGGAGAATGGGTGACGATCCGCATGATATAACCAACACGGAAGTTTACATTGGATTTGAGATACATTCATTGCACAATTGAACGGGTACGTGTACTTATTTTTACTAAATCCGATCTGGAGAAATAGTAAACCCATAGCCGTGAGATTTTGGGGGGAAAAACCCAGTACTGTCAATTGTGAAATGTTTCAAAATATACAATACAGAAAAGTAAATACTTTGAAGGGTTCCACATTTTATATCGTGTATATGTATTGCAAGTATACATACTTTGGATGGCATTATTTTGGCTGTCATTTGGAGCATTTGTCTACATGTATATTAGACATTAAGTGCTGCCTCATGATCTATTATATATCCCTTAGTGCGTGCGTTTGTCTAACGACATACACATCTGTATAAATGTGCTGCCGAAAATGACATTGCAGTTTTCATTAAACTGTAATTTGTTTTCTAGCAAAAATAAAAAAAAATGAAAAATAAAAATAAAAAACGTTGTATAAGCATGACATTCACTGAAGTTTCGTTCCCAGCTGTCCAGCTGTTAACCTTTAGTGACGCTGACAAGGCAACATATCGCAAAGTAAGAAAGTAAGGAGTGTTTAACATGCTCCTGTCTCATTACACATACCGGAACACGCTCGTCATGATCAAAACTAACTGTTGCTTAAGGTCGCTTTAACAAAAATATATATTTACCAAAAAAAAAAAAAAAATAGATAAAAGAAAATTCATATAACAAGTTCACATGCATTTTGTCGAAGTTTCAATATACATGTGATATACATATACTCAAATTTACGGTCTTAAACGTGCACAAAAAAGTTTACTAGTATTAAGACTTATTTTTGCGAAAAATTTGATTGCTACATTTTAAATGAAAAACAAGTATTAGCCTGCTACCTGTTTTGAGGGGGTGGGGGTACTTAGTTTCGCTAATTAGTTATTTGAAAATACTTAGGTTAAATTCTAAACAGTGAATGAATAAAGCAACATGTGACCTTTCGATGGGGATTAATTGACTAAACAAGGAACAGATAGACATGTGAAACTTTGAACAATTTGAAGACACACATTGCATGTCGTTGCCGGGGTACATACATCCGCCCACAGTATAAAAACCATTTCTTGAAGAGGAAATACATTTTGAAAATATTGCTAAAGGTTCAATAGTGGTCGGTTTTATTAAGGTGGGGATGCTGGTCGAACAGTATACCAGCAGTGTGTGGTAAGTTGTGGGTGGCAACGGGAAAGAAAGTGTACACTGACTACAACATGAACAGATCTTGATAATCCAAACTGTGGATCAAAGGACCGGAAATCAAACGGAGAACCATCGTTGTATGTGAATCAAGAGGGGTTAAGGAGGGGAGGCTGGTATGTTACCAGAAGCAGGATAAGTACTCTCAAGTCGCTAGATGGAGTCCCTTTCATGATAGGAAAACCTGATTACATTTAGTTTCAATATTCTTTTTCATCTAAACAAACATGCTCGTGTCATTGGTCTGTAGAAATAATCATAAACGTTTTTAAGTAGATTAAGTTAGTAACTTATTTATTATTCTGACGTTTGCATATAAACATGTACAGTTTCATAGACAATACAATAAAAAGCATAACTGGGAAACATTTCAAACTGCCTATGATATTCATCTAAATAATATACAAAGTAGATCTTATTTCCCTGGATGACCGCAACTCTAATGGGGTCCTTTATCACAGACTTGATTATGAGAGAGAGATTGTCCCTAACGTGTTTACTGAACTTTCCCAAAACTTAATCAATTGAGTCCGTAAAATGATATAGAGTAGATCTAACTAACAACAGTTATTAATAGCAAAGCAAAATCTGAGAACATTGTACGGTTCCTATAAAATATATCGACATTATGATGCCATATACAGGAGACATTTGTTTGCTTTAAATGGAATACAATTTTAATATTTTCACGAGCGCCAATTCCGTATCTACTCAAAAACAAACAAGTTTCTTTTTACTTTATGCTAACTGCTGACAAAAGAATGGTACTATTAAGTTCATAAGTAAAAAGTAGTTCTGGCAAATCTATATCACTCACACTGTCAGATATGGATTTTTTTTCTCCTCACTGATAGAACACAGTATTGCATCAGTTAGCATAAAATGGATAAATAAATATTTTTTTTTCTTACTGATATTGATACTTTTTAAAATATGATATCGTCAAGAATACCTAGCTGTAAAGCACTATCCTGTTAATAGGAGGTTGGTTGTGATATAAAAATGTTCAGAAAGTACTGATTTACATATAGGCCTTTTCATCATGAGCATTTTCGTTATTCGAAATTCTTAGCTTTTGCATAATTAATTTTCTGAATATTTTCAGCTAAATCTTATTTTAGTGTGTGTGTGTGTGTGTGTGTGTGTTTCCTCTATTTATATTTTTTTCTTAGCTTTTTGCTTAATCATTTTTTCATACAATTTGAGTAAAATAGCCATTTGAGTTCTTCATAGATCAATATCTCAGAAATATACGTATTAATGATATTAAACGACCTTAATATCCTGAGCGTTTGATGTCTATTAGTTAAAAATATCAATTTTGTAGTTTCTTTTTCTTTATCTTATCAGTTTCTTGTTACTTAGTTATTTCACTATTCTGTGTAATTCCAACCTCTGTGATTTACAATGTATGATTTTGACGAGGTACATAATATGTTTTTGCCAATAAGATATTTTGACATGACTGAATTGACTTTTTCTAGCGATTGTGGTAATTAAACGTGATTATGTGTGGTGCACCATTCCTGCGGAGTACACCACTTTCTGTCTCACGTCCCAAAATCGCTGAAATACAGACGGCGGGACTTAAAACCACTTGATAAACACTGAAGCTCACGTTCCCTTCATCTATATCATCATATGACACATGAGGATAAGACACTGATTTCTGTTTGATATATTTATCTTTACAAGGAAACCGGTTTTAATTGTTTTCACTTTGATCATTAGGCCAGAAATGCCTATGCAATTCTTTTTAACTCAATCATGAATTCGACAAGGCCCTTGCGGTCCAAGACAGGCACACGTCGTGTGTGTGTTCTGGAAGGAGAACATGTCTAGGTTGAATTTAAATACATGAAATACATATAGTAGTAGTAGACAATTAGTCCAGACTTAACACAATTAATGTTAACATTAGACAAGTTTGATATGATACCCGGATATCATCCAGTGAGGGTGGTAACGCCATCAATCCATAAACCAGTCGCGGCGCGATAATGTGCACATCATCCGAGATGGAAAAAATATTCGTCTTCTGCCAAATGAACACACACACACACACTGGACAGAAATGTGGCATATTTGGCATATGTGCATATGTGACAGAAAGGATGCAAATTATCACTGAGAGGAAATCACACGGGTCACAAAGACATATGTAATAGGTGTACTATATGCTGAAAATTCCAGTACCGGAATGGCCCAGTCTATATAAAGGTCCGATCTGAAAAAGCCTGCCTTATTAATAACGGGATTTAATGAAATAATGAATAGTTATATTATTTTATCAATCATGATTATTAATGATAACTATAATATTCATTGTATGCTTTTTACATAATACGAGTGTTTTAATCAAAACAACATTATGCTTTCTCTCTCTTGGCCGAATTTGGGACCCGACGACGGCAGTTTTTTTTTTTTCTTTTTAATTTAGAAAACGACCAAAACGAATTATGGGTTAATAAAACCATGCGGAATTGTTATAATAATTGTTATGAGACGTGTTACAAAAAGAAAAAGACAAATTTGATTTTGATTAAAGTCTCCATAGTAAGATCTATTTAGCACTTTTTTTCCAGACGATGAGCAATGCAAGGGGGGTGTGGGGGGGGGGGGGGGGGGGGGGGGGAAGAAGCTTATTGGGATAAATAGCACGTTTTGGGAAAATTTAAAGAATTTAAAGACATTTTCCAAATAGAGGTCACATATATGAACGGCCCCTTGATAAATTAGGGGGAAAACATGAATAAGACACTTGGGTTAGAATCTTCTTAATAATACAACACGTTGAAGGTAATTAAAAAAGTTATAAAAATGAATTTATTTATTTCCTCCCAATTTAAACAGGTTCAGTGTTCCGTGGCGAACAGATAAATACGCTCTTCGTCGACCCTGGCATCGTTTAGAGAGAGAGAGAGAGAGAGAGAGAGAGAGAGACGGAGGGGGTATTATACATAAGGATAAACAAAGTAAGGCTACTTTTTCAAAACTTCTTATATGTCAGATGGCTGATTTCTGCCATCGCGCATGGTAGCTTTTCGAGCGAAAAGTCGAAAATTCCTAGTTTTCGCCAATTGAAATATTGCTATGTCGTCCTACATAGTAATTTCCCTTCGAATTTTCGACAATTCGCGTGTTCAAAACGAAACTACAACGCGAAATATTTCGACCCTTCGCCCCACCATCGGTACATAATAACCACCATACTATTCAATTAAGATAAATCAAGGAAACTGTTTCATAAAAAAGTTCGTAAATTAAGACTAATTGTATGCTTCATGTTGATATGATGATGGAATTGTAGAAGACGATCATACACATGGTTATGGTGGCATGGAGGTGACATTTTTTTCCAACGTAGCACTAAATTAAGGAAACGATATCGAGATACCATCTTGTGCGAACGAGAAATTATTTTGAGGGATCAATTCACGTATCTTGTTGGGGCGCATCGTCGATTACCCCCGGCTGACTTATTCCGTTTCTATCGATCGGCCGTGGGTATTCGACGATGGTTGTGGCGAGGAATAAAATATTATCATATGGGAACGAGATATAGTTACATTGAGGGAACGAGAAACTCGTGAAAATATCTGGAAATTGCATTTTCCATCAACACAATAATATCGCGAAATTAGTTGACAATAATATGCGATTACGATTATATTGTTTTTTTCTCACAAGAAATATCGTATTTCTAGACTCGTATTAACGCAACGTCACGAAGGGAAGTAACTGCAGCGGAAAAGGTACTGATAAATCTCTCGAGTGATAACATGTATCAACACCGATTCATTACAAATGGCGGAAATTTTAACAAAATCGGGAAGCTCTTAAAACATTCCGTTGATTATCGCATCTCCTGATGCAATTGTTTTGAATAGCGTATGCTTTTGGGGTAACATGTCATCCAAACGGAAACGTGATAGTGAAGACGATGGCTTATCCACGCCTTCTGCAAAACTGGCGAAACAAGAAGAAGGTAAATAAGTGGGTGGGGTTAAAATAATTTAAATAAACAATAGTTACACTGTCATAAAATTTTGTTTTTAAAGGTTCAGACATATGTATTGTTGATTTGGATTAATTTAGTGTTTACAGGGTTAAACCTATCTGTAATTTACTTTGCCTTAACAATTTTCAGTGATTTAGGCAGATAAGGTCCTGCAATATTGAGCTATGATCTTTGTGTGATTATAAGTCAGCACCTTGGGTTGCTTCATTTCTTTTATGGGTCACAGCTGGAGGTGAAACGGTATAGGACCATCACACTCACAGTGCGGTACATGGTCTTCAGTATGGTAGAGAATCAATTACTTTTCTGGGCACCTACACGAGACTTAGTAGACTAACACTGTTTCCCTTGACAGCGCCTCCCAGTCATAGTCGTCATTGATTGTTTCAGGAGTAACAAGTAGAAGTAGGTTCTTTTGCAAGTCATAATTGTTTTAAAATTTGCGTGTAAACTGTGATATCTTTTGACGCCCTCTTGATAGAAAGGCAAAGTACTTTAAAATCTTTATCCTACAGAACTGGTGTGTGTCAATAATTCTAACACCATCTACATCTGTGCTTTCGTTTGTATCTGGAAATAATGTAAGTCAAGACAGAATGTTGCATTTCATTAGATACACAGTAGCTATTGAGAAGACAATGGTCACTCCCTCAGCATATGCAGATTTATAATTATGTATGTACCGAATCCACAAAGATATTTACTGAACTGCAAGACAAAAGTACTGTGGTACAGTCTTGTACCGTTTCAGTCCTAGTGACTGCTGGTTAAGGTACAATGGAGTTACATAGCACACCTTTCTTTGATGGGGTAAGGTAACCACTAGGCTTGCCATTAACGTGATGGGACAGGTACAGATTATAGGAATAACTTACAAAAGAGCAAATCTTTCAAAATCTCTACTCAGGATCACAGGTACTTGAGGAAAGGGCCATTTGGTCCCCACCCCCTTTACGCAAATAATGCTAATTTTTATCACCCATGTCTGTATCATTAAAAAAGTCATGATAAACTCTAGATAATAAACCAGAGATTCAGATTGGATTGGCCCTTCGGTCCAGGGCCGTTAATAGCTACAGATGACCGGAAAAAATAAACTCAGTACGCCCATCGGGCCGATAAAAATACAGATAATCAGACAATGTGACCGACAAATTTCTGTAATGGACGGTGAAATTTTGACAATTAACCCTTTACTTCATCTAGAGACTCATTCTGACGCATATACTTGTTACTTCATACAGACGCATTTTGACTCAAATACTCGTAACTCCATGGAGACTCAAATTGATGCTGTCGGTTTTTAACAGCATAAAAGTTCCTTATCGGCAAAAAAGACTAAATAGCATTGTTGCTGTTGAAACTTTAATCATGTTAAAAATGTGTTTGTTCTGAAAATAATTACGTTAGAAATGATTTTTGATACTTGCGGTCGCCGGTTTGTATGCGTGTTCTTAGGACTCGTACGTTGTGAGAATTTCGACCACCGGAAAGATCGATATTTTCCACAGTTTTTACGTATACGTATGTTTCTTTTTCATAATTACATGATTCTTTAAAATTAATTACATATATCAATCAATAAAATCAGGAATATGACTAAATAAGTAGAATGATGCATGTCAGGTTTTCGTTTTTTTTCTTCATGCTATTCAAGTTTTATCCAGTTGAAAATTACCTATGCAAATTTATTCTTCTCGTGCTTTTTTTTAAACAATAAAGAACCAATAGAATTGTCAGATACCATAAATCACGTGCCAAAAGATGTGGTCATTTGATTGTCTAAACAAGTGTCGTTAAAACCGGAAATCGACGAGTCTTCCAAGAAATAAACAGGCCACTTTCAAATTAGACCGTATTTATAAGAACACGACTGTCGCAGAATGGAAAATCATTCTGACGAGTCTGATTTTTCAGATTTTGCTGAATTCGCCTTAGGATTTGATTAGATAGAAAGTCATATAAATTACAATTCTATGTTTATTCAATTTGATGAACAATCAAAATATCCTTATATGTCCAATCTTTCTCTCACTCATCATCTTCAAAATCCCAGAAATATGAATGATCTTTTTTTTTAAAAAATTGAAAAGATATATTACATGTATATATTTGCTTTTATTTGTAAGATTTTTTTATGCTTAAGGGTTGGGTGGGTTCTCTTTTGTGACACTAATTTCATGCTGAAGAAATGCATCCCTCCAGGTACTAACTTGAATAACAATTATTTATTTCATTCCTATTGATAACAAGGTATAAAAGATAGTCATAACAACATATTTACCCAGGAAATTATTTAACTGACTGAAGTTCTGAAATAATATTGAATGATATATTTAAAAGCAAAAAAAAAAAAGTATGAATAAATAAAGTAAACTTGAAAGTGTCATTAATGTCTTATAAATCATTTTGCTATAACAAATTTGTCCGAAGTTTTTCTTGTAATTTAGGACAAATGACTTAATAAAAAACTGACCATTTAGGACAACTGTCCTAAGGAAAGTGGGTCCAATCTGAATCACTGTAAACAACAGGTTACCAACTTCAGCAGGATGCTGAAGGGCACCCATGGGGAATAAGTGTCAAAAATCAATTAAAAATGTGCCCATCGATGATATTGGAGTGTTCCAGCTGTCAGCGGATAATTTTCCTTCATAACTGTTCACATGAAAAATAGATATTATTATGTTTATTGCCTAAAATTTCATGATTCCTACTTGCAATTAAGCTATTTTAAACAATAGAACCTCGATCAACGGAAGTGAACCCAGAACTACATCTATGATGTTATCGCTGAAGAAGGTCAACTTCGACTGAGAAAAATATGTTGCGATTGTATATAGTAGTATTAGTACAGAACGGGAAGGTAAGAGTGTTCCAAATATATATTTAAAACACAATAACTTTGGAATACTCTTACTTTTCTGTTCTGTACATAAACAAATCGCAACATCTACTTTGAAACGCTGACCTCATAGGTTCACTTCATTTGATCGAAGTTCCAATGGGGTTAAATCACTTAATCCCCAGTCGAAATCTTGACATTTCATACATAAAAGATAATTGTATTTTTATTTCTTGTGAACAGTTATGATGATCAATTATCCGTTGACAGTGGGAACTCACCAATATTACCGATGGACACGTTTTTCATAGATATTTTGACACTAATTCCTGATAGGTGCCCTTTAGTATGCTGCTGAAGTTGGTAACCTTGTTCTTTTATAGTATAACATTAGAGGAGTTTTTTTATTCATATCAACACTGATAGTAGATGTTAAATTTATTTGAATATGAATATTTTTATACATATACTCTGATGTAAATAGCGAATTCATATTGAAAACCGCTATATTGAAAGCGCTTCGTGTGTGTGTGTGTGTGGAAAAGGTGGGTGGGGGCACCAAACAGGGTCCTGTTCTCAAGTACCTGTGCTCAGGATAAATTTGATAATTCTTGTATTTATGTGTGATTTAATAACCATTATTGGTTAATGATGATGTGACTTTAATGTAAAAAAAAAAAAGATTCTGATGAAAACATATACCCAAATTAAGATGTACCCAGTCATTTTTTTGTTTAAAAAAAAAAAGAAAAGCTAACCAAATTTTACATTAAAAGTACAATGCTTGTTTTTAAATTTTAATTCCAATGCTGACTTATAAGACCGTATGAACCAATGTGCATTTGGACTTATTATAGTTAAATTTTGAAAAAATTGGCTAGAAAGGTTAAAAATGAGGTTTTGATGAGGATGAGTTTTTACTTTTATAAGTATCATTTCAGTCATTGAGTTTTAATTTTAAATATAATAAACAATGTTCACCACTGATGCTTTCTATTTATGACATATATTTAGATATAATGTACCAGCTGCTTTTATTGTCTTGTCAATGTGTTGTCCTAATTCCGGTTACTTATTAGCAATAGTTTGGTTATAATGAATACATTAAAGTCATGTAGTTCTCAAACTCGTAATTTCTTCTAATGAAGACAATGATATTTTCAAATAGTTTTATAATTATGATTGCATCCATAAGATTAAAAAAGGTTAATGCTTTCAATATATTTTAGTATTGTTCATATTATTTTGCAATTTAGCCATGTGCATGTTTTTTTGCTGTTAAAATGAGTTCACATTGAATTCTGTCAGTGAGTGAGTGACATAACATTTTCTTTTGTTTTAAAATTTACATAATGAAATATGAAGGTGTCTAGTCAAACCAATGTTTCATATATGTTTTAAGTTAAACTTAATTATCTATCCAAATATAATAAATTTATGCATTTTAATTTAATAATTTTATAGATGATCAAATAGAAATATGGGGGATAAATACAAAGATTCATTTAGTCGCAATATATAACTTTTAATAAATAGTGATATATCTAAAGATATGTAAGGCTTATTAATAATATTTATTACTTGGCTGTTCAGGGCTTTTTTCCTTCTATATTAGAGGCCGATCTTCGAAGACTTCCCAATTGTAAAAAGGCTATATTTTTCCCAATTTTGGCCAAAAGAATTCCCAAAATCTAATGATAAAATTCCCAATATGTTCCAACTATTTTTCTCCTTAAACCTATAAGCAAATATTCATTAATACAGAGAAAAAAACCCCCAGTAATGCAGTTGTTTCCGTAATGCACAAAATTATACGTCACTCTACACTGCATACTACTTAAAGTAAAGCACCTGCTGTTCGGTGACGCAATATTACTGTGTATACATGTGAATTGAGTCTACCTTTTTCCCAAAACGCCCCGAAATCGCGTTTCAATTTCCCAAAATAGAAGGCTAAGGCCCCTTCCCAAATTTCGGAAAAAAAGCCCTGCTGTTTGTTATTTTTATGTGACACAGTACATATTGTAAGTTTCCAATGATGATATACTTTCAGTCACAAGGTCAGGCAGGGTTAGGAAAAAGCCTGCCAAATTCATAGAGGATAAAATTGAAGAAATAGATGTGAAACCAGAGATTAAGACTCCTAGACCTACAAGTAATGTTTCCCAGGTTTTGATGGTATCACCTCCTATTCAACAAGCCAAGCCAGTCTCACCAACCCCTCCAGCGAAAGTTGTCATGATGGATTTTTCACAGAGTCAGAAGGAAACATCATTGAAAGATGATTCTTTTGATGAAGATGCTGGAAAAAATGCTGGACGTGTTGGGAGAGTATGTTTCAAATTACTGTCAACAATTATACTATTGTTTTTCTGTTACATTGGTTTTAAAGCAAGTCTACAATTCAGTCTTGATATCAATAAACAGGTATACTTATCTAAGCTCATACATGTTACATACTTCGTGGATTTTTATGCCCCCACAAAGTGGGGTGCATATAGCGTTGCACTTGTCCGTCCGTCCGTCCGTCCGTCCGTCAGTCCGTCAGTCCATCAGTCCGTCAGTCCATCAGTCCGTCAGTCCGTCCGTACGTCCCGAAATCTTGTGAACGCAACTCCTCTTAAACCGGATGGCAGATTTTGCTTAAACTTCCAGGGATGAACAACCTTAATGTGTAGATGGTAGTAAAGAAAGGAATTTTCGCGGCGACCAAATTTAACAGAATTATGGCCCTTTGTTGATTTGTTCACTATATACCATATAGAAATTTTGTGAACGCAACTCCTCTTCAACCGGATGGCAGATTTTGCTTAAACTTCCAGGGATGAACAACCTTAATGTGTAGATGGAAGTAAAGGAAGGAATTTTCGCGGCGACCAAATTTAACAGAAATATGGCCCTTTGTTGATTTTTTCACTATATACCATATAGAAATTTTGTGAACGCAACTCCTCTTCAACCGGATGGCAGATTTTGCTTAAACTTCCAGGGATGAACAACCTTAATGTGTAGATGGAAGTAAAGGAAGGAATTTTTCGTGGCGACCAAATTTAACAGAATTATGGCCCTTTGTTGATTTTTTCACTATATACCATATAGAAATTTTGTGAAAGCAACTCCTCTTAAACCAGATGGCAGATTTTGCTTAAACTTCCAGTGATGAATAACCTTAATGTGTAGATGGAAGTAAAGGAAGTAATTTTTTGCGGCGACCAAATTTAACAGAATTATGGCCCTTTGTTGATTTGTTCACTATATACCATATAAATAATTAAATTGATTCAGTTTGGTACAGAAGACTATCTGAATCTCTGCTTAATTATCGCCAGTGTGTGACATTACCAACACACTTAAGTGGATCTATTATTGATCTTGTCTATGTAAAAGATGAGTTGCCACAGCCAAAAGTAACTGTATACCCAACATATTTCTCTGATCACAGCATTGTGTTCCTGCAGTTTTAGGAGACCAGACATGTGTTTCAAAGTTTTGTTTTATTCAGACACTAATATTGTATTCCATCTGTAAAGAAACCAAATATGATGCCTCAAGAGTTAGGTAACTTTTTTATCATTAATACATAATTGAGGAAATTTCAACTGAAACGCTATAATAAGAACAGAATTTTGTAGACATTAAATGAAGCTGCTCTTGTTTACGAGCACATCTGCACAGTGGGGGCATCCGTGTCCTTTGGACACAGTTCTAGTTTTTTATTTGTTAAATGTTAGGTACTTAGGTCTTACATATTTTTTGTGGTTTACTTTATTATAATGAAGTAAGAGATGTAAAACATTGGATCAGATATTTAAGATTATCCTCTGAAATTGCTTTTTCAATGATCAATATTTTATCAGATTTATTCAACATGTCAAATATTAACAGAATGGCACTAGTTAGAAGTCAGATCACAATATCAGAATTTATTTCATGTTTTAAGTAGAATTATGTTTTGTTAAAGGTATTATAAAATTATTGATCACTCAGTTATGTACTGTTAACCATTGATTTGTATTAAAACAAGAGACTTGAATCCTGCTCATTTGAATATATTTTTCTTGTTGGTTTAGGCAAGGAAAAAATCAGCAAAAGTTCTAGAAATGGAAGAGTTTGAAGAGGCAGAAAAGAAACAAGTAAACAAAAAAGATGCAACAAAGAAAGTCAAGACTCCAGGATCTCCTACATTTCTCAATCAGAAAGGTGTTCCAAAACAGGGTGTATTGCCAGGACCATCAGTTGTGTCAAGGATTTTAACATCCCCATCAGCAACCCTTAAAATCAAAGACATTCAGACTGCTCCAAAAATTGAGACTGTGTCTCAGATTGCACTGCAACTGTCACCACAGAAGAAGTCACCGTTGATGACTACCCCTAAATCACCTGTAGCAGCAGTTGTAACCTCTCCAGAAGGAAAGGGTAGTGTGATCAAGCTCTTGCTAAGTTCACCAACCCAGTCTGCCAACCCAATCCTATCTACCACATCTGTCTCCCAGCTGTCTCCACCAATGGATCGAACTCCGACAGTCTCCAAGAAAAAGGCAAAAGCAAAGGACAAGTCCAATGCACAGTCAGATCTGAAAATAAAACAGGCGTTGAAACTGGCCCAAGTTTTTCCAGGGCAAACTGATGCTGACTTCTCTCCAATAAAACAAGCTTTGTCAATAGATACAAGTATTGTGAAAACAGACACTAATGAAGAACTTGATGAAAAGGGTGGTTCCAAACATTCATCAAAAGATGCAAAGGTTAAGAAGGGTAAAAAAACAAATGTGAAAGATGAAACAGTGTTCATGCCACCCCCTCTACCATCACCTAATGTGATTCATGTTGGAGCCATGAATATGGGACTTGAAATTAAAAATGAACCTGAAGGTCAGAAAAAGAAGAAATCAAAATTGAAATCAGAGTTAGAGCGGCAAAAAGAAAAAACACATCAGTTGGGTATGGAAGATGCCATGATGGATGATGAGTTTGGACTTGATATGTCTGAAATTACGTTAGGTGATGCAGGTGATGATTCCTTTATGGATATTGATGACGATGACTTAGTGCTACCAGATGAGGATGATATTGACACTATGAGACCTAAGTCTAAATCTGCAAAGAAGAAAAAGCTGAAGACTGGAAAGGGAAATGTAGCAATGCTAGGAGATTCTGGTGAGTGACTATGGTGAGGGGTTTTTGTTTACAAACTAGACATAAATCAGCTTGGTCAGATGAAATATGTTACAAACTAATGTTTGAATAGTTGGTTTAAGGTAATGATTTTTAAATTAATGAAATGTAAATATCTTAATATGAAAAGGCTACACTGTCCTTTGTTTTCATTATTCTGTACATAAATTGCACACTGAATAAACACTTCACCGTCAGCCAAGATTTGATTCCTAGCACTGAATTTATAGAGGATTTCTACTGACAAACAGTTGCATCAAATGCTTACTGGCTAATTTTCAGTTTCCTTTAAATAGTTTAATCACAGGGTTTACTGCAGTAATAGACAATTTACTAAGCAATTGGAAATTTTGTTTTCTATACGATATCGCAGATCCAATATAATGTGCTCAATTGTAAAGTGAAATTTAATATACTGGTAACATGTTATATCTTTAGACTAAATATCTGTAGTTTGTAGTTGAATGTGGGTGCATTTTTACAGAGTTTTAATACTGTCCAATATAATTTGGTATAATTTGGTAGACTTTAACCCTTTCCCTCATAGAGGAAACCATGAAAAGACCTATGCGAACAACATAAAACCAGATCAGCCTGCGAGTAACTGGAAGGCTGATCAGGTTTTATGCTGTTCGCTGCTCCTCAGTGGTCTGGAAATGAGGACTTTATAATTAAATTTGGTAAGGTTTAACTGTGGTTTTCTGCAGATCAGGCTTTATGTGGTACCTATTGAGGGCGTCAAAATGAGTCTATATGAGGGAAAGGGTTAACTACATGTATACTTGTACAGTGTTTCAATGATATCATTATACACCTTCAAATAAGTTTAGGAGGAGTCAATCCGTTGATTTGTTGGGATGTCCGTCCATCCGTGGCTAAAATCAAATCTTGTGACGCAAACCACTTCTACATTACTTGAGCAATTCAGCTCAAATTTTGCATATGCATTTATGATGACATTATTTTTATGTGCATCTTCCAAAGAATAACAGAATTTTGGTCCCTTGTTGAACTTTAAAAGAAATCTGTTGGTCCAAGGCAAAAATCTAAAAAAAAATTATGTGCCTTAAGGCTTTTATAGAAAGAATTTTTATGGCCCCTGGATTGAACTATTTTAAGGTTTTGATGCCCTGACTCCCAGAACCCTTTGTGTTACTGTTAAGATCACTGTTTAACATCTTTTGTTCAATTAAAGCCACATGCCAGGAGTATTCATCACCTAAAGTAACAGCTCTAGTTTGAAATAGAGTCGAATATACAATATGTGCAAGATATTTTTATAGAGGCTTGATTTTACGACTGCATGGAGCTATCCTTATGGTACTTGTAAGTTGTTAATTTCAGCCAGTGCAAAATACTGTGTGATGTAGTGAACAATTCCTATAATAAGCATAACTTGAATTTTCTAGTAGTAATTTAATACTTTTGGAAATCTTGCCACTGCACCAATGAATCTGTTATTCTTACTAGTCAGTGTGTGAGTCATTCCTTAATGCAAAAGTTGGTTTTTACTTGGCAATGTCTTGGAAGAAAAAACACCTTTATTTGTCCTTGTTTCTTATTCTTATGCCTTGCAAACTGTTAATTACAAAGATTTATTTACCAGTGCTGGATGCTTTTCCACGATGACAACACTTACAAAATTTGAAGGAATTTTTGGGAAATCTTGCAAATTTTATTTGAAGTCCACTTAATGAATTTCCTGCTGATCCCCTTGAACCTGTCTTTCCTAGTTTCCATGTTTGTTTCTAAGATTGCAGTGGTATTATGTGTTCTAAATAATTTAAAAGATGTTTCCTCAATAGAAAGGAAAATGTTTTCTTATAGTGCATGTACATGTACTTATAAGGAAATACATTGCATTGTAGTGTAGAATGACCCATGAATAAAGTTTTGTCAATTTGTCTGGCCATATATAATTACCATTAACTATTCTTAGAACTTACGGAAACATTTACTTATTTTGACATTAAGAGTCTGATGTTGGTCTATATGGTTCAACTTGTTTTGTGTTGTTTTTTACAAACATTTAACCATTAAAGAGCTCTATGGATCTGTATGACTGGCGTAGCATCAGATATGGGTAAGAGTACATTGCAGACTGATCAGGATCATACTGTTCACTACTCATCAGGAGGAAACACTATAATCCTGTTGAGGAGGAAAATTGTTTTTGAAAATGGTTTGAACTGGTTTTCCTAATGGTGATGTTAAATGCAATATCTTAGTGTTTATTGGTTTATTTATCTAAACAGAAAGTCAGACACTTAATGGTATTTTCTCTGTTTCATTTAGATGGGGATCTTGTCATGGATTTTGCAAGGATGAAGTCTGACAAGAGTGATGAGAAAAAGAAGAAGAAGCAGTTGAAGGAACAGGCAAAGGAGTTAGAGATGGCCTCCAAAAAGAAGAGAGCCCCTACAGCCTATATGTTGTGGTGTAATGTTAACCGTCCCAAAGTTGTGGCAGAGAATCCTGGCATTGGTGAGTGAGATATTGTAACTGTAGGAAGTAGTCACTAGTCATTTGCTGACATGAATTTCTGGAATTTACATCCTATCTACAATATTTTAATCTTTTTGGGTCTTTTTGACTTTGGGGAAAAGTTGTACTATTGCCATGACACAATCAAGTGTTACACCAAGTTACATTATCCAGATGTCAGGTCAACCAGTACTTCAACTAGACATTTTGTGCAAAAAACTTAATGTTAAGTGAAACTTATAAATATATTTATCTACCATTCATGATGCATTGTAGCCTAAAAACAATTAAGTATTTATGTAAATGAAACCATTACTTTTGATGGTATTTTATTTTCAGTCATTAACTATGATATAACAAAGTGATACAAAAAGTAAAATAAAACAGTTGTATGTTTAGTATTCAGTGTCCTTAGTCTGAATGTTTGTTCTAGGAAAGTGAATATAATTGAATTTTTAAAAACTCTCATAAGATGATCAGAGTCACATTGAAGAGTTGAAGACATAAGGAAGGGATCATAAAACATTGTAGTAACAGTAAAAAGTTTGTAATTAGTCCCCTACTGTTGTTTACACTGGTGGGGACTATAGGTTTGCCCTACTTCTGTCTGTCTGTCTGCCCTCTGTCTGTCTGGATGTCTGGAAATCTGGATCCCACAATAATTTAAAAACCATTTAAGGTAATATTATAAAATTTTATTATGAATAGATAGCAGTATGGAGATTCTGCATGTCACTTTTTTTTCTCAGACCAAATTTCTGGTTGCTATGGTAATAGAAAAATAATGCACCTCACCGGTAGGGGACTCATGTTGCGTGCAACACCATTTGCTTGTTTTACTAGATTGTACCAGTAATATAAAGAATTTTTTGTCTGCATGTATTCGATGCCATGTTTTATTTTGGTAAAGTTATAACGTGTTTGATGCTTGATCTGTCTGTTACAGATTTTTCAAGTATAAGTAAAACACTTGGGGAGATGTGGTCCACTTTGTCAGAGAAGGATAAGATGGTAAGGAACTTGATGTCAGAGGTTGTACTGGATACAGTTGGAAGTGGTTGTGGTTGGGAGGAAAATGCTGTTAACTTTGTCTCACACATCAAAAGAATGGACTGTGACAGAAAGTGTAATGGTTAAAGCACATGCTTGTAACCAATGCAGCTTGGGTTCAATCCAATGATGCAACATTTTAGTGATTTTGAAGATATAGTAAGATATTGGTGTTTCATTTTTATCTTAAATCTTTTGCAATAGTATGAAGAAAAAGCTGATTTTGTCTTTAACTTTCATAGGGGATGCAATTACTTAAAAATTCAGTGTCCTCTGTCTAATTGTATTTGTCATATATATATTTAGAATTTATTTGTTTAGAATATCTGTATGATAGAGGTGTGTTCATCTTTTATATAAATACTCTAGCTATGGAAAAGGAAGGCAAAGAAGGCAGCAGGTAAGGGATCCACTCTCATCACGACTGGGAAGGCCACTGCACAGAAGGTGGTCAGTCAGGCTCCGGCCGTGATCACGTCTCGTCCGACCGTGGTGACTGCTCAGAAGGTCCAGCCTGCCCTGGCCACAGCCCTGCTGGCTGCCAAACAACAGCCCAAACCTGTGGTGGACGATGTTGCCCTACCTGTGAAGGTAAGATCAGGGAAGGTTGCCCTCAAGATAGTGTCCAGTGTAGATTTATCCACTACATGCTCCATTGTTATGTGAATACCTATATAACACTGTTCATACCTTGAACACAAAGGCATTTAACATTGATATATTAGAATTAAAATACTGTTTGAAATCTTTATTTTAGATGTCAAATAAACGTATTTTTATGCTCACCGAAGGTGACGCATATAGTCGCCGCTTCGTCCGTCCGTCCGTTCATCCGTCCCACTTTCCTTGTCCGGACTATTTCTCAGGAACTAACGGCTTGAATTCAACGAAACTTTTATCGTCAGACCCGGTTCCTAAATTTTTCAAAGAGTTATGGCCCATTGACTTTTCGGCCTATAGTACATATTGCATGATTCTTGTCCGGGCTATTTCTCAGGAACTAATGGCTTGAATTCAACAAAACTTTATGGGAAGCTTTATTACCAAGAGGAGATGCGCATATCGTCAGCATGACCCGGTTCCTAAATTTTTCAAAGAGTTATGGCCCCTTGACTTTTCGGCCTATAGTACATATTGCATTATTCTTGTCCGGGCTATTTCTCAGGAACAAATGGCTTGAATTCAATGACACTCTATGGGAAGCTTTATTACCAAGAGTAGATGCGCATATCGTCAGCATGACCCGGTTCCTCAATTTTTCAGAGTTATGGCCCCTTGATTTTTCAGCCTATAGTACATATTGCATGAATCTTGTCTGGGCTATTTCTCAGAAAATAATGGCTTGAATTCAACGAAACTTTATGGAAAGCTTTATTACCAAGAGAAGATTTGCATATCATGGGGGTAACTTTGTCCCTCAATTTTTCACAGAGTTATGGTCCTTTGACTTTTATGCAAACGGTATATCTAGTATGATTCTTGTCCGGGCTATTTCTCAGGAACTAATAGCTTGATTTCAACAAAACTTTATGTGAAGCATTATTACAAAGAGGAGATGCGCATATCTTCGGCTTTACCCAGTTCCTACATCCTCCCACCCATTGACCAAGGTCTTATTTGTAACAATGATGTTCTTCGGGGAGCATCTGTCAGTTCTACTGACTTTCTTGTCTTTCTACAGTAAACATGATTTCTATTTTTGACTGGAATAGTCCAAAAAGATTTTATTTTCGCCGAAGCTTGTGGGAAATTTCCATAATTTGTCATAACTAAGTCATGTGGAATACACCATTTACACAATGAACATAATAGTAATTGCATTATGTACATGCTGGACATTCTTTTCCCTGTATTTTTGTTATGGAAACTAAAATTTCTGTTTACGTATACAAATAAACATATTCCAATTAAGAACAGATGCATCCAAGTAATGGTGGTAGTAGTGCTGTGGAGTACAAAAATTGGCTTCTTTTTATACCCATTGACATCAATGAAATGAACCATGATATAAGTGAAACTATCAGTATTTTTCTTTTCTAAAACAATTTCTATCCATTTGTGTAGGAGAAGCACTATCTGCAGAACAGTTTTTTTGCATTTTCTGTACAGTATTATAAGCAGTTTGTTGCCATTTAATTACAGCATGGTCAAATATAATATGGAAAATGGGTTTTGACCCTCAAGGCAACAGTATAATGGATATGTGCTGTTTCACATATTGTCAGCTTTTTCATAAATGGTATTAAAAGTGTGATATCATAATATATACACGCTAGTTATGTGGATTTTTATGGGTATGTTGATAATGAATTTTCTAAAATATGAAAGATTAAGTTCTTTTGAATTGAATTATAATCTCCATGGGCTGTATGTTTTTTTATGCTCACCGAAGGTGACGCATATAGTCGCCGCTTCGTCCGTCCGTCCGTTCGTCCGTCACACTTTCCTTGTCCGGACTATTTCTCAGGAACTAACTGCTTCAATTCAACGAAACTTTATGGGAAGCTTTATTACCAAGAGGAGATGCGCATATCGTCAGCATGACCCGGTTCCTAAATTTTTCACAGAGTTATGGCCCCTTGACTTTTCAGCCTATAGTACATATTGCATGATTCTGTCCGGGCTATTTCTCAGGAACTAATGGCTTGAATTTAACGAAACTTTATGGGAAGCTTAATTACCAAAAGTAGATACGCATATCGTCGGCGTGACCTGGTTCCTCAATTTTTCACAGAGTTATGGCCCCTTGATTTTTCGGCCTATATTACATGTTGCATGAATCTTGTCTGGGCTATTTCTCAGAAAATAATGGCTTGAATTCAACGAAACTTTATTTTGAAGATTTGCATATCATTGGGGTAACTTTGTCCCTCAATTTTTCACAGAGTTATGGCCCTTTGACTTTTATGCAAACGGTACATCTAGTATGATTCTTGTCCGGGCTATTTCTCAGGAACTAATGGCTTGATTTAAAAAAAAACTTTATGTGAAGCTTTATTACAAAGAGGAGATGCGCATATCTTTGGCTTGACCCAGTTCCTACATCCTCCCACCCATTGACCAAGGTCTTATTTGTAACAATGACGTTCTTCGGGGAGCATCTGTCAGTTCTACTGACTTTCTTATTTATGTATAGAACCACATAAAGATTTTCACTGGGTGAGCTATAAGGAATTATTGTGTTACAATGTTTTGTAGCTCATAAATTACTGACAGTACAGTGTTTTACTTCTAGTATGAATTTAGTTAGTGATTTAATGGATATTTGAAAATTTCTTAAAGTGGCATTCACATTTTACAAGCAAATTCTCTTCGACTCTTGGTTAAAAATTGTTGTTTAGCTAAGCCTCACTAAAGGCAAAGCTATTGCTGAGTAATGACTCAGCTTGAATGATATCAAATTGGATAAAAAAAAAACAATATACAAAAAACAGCATCAAAAAGTGTTAATGTATGCCTGTGTCTGTTACAGGGATTTGGTATTGACCCCGTGGATGTTGCCGCCCACCTGAAGATTGTAGGAGAATCTCTCAGTATTATTGGAATGAGGCTTCAGGAACATCGGGTATGTTGTATCTCTCTCAATATTGTATGGCAAGAAAGAAAAGCATTTCTGTCTCATCATATTTCTTGCTTGGTGATAAGAATCTGAAATAATATCAGGTTTAGATTGTAACCAAGTTTTCAGGATGCTATTGTACATCAAATTTTGCCAAAATGATACTTATGATAGGCTTATGCAAATTCCTATTTTTTTTTTCAATTCCATGAAAAACTCTGGATGCCATTGCAACTGGCCCTCGTGTTCCTATACTTGTGACTCCTGTTTTTTTTTCAAAATGCTGCAAGAAATGAATCAATTGTATTAGTCCAGTTACATGTAATAAATAGTGATGATATAGCATTAAGATTAAGGGACTGTGTAAAATAATGTGGAGACAATAGTTACATGAAAAGCTGGTTCTTTATAAATGGTTTCACCTCTACAGGGCCTGATAGCAGTCCAGGGGAGCCTGTCAGTGTTGCTGGACTCGATGCTGTGTGCAGTGGCCCCCCTGATGTGTCTGACGGCCACCCTGCCGGAGATGGACGGCCTGCCCCACCAGGTCCACATGAAGAACCTGGACAATATCGCCTACATCATGCCTGGCCTGTAGATCATTCTACTTGCTTAAAGTGTCAAGCCTGTTTATCACTAAAACCAACACTAGTTTCATTGGTTGGACTAAATTTTCTCCAGTGGTGTACACCAGTGTATGGGGATTTTAATTCCAAAATGGGTAGAACATTTTTTCCGGCAAGCTCTTAAAGTCTATGTATATCGTATGTGCTTATGAAGAATGAACCATAAACCATTACAGTTGAAACACAGCTAGTGCAGCCATGTCAATTTTGCCAGTATTACTTGTTTAAAAGAAACTGGAAGGAGCAGAGTCAAAAGACTGGCTGGTGTTAGCTTGTTTGCAGCCTATGCTGTATTTATACTGAAGAAATAGGACTAAGCCATTACACCCCCCGCCACAGTAGCACAAGAGTGATCTCCCTGAATATATGTTATGCATTATGGCTGCATGAGTTGTCTCCCTTGATATTTCCACGAAACCATAACCAGTTTTTACCATTTGATTTACCACTCAGATAAGCCATTTTACACTATTGTATACATTCAAGTGTTCATCCTGAACATCCTGTTGATCATCCTGTAGAGAATCATTAAGAATTATGTCAGTTACAGTGGGGCTTTCGTTCATGTTGGCAAACGAACCGCACGATACACGCACGATAAACGCAAACGAACCGCACGATACACGCACGTTACACGATAAACGAACGAACGAACGATAAACGAACGATGCATATACACGTTTGATGCACGATACACGATGCACGATACACGGACCGCACGAAACGAACGATTGCAGATAGGCACGGTAGCGAGGTTAATCGATTTACTCGGTTTTTTTCGCCCAAGTGAACAAGGCAATTAATCAATTTATAAATAAAACCATCATTAAAACTAACACATACACACACACACGAAAAAAAAAAACAACGAATGTTCTATAATAGGAAGTCACATGTTCTAAATCGTGTCGAAATTACAAATAATTGTTGTTACACATTGAATTTATTAGATCTATAACGATCCTATGCTTTGAACAATTATTTATTCGCGCCAAGCGTCATTGGTAACCGCATAACACGATTTAATTGGCTATCTTACAGCAGGTGAAGTGATCTCCCTTCGTACACAATACAGGGGAGACCACTCTACGTAGTTAACTCATTATTTTTATTAAACATGAATCGATATAAGACTTAAATTGTAACAGACAACGTAAGTAATCTACAGTTAAATGTTGCCATGCGGTGAGTAACCACTTAACTGATTTTGAAAAGCTGAAATTCTAATGCTGGCTTTTAAGGAAGCGTTGAACTCAAAATATATCGTGCGGAACGATTCACACGGAAGGAACGATGCGATAAACGTTACACGATACACGTTACACGATACACGAAACACGTTAGAATCGTGCACGATAAACGCACGCACCATACACGAACGATACACGGAAACGGAACGCACGATACACACACGATACACGAAAAATATGCCAACATGAACGCAAGCCCCACTGTACTCATGGGCTAATCAGGTTTTGTACTGGTTATATAGGCCATTGCATTTATATCTTTGTGTGGCAAAGGCCAATGCCTCCAGTTGTTGAAACAAGAGAAAGTAGCTGCTCTGTGTTGCAGCTAGTTTGTATAATTACACCCCTTTTGAATGTTGGATGTTTATAACTAGTTGATTCTTGATTAAGGTTACAGCTCGGAGGAATGTTCCATAAATAATGCAATTGGTATTGATACTTGAATACTGAGATTCTTCAAAGAAATGCATATTTTGAGCCTTGTAATCCCATGTACCCTTTAGACATACGTTTTGTCATCCGTAACTAAATTCCCAAAAGTTTTTGTCATATTTTAGATACATTTTCAGGAACTGCTATGCTATTTAAGCCCTTAATACTTTCGGTCCCAAGTCAACAAATGCAGTATCCAGTTTGCATTTTTTATAGACGTTTATATTTTAAGATAAATTATTGCTAATGGAAAGTTTTTCACAAGTATTTCTACTGTGACCAGGGCAACCCCTTTTGCCTGGAATTTTGCCACACAGTACAACAATTGACCCTTCCTTTAAATGTCACCTAACCCAAGTAATGATTAATATAGGGCCTAATTTCAAACCTATTTTCTGTTCATCTGTTTTGTGTTTAGTGTAATGAATACTCTATAAAGGTGTGTCTGTATATTGTACTGAGGTCATTGTTTGTATGAGTGAGATTTTTACTTGTGACATGTTTCATTGTTCACTCTAGCCTTCATGTAAATATTGCATGATTTCCAAAAAATATTGCATGATTTCCACCTGGCAACCACCAGCTGGTATGTTTGTGGTTCTTTTATTGTACGTCAGTGCACGTTAGGTCTTCCTTAACCTGTTATGAGCTAGAGATCACTCTATGACTGAAATACTGTCCTAGTGACACAGCTCCAAAATAACACCATTATCTCTGAAGGTAATAGACATGAGTGTAGCCTGGTTTGTCCATATGGTACACACACACCTACACCCACTCACAGACACATATACACACAAATTTTAAAAGAAAGCAGCTAATTCATTTCAAAATTCATCATGACATCATCTTTAGTTGAGATATTGTTCATTCCTTTTAAAACACTTCATATGTAATATATATATATTTCTTTCAGAATCTTACTATATAAGTGTCCTGTTAAATGTATTTAAGATCCCTTGTAAGTAGGATATAGTTAATTTTGTTATATTACGTAATGCTTTAATGACTATAAATAAGATATAAACACAAGTTCTTAATTTTATCATTATTTCATCCTGTCAGCCTGTAAGCAATAAAATGCATGTCACAAATCATCATCATCATCAAAAACATGTAACCATCTTTGTTATCGTCATCTTCTATATCATTATCGTCATTGATAGTAATAGGTACATGCAACATTTCTTCACTCTATTTTGCTTTCATCATCATCATCATCATCATCACAACATACTTTCATTCATTGAAAGGTTTACATCAATTAATTATTGTGCAATATTTGTAGCTTTGTTTTTGTATAAACAAAACACAGTCATTGTAAATTCAAAAACAATGCATCGTAGTGACCAACATTTGGGTTATTTTATAATGAAAACTTTCATCATTGAGATGAACATTTTTTCAGGATTTATTTTTCAATTAAATGCTGTGTTGTACTTTATACACTTTCTTTTGTATATTTTTTCTTGCAAAACAGTAAAAACATTGTCAGAATGGCACCTCCAACTTTTTTCATAATGTTTATATTATGTAACAAGATGAAATCCTCATAAAATGATATTTGTTGATTTTTAGCTCACCTGAGCACAACGTGCTCAAGGTGAGCTATTGTGACTGATGAATGTCCAGTCCGTCGTCCATTGTCAACATTTTACTTGAAAGGACATCGTCTCCTAAACTACTGGGCCATTTTTACAGGAATGTTCAACTTCACAGGAATTTTCCTTGGGTGAAGCCCTTTCATAGTTGTTCAAAGAATTTGATGCCATGCAGAACTGGTTGCCATGGCAACGGAAAGATAAACATGAAAATGTTGAAAATCTTCTCCAAAATTACTGGCAAGATTTTCTGTTATTTGGCACAGATGTTCCTTGGTTCACTCTCCACGAAGATTGCTCAAATTATTTTGATCCTTTGAAAAACATGGCTGCCAGGGGGTGTTCAAATTATTTTCATTTGTTGATAAACATGGTTGCCATGGGGCGGAGTCCGTTTTCCTAATGAATATAATTCAAATTGAAAAATTTTCTTGGCCAAAAGTACTGACTGGATTTCAAAGTTATTTGGCACAGATGTTCCTTAGGTCACTCTCTACCAAGATTGTTTAAATTATTTTGATCCATTGAAATACATGGCCACCAGGGGGCTATAGTACAAATTTGAAAATTATTCTTGTCCTAAAGTACTCACTCAATTTATGGCTGGCAGAGGGCAGAGCCCATTTTCCAAAATATCATATTTGCTGTTTCTTTTCCTCCCACTAATACCTGGTTCTCAGGTGAGCGACCAGGGCCATCATGGCCCTCTTGTTTCTTATCAGATTGTATTTTCATTCATGCATGGGCAAAGAAAACATGTTCCTCTGAGGTCACAAATGAAAGAAAGTTCAATCTCATAAAAAAAATAAATAACACTGATTCCATCTTGCTACAAAGTATCAATATGTATTCGTTTGGCCATCAGCAGTATGTATGGCTGACCACACTTCCCCCCGCTGTCACAGCTCTAGTTAAACTTGTTAATGAGATTGTTATGGTAACGGTATGTAAATTGTATATGTACAAGCGGCAATAAATGGCAGAAATATAAACCAGTGCTGTTTGTTTTATTATTATGTCCATGTCTTTTTGTCCCGATGGTCATGTTGTGAGAGCACCAGGTCATAAGTTATTTTACTGCTAGTTTACAGTGAAGCTTGAAAGATGAACATGGCGACACAGTCGTGCATGTGCAATAGTTCATCGTTTAACGTGATTTTTTCCCCCCGAAGTGGACATAACTGTAAACTACTCTAGCAAAATTCTGTTGCATTTATCATCCTTTTGGTACATAAACATATATAGGAAACTACTGTAAAAGCAAGTGAAAAAATATCATTTAGGTGCACAGTAGATCATTGAATACTGCAAATTTTCAAAAAAGTATGGACTGATCACAGAGGAAAATGTAACAATACTATAAAATGGTCATTTCTCTACTTCAAGGAATTATTTTCAGTTTGTTTTAAACATTCTTTTAAATTACGATTTAAATTCAACCAGTGAAGCAGAAAAACAGTACATTTTACATAGTAATCACCATACAGGTACTTTTTAGCTTGACTCTGAAGAATGGGAGCTATTGTAGTCACCTTTACAATAATTTGCGTTGCAGCTTTTGGTTCAAGTTTTGCATGCATGTTAATGATGTTACTATCAACCTTATATCTCAATAACCATTCATGATTCTTGAAAGTTTATGAATATGTTCAGGGGCATCAGACAACCAAGGTAGATAACTCTTGACTGAATTTAGTTTTTAAATCTTTAATATGTTTAAGTGTATTATACTCTCAAGGTAGATAACTCTTGATGGTATATATTATAAATTATGGCCCCTTTTTAACTTAAGAATTTTGGTTAACGTTTTGCATGCAAGGAATTTTATACTTATATCAGTAACCAGGCATGGGATTGATTTGAAACTTCTTTAATATGTTCAGTCATATCATACTATAGAAACAGACAGTTTTTGACTGAATAAAATGCAGATTTTGGCCAATTTTGACTTTGACATTTTGGTTAAAGTTTTGCAGCTTATATCACTGAAAGTGTTTATGTTATTGACTAGAAAGTTTATGAGTTTTCAGGGGCAACAGAAAACCAAGGAAAATAACTCTTTAAATTAAATACAAATTAAGTCCCTTTTCTAACTTGGATATTTCGGTTAAAGTTTTGCAATGCTTATGTCTCAGTAACTAGGCATGGGATTGATTTTAGTTCAGGGGTAATTAACTTTCAAGGTATATCATGTTTGACTATTATTATAAACAGAGTACTAGTATGTGAATGGCAAGAATTTAAATATATTTCATTTGATTTACCAACAAGCATTTCGAATGGTTGAGGCGTGCTGTCCTCTGACAGCTCTTGTTTATTTTACATAAAACGGTTTTATTTCTTGATTTATTTTGATATATGCGGTATCACCTTGATGGTAGTGGTAATGTTCTATCGCAAAATAAAATTTATTTCACATATCTTCAATAGAAAAAGAGATATTTAAAAATGTGTCTTTGCGAGAAATGGACAATTTGCTATGCTTTTGTGAGGTTAAGACTATTGCCAATCTTTGTTTAAAAGGACTTTGAAACTGCACATTCCAAATTTTGGTTTTAATTTAAACACAATTCTAGATTATCGTCGTCGACTAAAATGAAGCTGGTGATGACCGCTTACGTGCGGGAAGTTGTGCGCTCAATCGAGGCCGGCCAACAACCGTCTGAACAACCGTCCTTTGCGCACAGATTGAAGGATGTTTGTGCTATGGAAGCACAGTTTTTCGTCGTGACTGTTTCTAGATGACTAATGCATTTTCCTAATATTCGACAAGACTATAATACCACCCCATCTCTGTTCCTCAATGAGGATAGCAGCAGCAGCAACAACAAAAGCAGCGAAAAGACCCCCTCCCCACCCCAACACACACAAACCAAACAACACACACACACACACACACACACACACACACACATTTAAACAACAAACGTACACAAAAACAGCAAAACAAGCAACAAAAACAATGTGCGGGAGAAACCTGAAAACAGACGGGTTAAAAATTACATTAATTACGTTTTGTAATGTGTATTTTTGCATTCCCGTTGAAGACCATGTTACTTTGGCACTGTTTGTCCCGTCTTGGGAATGTGGACCCCCGCTGACCCCGGCCGATAGTCCTTGCACTACCCTGAATCTGGTTCCTGGACCAACTCACTGAAACTTCCCAGTCAACTGTTTGTGTTGTATTGAAAATCGAATCGTTCAAATGAAGAACAGTGCGATTAAAATCATTTCCAATACACAACCTAGAATAAAAGTGCCAATAACCGCTTGATTGTTTACCTTCCCGCAGACCTAACATTGATGATGACACCTCTAGGACGCCCGCTTTATTTGCATTAAATTATAAAACACCACTTCATTTTAAGTACATTCAATAAAAAGGAACTTTTCCTTTTCGGAATTTAATACAGTAGGTCACATCTTTATTAATCTGTTAATCAAGTTATGTGGTCAAATAACTTAAACATTTCTTCAAATTTACTTTCACTCTCGAATCTAACAAAAGAGTTATGTAAGTCAAGTTCAATGACGAATTTTTGACATTTTGCATTGACATTGGATAATTCCCACGGATTTGTACCCTGCATAAGCGGCAAGATGTAAATAATCGTTTCTTTTAATAAAATAAAATGCACTTTATTGGCACAATAGGTAGCTTAACTAATATTGTGCCAGCAAAATTAATTATGATTTTAAATAAGGCGACAGTGAATAGCAACCTGGTCTAGTGTTAGGGGCAAGAAACGCTAAAGACATTTCTGGGTTCAAAGTACTGGTCCAACCCAGGAAACGCAACGATGCCCCAGTGTTGGTCCTGTTTATCAATGAGAAAGAAAAAAATAAAGAAAAGGTAAATTGTCACTACACGTACGGGAAAGGAAGGTATCAGGATGTTTACAAGGCTGTTATTAGTTTTGAAGCCAAACTTATGACTTTCCATTATCTATTTTCGTCAGATTTTTTAAATAAATTAATTCTTACAACCTGTTACACTTTTAATGCAGTAGTCATGTGGCATGACACAATTATCCTAGCACCTGGTTTGTGCCATACTTTAATGTAGATTTAAGAAGATGTTTCCTTTATAAAAGAGCTGAACTCCTTAAAAGGAAGACAAATACTTTTAAAGTAGCAGACATTAGACTTTCATTCTGAACCATTTCATCTAAAATTTTGACCGAGTGGATTTTTACTGCCACGTCTTTTTTTTTTTTAAATTTAGCAGATACTATCGTCGGTGTATGAAATGCTTTTAGACAGATGCATTCATTTTGTTATATATAATCGTGTTTATATACTAGTATTCATTTTTTTCGCGAGTTATCTCGCTTCTCACGCATTTGTATGAATGAAACGCCCTTTATCCGCAAAGGCACACTTTAAGGATCACGCTGATGTTAAAAGATGATTGTGTTGTTGTTGTTGTAATGGGGTTTACCGTCGCTGCGATAGTATTTCAATCATAGAGCGACGTCCAGCTAATTACAGGTGGAGGAAGACCCCGAGTACACAGAGGTTCCCGGGTAGAACCACCGACCTACCGCAAGCCAGCTGGAAGGCTTCCTCGCGTGAAAAATCCGAAGTCCCTACCGGGATTCGAACCCACAGCGGCGAGGGGCTGAGAGAAAAAGATGATTGTGAAAATTAAACAGAGATATTTCATTGTAAGATGAATAAATATCAAGTGCATTTCTCATTGTACTAGTCATTGTGAAAAAATATACTTAAGCATAATCCTTAACCCTTTCCCTCATAGAGGAAACCATGAAAAGACCTATGCGAACAGCATAAAACCTGATCAGCCTGCGAGTAACTCGCAGGCTGATCAGGTTTTATGCTGTTCGCTGCTCCTCAGTGGTCTGGAAATGAGGATTTTGTAATTAAATTTGGTAAGGTTTAACTGTGGTTTTCTGCAGATGAGGCCATATGTGATACCTATTGAGTGCGTCAAAATGAGTCTATATGAGGGAAAGGGTTAAGCATGAAATGCATGACTGGTCTCAATCCCATGTCTTCCCCTGGTTTGTTACAGGCTTAAGCAGTGCAATATTATATCATCGATGATTTGATATCTTCCAAACAATGATTTAAACAACACACGTCTTATTGTCTAAACTTGTAAACCTGAACACGTACTTTATTGTCTTCAATAATAATCGCATAATCATGATGATTGACTATCTTAGGCGGAATTCCATCGCGGTATGACTCCACTAAATCCTATAGTATGGCCAAAAATAAATATATCATAAGATGCAGCATTGTCAGGCTTAATTAACGTTGAGATTTGGAGATATGTTCAGTTGTAATAGACGCATTTAATTTTCTTCCACAATTTAATCATGTCTTATGTAATCCATTTGATATCCGCGCTCAAAGATGTGCGCCAATTGTGTCATATTCCTATACGTTGTAAGTACATTGAAACGAACGTTAAACTTGTCATCAATTTGGGATAAATTATCTTTTTATGACCTACTGACCAAAGGAAGATCAAATTTAAGGTTAAGGTCATTTCAAATCCTGACAGCGCCTTCGTCACGAGGATTGTTCATAAAGCGTCTTAGATAGTAGGATTAACATTTAGGTCATCTTTATATTTTACTTTGGCATCTGTTTCGTGTTTCTAACCGTGAAGGAATGTAATCTTTATTCACGTCTGAATCGCAACGACAAATGAATGACATGGGAAAAGATTCCCCATATCGACTCATGGCCTTTTACAGTAATTGATCGATAATTGAAATGGCCTTTGATTCAATACATCAATATATTTGAAATCATTTTGTCTGATCAACTTTAAAAATCTTTTGGTGATATATAATTTAGATATGTAACTCTCGAATGATTTGCTTTGTAATTAAGTATCATTAAACAATGGCATATAATTACTTAATCACCAGAGAATATGGACATTGTTTAAAAAATTAAATTAGGAAATAAAGACATTAACAGTATCTATTCAATTTTAATGCCTTTCATGAATAGAGGAAAATTCTGCCGAAAAAAGGCGTCACATAATTATGATAAAAGTAACAGTAACACAAATGCATTTTTATCAAGTCATTAAAATTATTCATTGGCTACTTTAATCACTTTAAAACTACGATTATTCTTATTCTCGACGCAAATAGAATATTTACAAAATGAATGTAACATCGGCATGCTTTTATGTTTGGTATAATTATTTTGCTCATTACTAAAGTTTTTTTTTAATCTACAGATAGCATAACATATTCTGCATGCTGAGTCTTGTTTCACTAAACTCCGTACACGTACGAAAGTCATCAGGATGTTGACATATTCATTTCTTAAATAACATTGCACTATATAACAATTTTCACCTTTTGTGACCCCCCGCAAAAAAACACACAAAACAACAACAACAACAACAACAACAACAACAACAAAACAACAACAGAAGAACAACAACAACAAAAAAAAAAAACAAAAAAAAAAACCAACAACAAAAAACAAAAAACAACAACAACAAAAAAACAAGAATAAAACTATTTCACATTTGTGATTCTTTTGTACGAAACTTAGTAAACACTGACCTAATGATATTGTAAAGCAACAAAGGAGTTTCAATATTTCAAGTTCCATGATGTTTCTTCTCCAAGGAAATGAGAACCCGTGAATAGTATAACACAGGATAGGATCAGTCTTCGAAGTATTTATTTCTCATTGTTGTTGGCTAATCTGGTTTTATACTATCCGTAGGCATAATTTTATTAACAGTTTTCATATAGTGAAAGTTTGTCGGGTAGATATAGATAAACTCCCGAATTGTCTGAAATAATGTTGGT
>CM037777.1:99379262-99391658 GCA_021229015.1 Solen grandis
ATATACAAATTTCATCATTTTCGCTTGCTTTTATCCATATACCAAGTTTCATCAAGTTAGCTTGCTTAGTTATCGCGGGATCCCATTTTTTGCCATTTTTTCACTATTTCCGTTACCATAGCAACCACAATTTTAGTCGAAGAACAAAAATAAAATGTCGTGCATAATTTACACATTGCCATCTAGTCATATACCAAGTTTCATCAAGTTAGCTTGCTTAGTTATCGCGGGATCCCATTTTTTGCCATTTTTTCACTATTTCCGTTACCATAGCAACCACAATTTTAGTCGAAGAACAAAAATAAAATGACGTGCATAATTTACACATTGCCATCTAGTCATATACCAAGTTTCATCTAATTTGCTTGCTTAGTTATCGCGGGATCCCATTTTTTGCCATATTTTCACTATTTCCGTTACCATAGCAACCACAATTTTAGTCGAAGATCAAAATTAAAACGACGTGCATAATCTACACATTGGCATCTAATCGTTAACCAAGTTTCATCAAGTTAGCTTGCTTATGGCCCAGTCACAATGTCGGCGATCTGTTTGGGATTAGTTTTGGCCGGGGGTCGTCGTAGAAAATAAAGAATCCTTGAACAATCCTAGCAATAATCTTAATAAAAGTGGAGCAGTCACATTGTCTGAGATTTTTTCAAGGATTTTGACCCAGTTTTGTCGAAAAATCGTGGGATTAGCCTCCGATCGCCTACGATTGCATCGGAGGCGATCGGAGAAGATATCTGCGAGCGTCTTTTCTTTTAATTTTTTTCCCCCCCGTCTCAAACTTTTAGCGATCCGGTCGGAGGCGCCCTTATATACACGGCGATTTACTACGATTCCACCGTACGATTCGTCGGAGACGATCACAGAAAGCGTACGAATCGTCGCAGGGCGCCTCCTATTCAGTCAGAGGGCGCCGGAGACTACTCGCAGACATTGAATCTCAACCTGAATTTCCAATCCCACACAGAATCTTGCGACTAGTCTCAGATTATTCGGAGGATGCCTCGATTAATTGGAGGGCATCGTAGGTCATCGGAGATTGTGTCTGGGATGCCCAAAATGGGTGAAAAATCTTGCGAGCAATCTTAAAATTTTAAGTTCAAAGTTGGGGACCGCGACGGGTGTGGCGATGCCTAAAAAATCTGCTACAAGCCGCAGGCATCCGGAGAGCGCCTCCGACGGGTGCAAAATCATGAGATCTGTCTCAAGATTTTGTTCTAATTTCCCTGGTTTTACCCATCGCCGACGCATCACAACTGATTTGTGACTGGCCCATAAGTTATTAAGTTATCGGGGATCCAGATTTGAGCGGAGAGACAGACAGACAGACGGACGTCCTAACGCAGGTATACTTGTGTGGCTATCCTATTGTTCTTTCTATTGTTCTTTTAGCCACCTAAGAGACAATTTTAGCCACTTAAGAGAAAAGATCAAAGGCTGCTAACCCTAACCCATTGTTCCCTAGTCCCGTAAGTACCTCTACGTGTGTACGGACAGACGGACGTCCTAACGCAGGTATACTTGTGTGGCTATCCTATTGTTCTTTTAGCCACCTAAGAGACAATTTTAGCCACCTAAGAGAAAAGATCAAAGGCTGCTAACCCTAACCCATTGTTCCCTAGTCCCGTAAGTACCTCTACGTGTGTACGGACAGACGGACGGACAGACGGAGGGCAAACCTATAGTCCCCTCCGGTGTGAACACCGGTAGGGGACTAACAAGCTGATTTTCACAGAAGAATAATTTTGAAATTTTCTATATAGTGTATATTAGGAAATAGCTGACACCCTAGGGGCCTCATTTTTCAAGGGATCAACTTTATTTTTAGCAATCATGGTAGACATTCATGAGTTCACCATTTGTGCCAAATGAAATAAAATTCTGACTATTGGTGTCACAGTAGAAGAATTTTGAAATTTTCTATATAGAGTATTTAAGGAAACTAGCTGAACCCCTTGGGGCCTCATTTTCATGGGATCAACTTTATTTTAGTAATTATGGTAGACATTTGTGACCATTTGTACCAAAGAAATTCCTTTTTGGGAACAGACAGATGGACAGACAGACATAGTGATTCCAGTATATTGCCTTAAACATTTGTAGGGTTATGAATATAATTGAATACCTATTGTCCAAGATATTAGGATTTGTTCTTTTTTGTACCCTTTTATCAATGTTAAGATTATGCTTGCAAGCTCTCATAATAAACAACAATATCATGTTTTGGTATATGCAGTGGACATAAACAATGTTTTGTGTGTGTGTGTGTGTGCGTGTGTGTGTGTGTGTGCATTTTTTTTTGCATGCAAATTCCCTTACATATGTCTAATTACTGACAAGTGAAAGTTTCTCTAACCTGTGAAAGGCAAAACAATGTGATGGGGTTTAACTATGAGACAAATATACCTATATAACATTTATACCTATCCCTGTCATCTAAATCAAGACCAAGACTTCTACATCACTGAAACATTATACACAAAAACAAAGAGGGCCAAGATGGCCCTTAATCGCTCACCTGAGAAAGATGATTGCTTAAGAGTGCAAACAAAGTGAAATCTGGCTTTTTAGCTCACCTGAGCACAAGTGCTCAGGATGAGCTTTTAGGATCGATGAATGTCCGCCGTCCGTCCGTCCGTCCGTCGTCCACAATTTGTTCGTTTGCACTCTAGCATCTTCATTTTATGAGCAATTATCTTCAAACTTTAAAACAATGTTTATAACCATAAAATCACGGCCAAGTTCGATTATGGCTGATATCGTACTAGGGTTATGCCCCTTTTAATATTCAAAAAATGCCATATTTCACATTGTTTGCACTCTAGCATCTTCATTTCATAAGCAATTATCTTCAAACTTTATATCAATGTTTATAACCATAAAATCACGGCCAAGTTCGATTATGGCTGATATCGTACTATAAGGTCAGGAGTTGTGCCCCTTTCAATATTCAAAAAAGCCAGATTTCACACTGTTTGCACTCTAGCAATTTCATTTCATGAGCAATTATCTTCAAACTTAATATCGATGTTTATAACCATAAAATCACAGCCAAAAAATTGTTTTTGGGCTGATATGGGACCTTAAAGGTCGGGATTTTAAAAACCCCTTAATTATTTAAAAAATCAAAATTGCACTTTGTTTCCTCTAGCATTTTTATTTTTTAGGTCATTGTTTTTAAATTTTTAAAACAATTTTTAAATAACCATAAAATTTTTGGGGCAAATTTTGGATTATGGCTAAAATTGGGACCCTTGGGTCAGGATTTTCCCCCCTTTTTAAAAAAGGGGAAAAAAGCCAGATTTAAATTTTTTTTTCCCCTGGGTAAACCATCAAATCTTAAAAAACCCTTGGGAACACTCTAGGGGCCCACATTTTTGGGGGGCCCAATTTTCCCAAAAATTTTGGGTTTGGGGATTTTTGTTAACAGATTTCTCTGATGATTCAAAATTTGGGGCATGGGGGGTCAAAAACTAGGTCACCGGGTCAATCTTAGAAAAACCTTGTAACACTAAAGACCACAGTTTTGGGCCCAATCTTCATGAAATTTTTGGTCGGGATGTTTGTCTATAGAAATCTCAAAAGGGTTTAAAAAGGGTCATGTGGGTAAAAAACTAGGTACCGGGTAAAATCTTGAAAAATTTGTAAACACTTGGGGCCCAACATTTTTTCCCCCCAATCTTAAAAATTTGGGCAGGATTTTTGGGCCTACTTTGGAATATCCTATGTTAAAATTGGGCATGGGGGGAAAAAACAGTCACAGGTAATCTTGAAAAAAACCTTTGTGAACACTCTAGAGGCCACAGTTTTACCCCAAATTTCTTCAGAAATTTTGGTCAGGTTTTTTCCCTACTTTATTCTCAGAGGGGTTTTTTTAAAAAGGGGTCAGTGGGGCCCAAAACCCAAGTCACCAGGTCAAATTTTAAAAAAAAAACCTTGTGAAAAACTCTAGAGGCCACATTTTTGGGACCAATCTGCATGAAATTGGTCAATTTGGGTTTGTCTACATGATATCTCTGTGTTCAAAATTTGGGGTTATGGGGGGAAAAAAACTAGGTCACCGGGTAAAAACTTAGAAAAACCTTGTAAAACATTTTTGGGGCCACAGTTTTGGGGCCCAATCTTCATAAAACCTTGGTCAGGAGGGTTTGTCTACATAATATCTGGGAGGGGGTTTGAAAATGGGTCAGGTGGGGTAAAAAAACTAGGTCACCAGGTCAAACCCTTTGAAAAACCTTGTAACACTTTGGGGGCCACATTTTTAAAACCCAATCTTCATAAATTTGGGCCCCAGGATGTTTGTCTACATGAAAACTCGGATGATTTTTTAAAATTTGGGGTCATTTTTGGGTAAAAAACAAACTAATCACCGGGAAAATTTCAGGTGGGATCAAAATGAAAAGGCCACTTAGTCAAATTTAAAAAAACCACTTTAGATGCCGATTTTTTGTCTTTTTTGCCTAACACACCCATTTTAAATTTCGGGTGACCCGACACGGGGTTCATTTTGGCCCTCTTTTTTTAAATAGTGAAAGGGGAAAAATTTTCCTAAATTAACTAGCCAATATGGGTTATAATTGAACCCAAATTCCCGAGATTATGGTCTTTAAACATTGTTTTAAATTTTAAAAAAAATGATTTTTTTAAAAAAAGTTGATGGTAGAGAGTAAACAAAAGGGAAAACTTGCATTCTTTATGTTAAAAGGGGGCATAACTCCTGCCCCAATTGGCCCATCTCCAACCACAACTGAACTCAAATTTAAAAAAAATTTTCAACATAAACAATTTTCATAAAGTTTGAAGATAAAATAAAATGAAGATGCTAGATGTAAACCCCGGTTTAAATCGGGGATTTTTTGATATTAAAAGGACATAACTCATACCTAATCAAAACCCCTCTCAGATTTTTAAACAAATCAATCGAGACATTATGGCATAAACATTTTTTATAAAGTTTTTAAGATTATTCCGAAAAATTTAAAATGCTAGGGTAAAAAAATGTGAAAAACTGGCATTTTTTTTAAAATTAAAAGGGGGTTAACTCCTTCCTAAATTTACCCATCTCACCCCTATTCGAACTCAATCCCAAAATTTTTGGTTATAAACACTTTCTTAAAGGGTTTTAAGAGATTGCTTAAGAAATAAGGGTGATTTGAGTGTAAAAACTAAATTGTTGACGATGCACGACGCACACTGCATGCGGATGACGGACACTCATGGGGTAACAAAAAACTCACCTGAGCAAAGCCCGGGGAGCTAAAAAAAACAAGATCAGGGTTTTCAACCAGTTAACACTGCCTTGAACATCACCAGAGGGGGCATACTGTAGAACCAGCTTTTGTATGGCTACACTGCTGCCCATTTCTGACATTTTTATCCATTTTGATTTCAGTGACTATTTTAATCATAGGTCCCCTTTTTAAAACAATCACAACAGCATGAATATAAAAAGGGAAATTTTTTTTTTTACCACAGCAGGGATCCAGCGCTAGGACATATTTACACAAATTTAATGTCTCATGAGGGCAAAGGATTGATGACGCCCCTGACTTTTACAAGGGAATTGCTGTAGTCATATGGGGTTTGGGGAGGGCACACAGTATTAAAGGCCCATAGACTCACAATATATTTAAGTTATATGCTATGTGATGTAAAATATGTGACCACCTACCACTCGGGGCCCCAAAAGATGGGGTAGGGGATAAACATGACACCGAAAGGGCCCCGGGGCCCCAGATGTGTGGCAACGGCGACGTTGTGGAGGTATATGTATCGGGGCTGGGGGGCGGAGTTTGGTCCATTTTGGCCGGGGCTCAGAAAGGCCCAAAGGTCTTTAAACAAAAAATGAGTAGAGAGTATGGCCTTTATGATTATATGAAAAAAAATTTGGTTTATTATTCCTTCCCATGAGAAAGGTTTTAAAAAACACTTTATTAATTCTCCCCAAAACCTTTAAAGCCAATCTGTGGCTATAAATTTTTTTTAAATGGCATTTTTATATGATGTTTATACACAGCAACCCTCAATTATTTTTATTACTTCAATAACATGACCATAGTTCCACTCATAAATTCCCAAAACTTCCAAAAATATTTTATCTAACCCCAAACCTTTTTTTTTTTTAAATTTAACCCTTTTTTTTTTTTATAATGGATATAAAATTTTTTTGTTTATCAAAACCCTTTAATCGATCAAATAGCCATCTTGAGCACAGGTGAATAAAAAAAAAGAGGGCCATGATGGCATTTGGGATCAGTCACCTTAGAACCAGGTATTAGTGGGGGGAAAAGAAACGCAATTATTTTAAATTTTAAAAGTGGCAAAATGACTCTGCCCTCTGACAGCCATAAATCGAGTAAGTACTTTTTGGGCAAGAAGAATTTTCAAAATTTTCACTACATACATACAAAGGGGCCCTAATGGGCCCCGGAAAACGCTCACCTGGGATCATTTTGGGTTTTGGGAAAATCAAGTGACCCCCGGGGCAGGGCCAATTTTGAAACCCCCGGTTTATGATTTGAACAAACTTTGGGAGAAGTCTATTACCCTGAACAAGTTTTATTAGCCCATGTTACATACCAAAAATTAACTTTCCCGGCCATTGGGTTCTGAGAAGAAGATTTTTCAAGTTTTTTTCCCCCATTACCTTTGGTTTAAAACAAGTGACCCCTGGGGGAGGGGCCCAAATTTTTACACTTTGGGGCCCTATGTGAACAAACTTAGGGAAAAGATCCACTAGACAATGCTACACACCAAATAACCCCAAAACCCCAGGCCTTTTTGGGTTTTTTGGGGAAAAAAGATTTTTTAAATTTTGTACTATTTTAGTCTATGTTAAATCAAGCGACCCCCAGGCAGAGCCAAATTTGACCCCAGGGGCCCTGATTTGAAAAACTTGTTATAGATCCACTAGACATGCTACATACCAAAAATCTAAGCTTTAGGCCCCCTTTTGGTTTCTAAAAGATTTTTTTAAGTTTTTCCTATATTAGCCTATGTTAAATCAAAAAACCCCTGGGGCGGGGCCAAAATTTTTACCCCAGGGGCATGATTTTTAACAAAGTTGGTAGAAAAGTTTCCCCTTTGGGCAATATTGTAACCAAATATCTAAACTCCAGGCCTTCAAGGTTCGACTAGAACCCACAGAACCCAAATTTTACACACCAAATATCTAAACTCCAGGGCCCTTTTGGTTTCTGAGAAGAAGATTTTTCAAGTTTTTTACTATATATATATATTGTCTATTTAAATCAACGAAACCCCCATGGCAAAAGGGCCCAAAATTTTACCCCAGGGCATGATTTGAGCAAACTTGGTAGAACCCCATAAGACAATGCAAAATACCAAAATCTAAACTCCAGGCCATTGATTTCTGAGAAATATTTTCTTTTTTTTTTTTTATATTTGCCCATGTAAAATCAGGGACCCCTATGACAGGGTCAAATTTACCCCAAAGGGGCCCTGATTTGAAAAAATTTGGGAGAGATCCACTAGACAATCTACCACCAAATAACAACTTTAGGCCCCTTTTGGGGGGGCAGAGAAGATGATTTTTTTAAAATTTCACTTTTTTCAAAACTATTTTTAAACTCCTGTGGGCCTAATTATGCAACAGACCAAAACCATTTGAACTATTTTTATAGGGGATCACCTTAGGAAAACCCCTTCAAAGTTTGAAAAAACCCCTTTTCCCATCATAGTTTCAGAGAAGAAGATTTTTAAGTAAATTGTTAAACTGATGGCAAAAAACTCACGACGCCGGACGCCAGACCAAAAGGGTGGGCGCAAAAGCTTTCCCTTTGGGACCGTGCCAGGTGACTTTAAAAAGGAAAATGGGGTTAGCCCCAATTGCAACCATGTTTGTCAACAAAAACAAAATAATTTAACAAACTTGGTTGAGATGACCTAAGGAACATCTGAGCCCGATAACTTTGAAAAAACCAGCCAGTACTTTTTTGGGGGAGAAGATTTTTGAAGTTTTTACCTTTTAACAATAAAGAAAAAAGGGCTCCCCGCCCCCGGCAGCCATGTTTTTTTAAAACCCAAACAAAAAAAATTTTTAACAATCTTTGTAAGATTGACCCAAGGAACATCTGTGCCAAAAAGACTTTCCCAAAACTGGCCCGTTGTTTTTGAGGAGACAATTTTTAAATTTTTTTTGTGTTTTTTTTTTTTCAGTTTTCTATGGCAACCAGAGTTTTTGGGGAGGAATCAAAATTTTTTGAACAACTAGAAAGGGCATCACCCAAGGAACAATCCTGTGAAATGTTTTGTTGTGGTTACGCCAGTCACACCCCAAATATAGAACTTTTCGTTTTTAACCCAAGTTCTCCTAGAAATTTTAAAAACCCAATAACCCCTCAATAGGTAAATAGATCAAACAATTGTATATTTTTCTCTACAAACAAAAGTAAAAAAAAAAACCAAATTAAGCAAAAAGCTGAAAAATAAATCTGTGTAAAAATAAAAACTTACATCTAAAAAAAACAATCGCCTTTGACAAAAAAACAAATAGGGCTTTTTTTTCTATGCTGATTTTAAATGCAATCGAATGATGTAACTTTTTTTTTACTGATAACTTTAAACCAAACGCACAAATGTATTTGTTTGGAGCAAAGGGGCTTGCAAATAAATTTGAAAAGTAAATGTGCACTTTGGGGCATTTTAAAGGGTGTTAAAAAAACCCCCTGTGAATCCAAAACAAATCATTTTAACTATTATAATCAATCAACATTGACCTCAGACATCTAAAGGGTTTTATTTCTTGATTTAAAAAATGCCCAAAACCCTGTAAATCTATTTCCCCAAATGATTCGGAGCCTCTGCCTGCAGAAATTTGCTAATTAAACTTCAATCTATAGACCCCTCCTCAATGAGATCTATTCCCTATGAAGTATCAATTTTAATACCTAAAATACTTTTAGAGTTTGCTCTGGACAAAGATAAAAGTCTGAAAAATAAAAAGGGCTAAAAAAATTAGAAGGTATAGTTATCATTCTTGTGCATGCCTCCTCCTAAATGAGATCTATTCAACTAGAATATCAAGTTAATACCTCAAGTACTTAGAGTTATGCTCCACAAAAAGTGGGACAAAAGGGACGGACGGACAGGGGATGGACGGAAACTATTACCATTCCCCCGCCGCCTTCCGCGGGGGAAAATTTACCCAAACCCATAAACAGACATACTTTTCGGGGGATCAAAACCATAAAATGAAGTATATGACCAAGGATTATGTCAATTATTGAAAAAATTACTTCAAAACATAAATTGGATTCCATCATTCAAAGTGATTCACTATTGTCCACAAAGGGGAGGTCCTATATAACCAATCTAAATGTTTATCTTTGATTGGTTTAAAGTTAACTCAAAAAGGGCCCCATAGGGGCCCCTGATTCGCTCACCTGAGTAAACTGGGGTCATTTTTGACCCCGGGCCCCATGATTGAACAAATGGTAGATAACCATAAGGCCTTGGGGTTTTTTGGTAGAAGATTTTTCTATTTCTTTTTCTTGTTTTTTCTAAAAATAGGGGAAAATTTCCATGCTACTCCATTTTATCTGAAGTTGTGCACCATTAAGTTTGTTTTTCTTTTAGTACTAAGTTTTGGTGGGGGATTTAGCATCAAAACTATAATTTTGACAACTTGTCATTTGACATTTTATTTTATGCAAGTTTTTTTCATTTTGTTCTCTGTCAACTGCCCCATTAAATATGATAGTGGGAATATCCATATTTTGAAACTTTTTTTTTGCCCATTTTTTGTTAGGATTAGTACACTCATTCTTTTTTTTAAATTGATTCCGAAATCTTTGCGCACAAAATATGGGGGGTGGCGATTTCAGAAAATGCTAAAATGGTTTCAGTAAGCGTCAAAGTGCATAAAAATGGAGGAAACAAATTTTTTAGAAAAGGGATTTTTTTAGTTTTTTTTATGATTCTGCCATTATTTTTTAAACAATCTTTATGAAATTTTTTTCAGATTGTTTGTTGTTTTTTTAACTTCACAGTTTTAAAATTTCAAAAAAAGAAAGGTCAAGGTCATATTGCGATTATTTGGTTTTTTTTTTGACCTTAATATCTCAAAAACAAAAAATTTTAAAAAAAATATGGGTAAAATCAAAAGCCTCTAAAGAGTACTTTTTGAAGAATTTTAGTTTTTTTCTGATCTGGGTTGTTTTTGGGTTTTTTTGGTGGGAGTTTGAAGTTTGGTCATATTTGAATTGATTTTAAAGCCTTTAAAGTTTAAATGTGTAATTTTTGTCATCATTGGAAAAAAAAATGTTTACCCGTCAAAAAAAAAGAATTTTGAAAATTGTCAAAAATTGTGAATTTTAGGAATACTCCCCCGAATAAAAACAGAGAAAAATTTTACAGAATAGCATCACTGGTTACCTATGTTTATAATTAGATGCAGGGCCCGCTAGCTTGGGTTGTATAGCTTGCAAAGTAACAGGTCAGAATGTAGTGAACTATCAGAGAGGCACTCAGTGTACTCAGGGGCTTCTTTTACCAGCAATTAGCTGACGTCGCTATATAATTGAAATACTATATCAGGGATGGTTAACCCAAATAACAAAATGCATACTCTTTATTTGCTCCAAACAGAGAGAGAGAGAGAGAGAGAGAGGGGGGGGAGAGAGAGAGGATGAATTGTGTCTATATTCTACATGTATTATAATTCCTCCAACACACTCACTATTGAATTGGATAGCAAAACAACTAAGTATATGTATAAACATCCACCTTTAAACAAGTTTTAGCATACCAAAAGTTCCTTCCAGTGCATTACTGAACTTTGAGGCATAGAGTGAAAGCGAGTGTAGGACAAAATCCCCCCCGCTCATTTTTACATAGGTGGACAAAATCCCCCCATGGATTTTTAAACTAGGACAAAATCCCCCCCAGTTAATTTTCAAATCAGGACAAAATCCCCCCCCCCCACTATGTATTTCAAGAAGCAGATGAATTATACCAAAATGTATCACTCCTTCCGGTTGACACTAAAGATGGCGGACGTGTAATTTTGTAAGTGAAACGGATGAGCCAAAAGAAGACTTCTTAAGACCTAAAACATATCTTATTGGTAAAATGAATGAATGAAAAAATGTCAAATATACATTAACCTACCAAATGAACATTAAAAAAAACAAGAGGGCCAAGATGGCCCTAAAGACGCTCACCTGAGGACATTTGTGCTGACCAAGTTTGAGGAAGATTGAATCAAAATTGTGGCCTCCAGTGTGTAAACAAGGTTTTTCTAAGATTTGACCTACTGACCTACTTTTCAATCGCTTTTTAGGTCTGTTAGATTAATGATCTTCGATAATTCGTTGAAATTTCTGAAGAGAATCGTATACCTACCAAACTGAAACCGAAAATGGAGGGCTGAATAGTTTCCTAATTTTTCATTGGTTAATAATATTATAACCTAAAACGACCAAATGTGTTTTTATTACCAACATACGATTATCTGTACTTTCATATCTTTCTTAAAGAAAACCTTTATTTAATATACAATTGACACAATATATTCTCTTAGTCTTTTATCATTTTATTTAATCGTAGATACTGATTTTAATATAAAACATATATCAAGTATGTAATTTAAAGTAAAAGTGATTCAATCAAGGCCAAATTTTAACCATTATCTAGTCATAATCTCTCAAACTAGTAAATTGCAAAATATTTTTTTTATGATTGGTCATATGAATTATGTGGGTACGGACCACTAGACAATATTTCACATCAAATCTATAGATTAAGCTCTAGGTCTTTTTATTTTCCTATATAACTCTATGTTTTATGTGAAACAAGTGACCACTGGTGCGGGGTCATTTATCACCATAAGGCTATGATTTGAACAATCTTGGTAATGAACCATTAGATGAAAAACAAGTGACCCCTGGTGCGGGGGCATTTATCACCATAGGGCTATGATTTGAACAATCTTGGTAATGAACCATTAGATGATGCTACATACCAAATATCTAAGCTCTGGGCCTTATGGATTCACAGAAGAAGATTTTTTAAGATTTTCCTATATAACTCTATGTAAAACAAGTGACCCTGGTGCGGGGGCATTTATCACCATAGGGCTATGATTTGAACAATCTTGGTAATGAACCATTAGATGATGCTACATACCAAATATCTAAGCTCTGGGCCTTATGGATTCACAGAAGAAGATTTTTTAAGATTTTCCTTTATAACTCTTATGTAAAACAAGTGACCCCTGGTGCGGGGTCATTTATCCCGTAGGGCTATGATTTGAACAATCTTGGTAATGAACCATTTGATGATGCTACATACCAAATATCTAAGCTCTAGGCCTTATGGATTTATAGAAGAAGATTTTAAGATTTCCCATAAAAATCTATGTAAAAA
>CM037777.1:99391758-99441758 GCA_021229015.1 Solen grandis
AATTATATTTGCTTTTGATCATTTCTTTTTCTTACAGTTCAAGGAGGAAGCTCAGTTAATTGTAAGAAGCGGATCTTTCAAGAGAGAAAGAAAAAAAAAGAAAGAAAAAAAAAGAGAAGAAATTACGTCTACTAGCAGAAAACGCATCATTAGTATTGTATTAAAACTTTCTATAATCTTTGTCTGTAGAGACAATCTGGGCTGAGCCTGGCGCACATTCGTCTATTCTGTTTTCTTCTTCATTTTAAACAACTTTGTTCAATAATGGTCGCCCTACAACCTCATTAGGGGTATATATCGGTATATCGCGATTATGGTAGTACACGATACGTATCGATACGTTACTGGGTCGTACCAATATTTATACTTCTTTGTCTATACAACGTATTTCATTCTTTATTTTTGCCATTTATTTAGCTTTTCAAAAGCAAACATTCATTTAAATGAAAGCTATATATATATATATACATAAGACTTAATCTGTGTAGACTGAAATAAGACACGATTCTTCACGTTACTGATTTCCCAGCCTGAAACAGTCTTATACATTGGCGGAAATTTATTCGACGATTTGGGTCAGTGAATTTCATTCGCGAGAGTAGATACATATATGTAATATAAGATACTTGGAGAGATTCTGTCAATACATTTATATGCATTTGGTGATCGCAATCCACATATTGTTGGGCGGCGGTCTAACAAGCAAACACTAATAGTATCTGTTTGTTTTTTGGGTTTAACGTCCCATCGATAGTATTTCAGTCATTTGGAGACGATGAAAGTATCTGTATATTCAACTTCATGACATTTAATATTCCTTCAACAATGTCAAATACATGTAGATTAATACGTCAACTACACACTGACATTTACAATCCTTTTATCTCAATGATTCAAGGAAATTATATTAAGAGCTACTTTTATGTTAATCATTTTGAACCTCATTTTCACAAAATACATGCATTTTGGTTAAAAAAAATGAATTATATTTATAGCCATAAAAATACGTATTGCGATATACTCTAAGCATATCGCGATATATCGCGATACATAAATTCTTGCGATACCTATCACCACGCCTTCTCCCACTTTTAGTACCACAGAACAGTGGTATCGGATCGTCTCAAATCGGTGCCTTGAGAAGATGAGGTACTGTTGTTGTCGTTTAACAAGAAATAACTTTAAACTAAAAAGGTACGCGGCGTTGATGAGAGTTTAAGAAATGGATTGTCGAACGGTAAAATTTTGTGTAAATTGTTATACAGGTCTCAATGATCAAACAAACATTATATTATTGAAAGAAACTGGCACTAAGTTGGTATACTTTATTAAAATTTAATACGAAACATAAATTTTAACTCAACAGAAAGTTGTGCGTGTTTCTCTTTAAGTACAGGCATTTTCTACCATGCAAATATACAGCTGGTCTTATCTTGCGTTATCATTCGTATATGTATGTCAAAACAAAAATGAGACTGAAGATTTCTAAAATCTAGGTCAGTTAAAAGCCGTCTTTTTAAAGTCAGACGATATTGTATCAGCAATAAAGGTGGGTCTCACAGCTGTACTGAGGGGTATTTTAGAAACTGAAGATATCAAATCCTAACCTAATTTACTTTCAAAGTGCTATTAGATGACAATTTCTTGTCTTGAAAGTGCTTGACACGACCAGGGGCCGTACAAGCAACTGGTAGGCCATCAAAATCGATTACATTCCTTATATGCTATTAGGTCAGGGATCCACGAATACTGTATTTGTATATAATGAAAAAATAGTAAAGATTTTATTAACGATATTCTGTTGTTAACTTTGTTCCATTGACCATACTTCAGTAGTAGTCAACATAACATATCAGAATATAAAGGATGCCTTTACGATTACTCGATCTACAATTTTCTCAAAACGCAATTAACTGATTACAAATGATCTACTAATGCGTTCCTTTCATTGTAGAGAGCAACATTCAATAGCCAGAAGAATTCCATAAAAAACGATAAAACACCAGAAAAAAATAACATGAAAGACGAACAGCCCTGATTATCTCTTCCTTTTGATTAATAAAACCATAAATCTGCTGCAATTTGTAAACAAACATGAATCCTGTATAATTTATGACTCTAATTTCCACAAGGGCATTTCATTGAGGCTCTTTAATAGTCTTGGGCCTTTTACTTGCCGCGAGGAATGTTTTGTTGAACTCTGTAATAGGACTGCAAAGGCAACCGATGATGAAGTCTGAAATGTGACCGTTTTTGTAACAAGATTTCTTGTCTCCACAGAGCAGTTTTAGACTGAGTTATCACGTTTTGTCTGTTGAGATTTGCTGTGTGTGCGCTGTCTGTCGGATAGTTCTTCGAGATAAAGTGATACAAAACAAAAAAACAAATACTTTTCTTTGACAAAAATTACATGAAAGAACGAAACTGTAAGAACTAAGATTAAAGCACAAACATAATAGAACTTTTGTGAACAAAGTAAATGTATTAAAAATATAAATTGGTTGTACATTTGTTAATGCTTTCGTTTGATATCATGCTTCTCCGTTGATTTACATAAAAACTTATGTGTCAAAGCTCCCTTATCAATCATAAGGCATCGTGATATTAAACCCTCGTTTAATCATGCATCGAAGTGGCTTCAGTTTTGCGTGTGTTTGAGTGTTTATCCATTCAAACCTATGCCACAAAGTAAAAATGGTTAAGCATATGTAATATATGTTTTTATACAATAAATCTCCTATTTTGTAATTTATAGGGGGGGGTGGATTTTAACATTTTTTCAAAAGAAAGTTAGGTTAATATTGCGATAAATCTAGAAGCGATGATCCATTTCTAATTCTAATTCGATGTTCAATTAATCGATGTCCTATAGAAGACGTAAAAGGCAAAATAGTATCGGTTTTCCAATGGTCGCTTTTATTTGAGCATTTCATTTCGTCCAGTTGCTACCCTCATTATCACAAATTTACTGTATTTTACAAAGGTGTTAATATATATAAATGTACTTTTTTACATTTTTTGATAATAACTAAGTGTACAGTTATTTTCAATTTTTTTTTTAAAAAAATGTTTAATTTTTTTAAATTATTTAACATTTATATATCATATATTTTATATGACATATAGTTACATTGCTATTTAATGAGAAGTTCATGCATAGTTCGTGACAAATTCCCAGTGATTTTAGCTCAAGAAGATAATTACTTTCATCGATCTTTCAAACCATGCGACCATCCGAACAATTCACCCCCTCCCCTTTTTTTCGGGTAATTTCATTATGCTGAATCCTTTTTAAGAAATACCATATTTGGTGTCAAAAATGTTACCATTGTATTACAAGTATTTTTTCCTACCTTCTTGAAGTATATACGTCTACGTAAAATAAAAAATTCATTAAAATGAAATCTATGGTGGCATATTTCTGCCAGCCACTTATCCACTTAGCTATGTCGAAACTTTTCTGAAAAATTGTCACATAGTCAGTTAGTATCTGGCAAGTAGAAAACTTTCGTGTTATCCTCTTAGGTATCTTAACAGAACAAAACTGCCCACTACTGCCAGCCATATATTCACTTAAGTTAACTGGATATCTCGCCTTTTTTTAAGTTAGTCAGTTAAATTATGTGGATCACAAGCATTTTTTTTCACATAATTATCTGGAAAAATGCATGGTATCCAGTTAAAATAAGTGAATATGTGATTGGCAGTAGTGGGCACTAACAGACAGTTTAGTCCTGTTATGATACCTAAGTAGATAACTTGAAAATTTGTTACTTGCCAGATACTAACTGAATATGTGACAATTTTTCAGAAAAGTTTCAACATAGCTAAGTGGATAAGTGGCTGGCAGAAATATGCCACCATAGAAATCCTTAACACACACTTTTCTTTAGAAATCGAATGTTCAGTGACAGACAAAATCCAATATGCTTACTTTCTTTCCACTTTCAATGCTATACCTAATGCATTAATAAGCTTACCAGAACGTCATTAAAATGATTATTCGATTTAATTACATTGCATCTCGAACCTCTTTAATAGGTACATGTTCAATTTGATGTGTCAGGCAGGCCACAGAACTACTTTCTTACTTGGAGCAATTATTTGGGTTTGCGTTAATTTAATCGTTCCTACGCCGCGATCTATACTGCCACACATATTGCAACATGAAAATACAATTTTCTTATTAGCAGCGATTCAGTCGACAAGCAAGAAGCAATAAATGTTTCTACAGCAGTATCTAGATAAATCACACTTCCTGATTCTCTCCGACTGTCGAGTTCTAAGACGACTCAATTAATACTCGCGAACGAAATCGGGTCACAGCTGGCCTCAGATCGATTTGAAACGTTAGTGGTCAACATGGCTCTCCTTGCCTTAATCCTAGATATATTCAGGACAAAAAAACAATCTCACATTTTTGAGGTAATAAGCACGATCTGACAGGTCTATTCCACCCTGATTCGTCATCATTTGAGAAAATTGATATCGTATTAAGACAATAGTTACGATAAATGATGTGTCACGGATTTCGTATTGGTTTTCTCGTCACGAGTTATTAAGCCAGTTAGAACTTCCCGCCTGTAAAACATTTACCCTTCTCTCCTGGTGATGAATTGATTCTGTTAAATGGTCCCCGATTTATATAGTTTAAATCATAAACGCATGCTTTTCATTGCATGTAATGAATAGCTTCAATGTGGTTTTGAAACTTCTAAATATAATTTTGAATTACTGAAATCTCTGTTCACTTATATAATTTATAACGCGATAAATCAATTAGTGAATGCAATATATTTTGTTATATGATAAGGATTCTTGAGATACGGATGAGAGATCTTTTGGTGAAATATTATCCTGAGTAAAACTGGGCGTGTGGAAATATTTAAACTAAATTTACAATTTTGTTAACCGGTTGTTTTTGTCATTACATTGCATCCTAATGCAAACTAAATTTTAAATCATTTATCAAGAAATGTGAAAATATGCATACACGCACGTGCGCAACATCTTATCAACTTATTTAAAAAAAAGGCACTATTATCTTTCTATATTATTGGTTAATAACAGAAAAATTAAAATGACCAAGACAAAGCATTTTTTCATATCTTAATAATTTTTATGTGTCTATAATTATACATAAGCTGCATATGTTAATTACCTTCAGCACTGTTTTTCTTCACAAAAAAGATACCAAAAATCTTCTGTTTGTTAATATGATAACTGAGGTATCAAAATAGTAACGACAACATATATGTGTGAATATGTGTGTTAGTTCGTTTAACAATACTTTTATTTCACCCAGTTATGATTTATTGGGTTTAACGTCCCGCCGACAGTAATTCAGTCATTTGGGATTATGTCTACCTGAGCCAGATCGCTGTAGTATCACGCCGTAGACAAGTGGCATGATACCACACCCAATCACATTATCCTGACACCGGGCGCACCAGTCTATATGCTGAGCACCAAGCACGGGATCTAAACAATACAATACAATACAAATAGTTAATTGTATGTTAACATTAACATGTTTCATAGCAATTTAAACCAGTACTAATTTGAATGAATTTGGTATTTTTCGGCCGGGTATCGACCCACGACCTCTCTGTCCCGAAGATGTGAGAATGTATGTATGCATGTGTGTTTATACTTTAAAGATGCATGAATAACACACATTCAACACGTGTGTTACCTTGCATAATAACACAAAGACTGTTAAAAGTACAAATAACGACATTTTGATAAACGGGAATATTTGTATAAAAAAGGCAAAAACAGAATTCAAAAATGTTAATAAATATATTTTACATTCAAAATTACTCGTTATAAGTTGAATACCATGGACTCTAACAGCGGGTGGGCAAATGATTTGTCAACTATTCAGAACACGTTTTTTTTTCTTCTTTCTCTGAATGTCTTAAAATAAAAGTGTTTTTATTCATTAGATAATACATTCCGCTCAATAACGTCATCGTATTAATAAAAATACATGATCAGTACTCTTATATCTCATCATAACATTTAAAAATGCAACAAGGGCAACAAAACGATGTTTTAATACTTGAATTGCTTCTTTCGATTTTATTTCATTTAACATATCTTCGTCAGATCTTATGACAGTGGTATTATTTCCATGTCTCTTAAATAGCAGATAAGCTCGCGAGTTGTTCGTAAAAGCAAACAAGGGGAGGTAAATGTAATTGAAAACACATAGCAAAAAATACACGATAACCTCCCTTTACATCAACATTCGTGTATATATAATTAATTAATTAAATTGCAGCTTTATCTTTACAGGCTTTATTTTTTATTTAGAGAGGAATTCGAAACACACTAATCATAGTGTAACGTTACATAATTTTCACTCCTTACATTTGATACGGACCACGTTATGAAACCCTCAGTTGAATACCATTGTTAATTCATCGAGTGAACTCCTCGCGAGGTGAATCAAAATGATATAATGTCATTGAAACTAACATTTTTTTCTTTTTATTTAAAGCTTTAAATAAAAAGAAAAAAATGTTAGTTTCAATGACATTATATCATTTTTGACTCACCCCGTGTTGAGTTCATTTGATGATGATGATGATGATGATGATGAGATGATGATGATGATGATGAAAAGACAATGTTATACCATCTAATACCAATGGTAATTCGAAAGAGGGCCATGATGGCCCCGAATCGCTCACCTGAGAAATATTGCCTTCATTGCCTTTTATAACACAGTCATACTGAATACAAAATTCATGCAGAAGAACAGCAAAATAATCGTAATTCCACACAAAAAAACTAAACATGTGGTCCAAATTTTGATGGTTATAGCTATAAAATCAAGTGACACCTAGGGTAGGACCAATTTTGAAAACTTGGTTCTGGTCTACAAGGTCATGTTACATACCAAAAATCTAAACCCATGATCGTGGTTAATGACAAGGAGATCTTCTAAAGACTCCCCTGGCAGGGTCAATTCTGACCCAAGAGCCATGATTTGAACAAACTTGGTAGATATCTATAAGGCCAAGTAACACAACAAATATCTAAACTCTAGGCCTTGTGGTTTAGAAGATTTTTCTAGTTGTTCCTATACAAGCATAAAAAATTAAGTAAAATTAAGTGACCCCTGGGGCGGGGTCAATTTTGACCCCAGAGCCATGATTTGAACAAACTTGGTAGAGATTCACTAGGCCATGTTACACTCAAAATATCTTAACTCCAGGCCTTGTGGTTTCTGAGAAGAAGATATTTCTAGTTTTTTCCTATATAAGCCTATGTAAAATCAAGTGACCCCTGGGGCGGGGCCAATTTTGACCCCAGGGTCATGATTTGAACAAACTTGGTAGAGGTTTACTAGACAATGCTACATACCAAATATCTAAGCTCTAGGCCTTGCAGTCTTTGAGAAGAAGATTTTTAAAGTTTGCATTTTAAAATCTATTTTTAGCTCCTGTGACGTATTTTTTCAACAAATCAAAATAATTTGAACAATTTTGATAGAGGACATCATAGGGATGATTCCTGTGAAGTTTTGTCAAAATCCATTCAGCGGTTTAGGAGGAGATATTGTTTAAAGGAAATTATTGACGCCGGACGCACGCACGCACGCACGCACACACGGACGCACGCACGCACGACGGACCTCGGATCAAAGGCGATCATAATAGCTCACCATGAGCCCGTTGTGCTCAGGTGAGCTAAAAAGGCAAATTCCAAATTGCAAACTGAGAGAGAGAGAGAGAGAGAGAGAGAGAGAGAGAGACTATTAAACAATAAATAGATGGATGGGGATGGATTCGTAATATATATTTATAAATGGATTCGATTAGCAGTAGGACAAGTTTTCGAACCTTGCAGCAGCCTCTCCTTCTCCAGCTGGCGAAGGCACAAGGTTGCCCGTATCATTTTCTCCGTCTGGCTGTCCATCGGTCTCAGGATATGCTAACACATCTGAAACATAGCAGAGGATAAACAAATAACATCACCCGTCTAAAATATCCAGAGAAGAGAGAGGGGGGGGTGGAGAGAAAAAGACAGAAGAGTGAGAAAGAGAGAGAGAGAGGAGGGGGGGGGGGGGGAGGGGAAGGACAAAGAAAAACGACAGAAAGAGAAAAAAAAGCCGCTAAAGACAGGTTTGATTGTATTTATCTGAATGTATGGTGCGGGTATACATTTATTCGTATACGTATAAAAAAAAAACAAAAAAAAAAAAAAAAAAAAACCCAAAAAAACTTAATGGTCTCTTATAATAAAATTATATCGCTTGATATCATAAACTTACTTCTCAGTTACATAATGTATGCCTATCTATCCGGCAGTATACAATGAATTACAGTATGGACACGTGATCTTTGATTTAAACAACTGTTCAAATCGGATACTTCACATTTTTATTATGCTAACATTATTTCCCCTGGAGATAAAGAATATGCAGGATTTATCAATACGAGCAAAAATATATACACATACATACATATTCTGAGATCACTGATGGAAAGAAATATAATGTGCGTTACAATTTTCGTTGGAGAATACTTTTCATGGACTTCGTGCCTTTATCCTTGAATAATGTAGTTTTAATTAAAGTATGCTAACACTTATTCTCATTAATCAAACACCTATTGTTTATCTAGAATAATACGCGTTTCATAGAAAATTAGTCCACAAAAAATGATCCAATGACAACGAAAAAGAAATCTGATGTCAGCGAAAATTAAGTCGTCTACTTGAAAAAGACGCTGTGGTCCAGCAGACACGTAGCCAATTTCAAAGGCTGTGGGCTTGAAACCCGGTGGGGGCTAGGATTATTTATGACCTTCCCAGACGCAAAGTACGGGTACAACCCAGGGACAGCCGAGGGGAATCATTTAAGAATGTAAGAATATGCTTCCCAAATCATGATACGACTACTAAACCTTTCATTGGCTATGTTTTTTATATTTAGTTAAAACTTGCTTGGTCATGCTCAAATTATTTTCTACTTAACATTTTCTATAAAAGAATACTAGTATGCCTATCAATCCATTCATTCTTAAGTATCAAACCATGTCGTAGACTTCCAGGCACAGACGACGCTCCAAGTCCATTTAGATTTATTTAAATGACCACATCGCCAAGATATGTATCATACAATACATTCTCGTCATGATAGTGCAAGTCCTTAAACATCTTGAATCTTAGACGCACTACTGACTTTACTGTCTTTTAATTCTCCTTCATTTCCAAATCCAAACTGCGGGACCTAGATACACGTCAATGTAACTCAATTCTGCCTGTAACCATCCGCAATGTACCTAGATTATTTCCGAATTACAGAATCGGCAAGCATCGCTGTATAGGACCCTTGTTTCAAATCTTTTGATCCTAAGTCTTTCGAGTCATAAACTAAAATTTAATTTGCCGAGCTCGTTACTGGTACTCTTGTTTTCCATACAGGAACCCCTGTACCGCCGAAAGACATTCGGAAAGCTCAATATTCTATAATTGCTAACAATTTACCGATGAGCTGAACTTAAAGTTAAAAGTAGAGAGCATAATCCGTTTATAGGTTATTAAATTACGGTTTGAGAACTTAACCCCAGGAAGGAACATCAATATTGGAATATTAGCCACAGTAACTGTACATTGCAGAGACTGGCTAAATGGAATACTCGGCCCTAGCTGATACAGTTGAGACTGTGTTAGCGACCCCTTGTATATGGCGACGTGTCAGCGACCCCTTGTATATGGCGACTTTCTTAGCGACCCCTTGTATATGGCGACTTTCTTAGCGATTTCTTGTCCATGTAGACTGTCTTAGCAAGCCCGTGTCTATAAAGACTGTCTTAGCGATTTCTTGTCCATGGAGACTGTCTAAGCAGGCCCGTGTCTATAAAGACTGTCTTAGCGATTTCTTGTCCATGGAGACTGTCTTAGCAAGCCCGTGTCTATAAAGACTGTCTTAGCGATTTCTTGTCCATGGAGACTGTCTAAGCAAGCCCGTGTCTATAAAGACTGTCTTAGCGATTTCTTGTCCATGTAGACTGTCTTAGCAAGCCCGTGTCTATAGAGACTGTCTTAGCGATTTCTTGTCCATGTAGACTGTCTTAGCAAGCCCGTGTCTATAAAGACTGTCTTAGCGATTTCTTGTCCATGTAGACTGTCTAAGCAAGCCCGTGTCTATAAAGACTGTCTTAGCGATTTCTTGTCCATGTAGACTGTCTTAGCAAGCCCGTGTCTATAAAGACTGTCTTAGCGATTTCTTGTCCATGTAGACTGTCTTAGCAAGCCCGTGTCTATAGAGACTGTCTTAGCGATTTCTTGTCCATGTAGACTGTCTTAGCAAGCCCGTGTCTATAAAGACTGTCTTAGCGATTTCCAGTCCATGTAGACTGTCTAAGCAAGCCCGTGTCTATAGAGACTGTCTTAGCGATTTCTTGTCCATGGAGACTGTCTTAGCAAGCCCGTGTCTATAAAGACTGTCTTAGCGATTTCTTGTCCATGGAGACTGTCTAAGCAGGCCCGTGTCTATAAAGACTGTCTTAGCGATTTCATGTCCATGTAGACTGTCTTAGCAAGCCCGTGTCTATAAAGACTGTCTTAGCGATTTCTTGTCCATGGAGACTGTCTTAGCAAGCCCGTGTCTATAAAGACTGTCTTAGCGATTTCTTGTCCATGTAGACTGTCTTAGCAAGCCCGTGTCTATAAAGACTGTCTTAGCGATTTCTTGTCCATGGAGACTGTCTAAGCAAGCCCGTGTCTATAAAGACTGTCTTAGCGATTTCTTGTCCATGTAGACTGTCTTAGCAAGCCCGTGTCTATAGAGACTGTCTTAGCGATTTCTTGTCCATGTAGACTGTCTAAGCAAGCCCGTGTCTATAAAGACTGTCTTAGCGATTTCTTGTTCATGTAGACTGTCTTAGCAAGCCCGTGTCTATAAAGACTGTCTTAGCGATTTCTTGTCCATGTAGACTGTCTTAGCAAACCCGTGTCTATAAAGACTGTCTTAGCGATTTCTTGTCCATGTAGACTGTCTTAGCAAGCCCGTGTCTATAAAGACTGTCTTAGCGATTTCTTGTCCATGGAGACTGTCTTAGCAAGCCCGTGTCTATAAAGACTGTCTTAGCGATTTCTTGTCCATGGAGACTGTCTTAGCAAGCCCGTGTCTATAAAGACTGTCTTAGCGATTTCTTGTCCATGGAGACTGTCTTAGCGACCCCTTGACTATAGTGACTTCCTATCTTGATTGTCCCTATTTTTTTCTCCCCAATGCAATCTCCTGCGTATAGGGACTTCCTGGAAACTAGTTAATTTGAGAGTGAAATATTTCAGAAAATATAAGATTAATAGTTGTCTCCAAGCCCAGTGTTATTATTTCCCCAGTCTCGGGCTCTTGATTCTGATATCTAAAATAGCCATTTTCTTCCTTTAATGATAAATAAACTTAGAAAAACCGGACACTATGTGATAATAATTTCCTTTATTGTTAAGAAATACGATATTAGCATCCGAATTTACATTTTTTTTAATTCTGAGTCTAAAATATAGATTTATAAGGTAACATATTAGTGAATTAGGATCCACCTTTTGTGCGCGTTTATGTGTATTCTAACCCGATTTAAAAGAACAATAGCTATTCGAAAGAGAAACGTTTGTGAAAATATTCTTTCAACTTATATTAATCCTTCTCGATGGATGCTCGGTTGGACTAGTACTTTGGGGAGAACTCTAACTATTCTTGTCCCTGACAATATTCGAACCCATAACTCTCGGACCAGCAGTCATGTTTGTTACAAAAAGACCATGTCTCCATGAAATTAATCACTACAACTACTACTACTTATGACAAAATTAAATAAATAATAATAAAAACAGCTTTTTCTGAAGATAATAAATACTCCCTCTAATAGTTTGCTTGACAGCGACGCGACGCGACGCGATTGATGCGTCTGATGTAATTGTGATGTCATTATCAAACATCCCTAAAAATGCATGATGAATGAGTATCTACAGAAATATTTTACAATACAAAATAACAAGCTATTGCCCACTTTTCTGTCTCATAAAATGTAATGCATTTTATGTGTTTTTATTCGATCAGGACATTTCAAGCAATGTTGTGATTGTCTATTTCTAGACGCATATGTTGTTTATGCCTATGCCTTAATAATCCTTCCAAGACAAAACTTGACGTTTCACAGAGTGGCAATCGTCTGTAAATGCATGTTTCTGTTCGAGAAATGATTGCCATTTAAGTGCTGACGTGTGTCCTGTGACATTTGGAGATTACAGATTTGTCTGACGTTCAACGTTCCAAGATTCACCAGTGAAGCAGACATATAGCTGATGTTTTATTATTATTTTCGAGGAGATCATTTCAAGGTATTTTACTATTTAGTTGAAATAAAGCTCTCCATGTAAACATTCGATTCATTTATATTTGTTTACATTGTTGTATCTATTTTCATATACAGGAATCTTGTATTAGCAACCACATGTATTAAGCGGCCAACCTTTAATGGACGGCTAAATAATTTGTTATATGATTAATTAACAATTATCAGTTATTGTTAAATGTTTAACCTTCAGTTAGCGAACATTTCTGATGAACGGCCATTTTCACTTTCTCCATCTTCTGATAGCTGATAACAATTTTGACTGTACAGTAAAACTGGGATAGTCCGAGGACTGATTGGAAAATGAAATACTTGGATAATAGCAAGACCCGGATGTATGTTTCTCCGCGCCGGGACTATGACTATATCTCGAAATCGGACAATCGAATTTTACTGCATAATATCATTATATATCAGTACAGCATGTTCCAATAGTTGTGAATTCCGAGGATCTATCATCCTAGCTCCATCCCAAATCCATTTTATATACTGGTATAAGTCCCTGAGAGGACAACTTAGAAATGCTCTCAGGTTTTCCGAAACTTTCGATTTTCAGAATATTTCAATATTTTCCTAATTAATTCTCGTAAAATCGCTAGTTCTTTCAATTTGAAAGCAACTGTACTTGTGTTGTCGAAAATGCAATGCATGATGCGTTAAGCAAACAGCTATTATTGCATGATGCTTTATAAACATTTAAATCTCTCTTTTCTCTCTAATGAATTCGGAAGCAATATGTAACCTTTTTACAACTTATTGTTGTTTATTTTTATAGCGGCTGGTACGGTTATTTTGTTTGTTAATGATCATAAATACATATCTTTTAATTGTTCCTTGAGGATACTAGAACCAATAAACGTAGTTGTTCTCAAAATATCAAAATAAGCAAATTCATCCTGGGTCAACAAGTTATACTTCTGTGACTTGCAAATGGTATCACGTCATTCCTGATGAGATATCGAACGTTTAAGATGTTCAAAACCAATCAGAACTGCTTTAATATCCGGCTCATGATGGAAGCAGTAACAAAACAAACTTTACACAATTACTGATATTTGTATTAGTAAATAAAAATTATACATATCTTTTTTAAAGACTTTAAAAGATTTATAAACGAAACTAAACAAAATACGAAGAGAGAAAAATATTGCAAAGAAAAACAAAAAGGGGGCGGGGACGAGAAAAAGCTTCTATATGTGTGGGTGCTAAATTAGACCGTGTTAGTGATAAATCAAATTCGCAATAGTATTTTTTACGAAGGTGAACACATTCGTTACACATTTGTAGCAGCTTTGTTACAAATGAACTTGGACTTCCGTTACACATTTGTAGCAGCTGTGTTACAAATGAACTTGGACTTCTGTTACACATTTGTAGCAGCTGCGTTACAAATGAACTTGGACTTCATATCGCATATGTAAACATCACATTTGTAAGTGAAAACATAGTAAACGCATATGTTTACATCACTCTTGAACATGAAAAAATAGCAAATGCATATGTTTTCAGCACAATTGCACATGAAAACATAGCAAGCATCGCATACAAAAACACCTCAACATCGCAATTACATGTATATGAATAGACTGGAAAAGTCATCCGGCAATCATCTAAAGCTTGGCGGATGGTAAATGACAGAGAATGTCTGCGCTCCTCGTGGTGGCGGGCGCCGCTATCAGATTGAGACGTATAAAACCAGTTGTCAACTATCCCACAGGGAAACGACCATTTATCATCGCTCTTGGAACGAGACTCAGCAACAGCAGAATTATAGTTTATGTGGAAAGCAATAAGATCTAACAGATGGATGTCTTTTCTAAATGGAAGTAAATGAGATTATGCTTTGTTTATATTCCATGACATATTTCGAGCAGACACGGAGAATCTGTAGCCATTGTCGGTGTACTGAATTATACAGTTTATTGAGATGTCTCAGATTGTGTATCAGATTTTAAATATTTTTCACATGAATATTACGACTTTTTTCTCCTTAGATTTTCCTAATGCAGTATCATCGGGGCTAACTAGAAAACATGCCTTTGCCTGATTTTTTTTAATGTTATGTGTATTTGATAATCTCATCAGACTCATTGTCGTCTCAGTTGTAACAGATATCTTGCTTTGAATTATATATTTGGAAGTATATGACTGCTTTCTAGTGAGAGCGGTTCCCTTGTTTTGGCTACAATAGTCGCAGTTGTCTCAAGCTACTGCAGGTTAACTGTTTAAGATAAAAGAAACTTGTCTCATAATCAATTATAAATTAGACATTAGATTATTTTATTTCAATAAAACAATCATGTTTTACATTAAAATTAAAAATGGACAATGAAAAATGTAACTATTTTAATGAAAACAGGCATACCAGTCAAAATTTATATATTTTATCACAGATCGGGAAAATAGAAATTAAATAATTCAGTTTGATATGTCATGAGTTTTGCTCCAGGACTATAATTTCAAGATAGTCTTAAAAGACAAACTGATTACTGTAACAATTTAACACGTGCTACATTATAACTATTACCTGCACAAGGCAACCAACCTGCCTATAGCGGTCATCTTTTTTGAAAACTACAAATGGTTAGACATTTAACCTCAATTTAGAGGACACCTGCACTGAGCAATGATGTTGTTTTAAGATTCCGTGAACTTCATACCTGCACTAAGCGATCGACATTTGTAAATGACTAGGGAACCGTTGTCCGGTGGTAACATACCCGAATATGGATTCGAAGGTCATGTGTTCGAATCCCGTTTGGGGCAAGGGTTTTTCATGACCTTGCCGGGCGCAAAGTTCTGGTGCAATCCAGGAACCGTCGATGGGGATTAGTATAGATTATTTTATATTAGTATTTGTAAGAACTTGTCTCCAAAAAGACGACAAATAAATGAGTTTAAACTTAACTATACGGATAATCTACCAAATACAACATACCCGAACTGTTACGAGAAGCATAAGGGAACAACGCGAATAAAGATATTGATCAATAAAGGTATTGATAGGTAGATACTGTAATATTTATACTGTGTGCCATAATGGGATTTCGATTCAAAATGTTTTTATATATATATATATATATATTAATGAAAATAAATGCTGTTTTAATTACAAACTTAAGAAAACATCGAGCAGTTAATCAAAGCCTAACACCTAATAAAGAACCATTGCTTCGATCACACATTTTCAACACCTGTATGCACGCTCTTATTGTTTGATGTTCACACGGGGGATATTCGCAGTTCAGGGTACGATAAAAAGTGCAAAACGTTGAAAATAAGTACCACGAATAGGATCTTTTAAAGTGCAGTATTCAGTCTTTATGTCGCTGTAATTCGCAATGAACGTGTTGAGAAATTTAAATTCGACATTTTCAACCATGATAAATACTTGAAAGAAATTTGTTGCCATCTGTTACACACAAGCTCTTGTGTAATACGATAGCAGTATCAATAATAAACACGCGATGCCCTGCTTGACGCTAATCTCGGAGAATATTATGAACAGATTCAACACTATCGTGTTCTCCCGTTGAAGGTTATATGAATACCTGTGGAGAAAGCTATCTCGTTTTTCAGTTTCCATCATAAACATATCCGATTTTATTTCAAGAAGCTTCAATTTTAATACTAAATTGTAGAGTATTCTTCAAAGGTTCAGTTTGTCAATAACAATAATAATCATAAATCAAAGCGTTGAAGGCACTGGAGTTGTGTGTGTCTCAAGTGAAAGAGGATTCGACTAGCCGCAGCTTCATATCAAAACGCTCAAAGAGTGTCGGCGGGATTTAAATAAAAAAGATGTAATTTTAAATCCAGCGTTTCAACAGGGTTGAACTTAATAGAAAAAAAACAAAAAACAAACAAACAAAAAAAAAACGTTTTCCCGAAGCTCTAGTTACTAGTAAGTCAGCAGAACTCGCTCTTAGTTTCATTATAACCTTGCTGGTAGCCTCTCAGTTCCTTGGGCTCTTTGATTTGTTTCATAGTGATCACGTGATCAAAATAGTTACGCATCTTTCACCTCACAGGCAATTTTTGTATCCTGTAATTTTTCATTTTTGACACAATACATTTTTAGCACATTTGCTTAAATTTTAACAAAGCTGTGTTGAACGTAGAATTATGTTTTATTGTTCCGATATATATATATATATATATATATATATATTTTTTTTTTTTTTTTTTACAAAATAAAGAGCACTTCGGGTTTAAAAGTAAAGAAAGCAGTTAGTATATTTTTTAATGACTGACGTCACACAATTCAAATCAATTCAATTTCCATCAAGGCTCTTATCTCATCAAAGTATATAATATCGCAAATGATGCTGCATATTTTTTTTTCAGCGCAGACGAACAGGAATGATACTTAGGAGAGAAAGTTCATCATAATATTTGATCCTTTGCAAATGAATATATGAACCAAGTTGTGTGATATTTCTGAAATATTCTGATAATATACCAGATGAAAGAAATAGGAATACACGAGTATAGACAGTATAGACATTTTATCAACATTCAGGATTGGTAAAGCATAAATACTCTCTATCAGAAATATCTGTTTTTTACATAAGTCAAGAACTTGGCATAAGCTGCTTTTGAATACAGTCCCAGGGTGATATAATTCCAGTCACCATTTAGGAAAGATAAAACAAAACCATAATTTCTATCAAGAAAAAAGTGTTTTTACTAGCTTAAGCTGCTTTTGAATAATGTCCCAGGGCGGCGTATTCAAAACATCAATACAGGACTATTGCACTCTTACAATGTATATTTTCAATGCCAAATTTAAACTTCAATAATTTTAGGCAATTACATCACTTCGCGCCAAGCACGTGTATTATATATATATATATATATATATATATATATATATATATATATATATATGTGTGTGTGTGTGTGTGTGTGTGTGTTGTGTGTGTGTGCATATTGTGTTGAACTTGAACAGCTGGATTAAATGTGTTTGATGCACTTTAGTCATATGATGTTGAAAATGTACGAGATATACAAACGTTAAATCGTTATTTTCAGTTATTATTTGAAACTATTTCTTGGTGCTAGATTACAAATATTTATTCGTTCACAGACCGTTCATTCATGTTTCTGTTTGTTTGTTGTTATTATCGACAGCCCGGGGGGTGGGGTATACTTTTGAGCAAGAAGGCAAATTTTTACTCCCGCACCGCTGATATAATAGAATTTTAAAGCAGGTTCCTACTTAGTCGGTCGCAGAAGGTAAACAAATAAGATTACCGGGAACAAGCTCTGGGGAAACTGCTTTGAACGCCGGGAAATCTGGACTGTGTTAAAGGCTACCGGAAGTACTTATTGCTAGATTGGTAGTCGCATAATTGGACAGATTCGACTGGAGTACACACATTTGTTCCTTGCATTCCCGATTCCACTTCTTAATTTTGCGCAGCTTATAATTTTCTCATCGACAAGGAGTAGCTTTATAGCTTTAAGTATATTCTTCAAAAAGAAAAAACAACTATGCATAAATGCTGATCGAAACAAGACTACAGCTAGGTGCATAAAAGGGAAATATCAAACTAATGTCGCTTATATCCATGTCATAAGTGATTGAATGTATTGCAGTTATAAAGTTAGCTTCCTATTTCACATGAATGGGGAATCAGAATATTTCGGCTTTGATAACAACGTCTCCTTCAACTTCAGACTTCGACATAAAATATCACTTTACGTCACAGTGTAACTTTCTGTTCTCTTGGCTAACGGCGAATTTTAGCATTTTTTGGAAATGTAATTGTGATTTACAGTCAGTATAGGTCATATGATAAAAAGAATCTGACATGATTTGTCTTACCAGAGGCTCGCTTAATTACATTTTCATGAATTCGTTTAGTAAAAGTTGATATGAAATAACAATTTATATTAGATCTTACATGTGTATGAATTAGTGTAAATTTATATAGGTTTGTTTATGTAATAATATGATCGCAAAGATCTAGTTTTACAAATTGAGCACACTTATCATTAGCCATAAATTAAACAAAAATGCCATGCTTATTTGTGGGTGGCATGTTTTACAATTGAGTATACCATGGGCATAATTCCTATATGCATTTTATTCAAAAACACTCCTCATGAAATATCTTTGAATAAACACATAAAAAATGAAACAGTCAAACTATATTCCTACAACAATCCATAAAGCTATGGATGTGAGAAACTGAATGCTTTTATGTTACGTCATTTACGAATAAACAATGCATTAAAATAACGATAAAACACTGAACTGAATTGAAAATGAACGGCTTCAGAATGAAACAAAAACCGTTTCCATTGGTTTCACAGTAATTCATTCAGTTTCAGGGTGTTCACCGAATTTCGCAACCGTGGGTACAATTGCTGTTTTTCCTTAACTTTTTACCCCTTCATATAGAGAGAGTTCCTACAGTTTTGGGGGTACATGGCTAACATTTGGGGGTTAAAAACCCTCTGTTGGGGGTAAATGAGCATACTGAGTTCTGTAAATTTATGTAAAGATATATACAGTGCTGTATAACTACACCCAGTCATTTTATTGTTGGTTTAATAGGGCTAAACATCCCACAGACAGTATGTCAGTCATTTGGAGACGATGGAACTACCCTTATATGCTGAGCGCCCTGTCATTTTTCTTATCTTAATACTTTGCCAATATACACGCCATACACAATGGAGATAATCCATGACCAGTTTAATTAAAATAAAATAAAAGTTGAAAGAATGTATTCAAATACCGAAATTCAATGCATTTCATATCGATATTATTTAAAAAAAAAAAAAAAAAAAAAAAAAAAAAAGAAGTACGGCTTCAGAACTGGAAAACCAATTGAATCAAAATTCTGCAATTAAAATATTTTCTTATTGCTTTTTATTTTAAGCTAGTTCGGGGCATATAAGGCCGAGTTATTAAGCTGAAAATGCCTGTGCATTTGTTTTTAACAAAATTAAAATGAATCCAAGTTGAATGCAATCTGATTACCGATAAAAATATCACCATATCAAACGTGAACCTGTGACTGACAGATAAAGCATGTTATAGTGTTATGGTGTAATAATCCATGATTTGAAGATTCGAACATTCCTCAGACACCATAACTGCACAATGGGCATTGTTGCCTCCAACAGCGCACCGAAGAAAAACCTTTTTGGGCCTTTTCACGATTTAATGATAATATCAGACTGAGTGAGTTTTTTTTAACTGCTATCCATTAAAATGTGCCATAAACACCAGTGGCGGATTTACAAGGGTGGGACACGCACAGACAGCGCTCCCCAGTTGGTCGGCTTGGTCACAAATGCTAAACGATAAGAGAATTATAATATTAAATGTATATTGAGCAATATCGAGAACATTTTGTTTGACAGAGCAATGAATATGAACCTAAACGTTTGGTGAATCGCTTTGTAATCTCGGTGCCCGAACACCCCCCCCCCCCCCCCCAACCACTTGTATCACTGATCTACACTTATCAATTTATTATCTACTGCACTGAAGACGAGAAAGAAAAAATAGAGTTTTAGAGTGATAACTGTATTGGATTTCCGTCATGAGGGATAAGATAGGGTTTTAGATAAATCTTAAATGATTTTGTAATAAAGCTGGGGGTGATTTTTATTTTTATACTACAATACAGATTAAAAAAGCAAAAAAAAAAAATCTGTAAAAAAATTTATTTTTGTTGACATTAACTTTCGCTAATTATGTACTTAAAGGAATTTCTCGGGATTTTTTTTCCTGGATAATGTGCTAGAAAGCGAAATGTGTATTTAATAAATTGTTTTCGTGGGGGTAAATGTTCGTGGATTGATAAAAAAATTATTATAAAAAACTCGAGGTCTAGTAGACGAATTTTGTTTTCGTGGGGTTAAAATAAATTTTACAATAAAAATCCTCCACGAAATCCAACGAAAATAATTACCACGCGAAAATAAAATTATTAAGGGGTTATAGAATATATAGATGAATAATATAAAATATCGATCTATATGGGGAATTTTATAATTATAATATGAGTATTGCGCAGTAGGAACCTCACGATTCATCACCATTATTGCTTCGGTCATAACATCTACTTTACTGGGTGTATTATATCGACATAACATCTACTTACGGGTGTATTATATCGACATAACATACATAACATCTACTTTACGGGTGTATTATATCGACATAACATCTACTTTACTGGGTGTATTATATCGACATAACATCTACTTTACGGGTTTATTATATCGACATAACATCTACGTTACTGGGTGTATTATATCGACATAACATCTACGTTACTGGGTGTATTATATCGACATAACATCTACTTTACCGGGTGTATTATATCGACATAACATCTACGTTACTGGGTGTATTATATCGACATAACATCTACTTTACTGGGTGTATTATATCGACATAACATCTACTTTACCGGGTGTATTATATCGACATAACATCTACGTTACTGGGTGTATTATATCGACATAACATCTACTTTACCGGGTGTATTATATCGACATAACATCTACTTTACTGGGTGTATTATATCGACATAACATCTACGTTACTGGGTGTATTATATCGACATAACATCTACTTTACTGGGTGTATTATATCGACATAACATCTACGTTACTGGGTGTATTATATCGACATAACATCTACTTTACTGGGTGTATTATATCGACATAACATCTACTTTACCGGGTGTATTATATCGACATAACATCTACGTTACTGGGTGTATTATATCGACATAACATCTACTTTACCGGGTGTATTATATCGACATAACATCTACTTTACTGGGTGTATTATATCGACATAACATCTACTTTACCGGGTGTATTATATCGACATAACATCTACGTTACTGGGTGTATTATATCGACATAACATCTACGTTACTGGGTGTATTATATCGACATAACATCTACTTTACTGGGTGTATTATATCGACATAACATCTACTTTACTGGGTGTATTATATCGACATAACATCTACTTTACCGGGTGTATTATATCGACATAACATCTACGTTACTGGGTGTATTATATCGACATAACATCTACTTTACTGGGTGTATTATATCGACATAACATCTACTTTACTGGGTGTATTATATCGACATAACATCTACTTTACTGGGTGTATTATATCGACATAACATCTACTTTACCGGGTGTATTATATCGACATAACATCTACTTTACCGGGTGTATTATATCGACATAACATCTACTTTACTGGGTGTATTATATCGACATAACATCTACTTTACCGGGTTTATTATATCGACATAACATCTACTTTACTGGGTTTATTATATCGACATAACATCTACTTTACTGGGTGTATTATATCGACTTCACATCTACTTTACTGGGTGTATTATATCGACAAATCTAGAAGAACCGGATTTTGAAGATGAACTATTTTGAAATGTCGCCGTGACTTGAAAAGGGGAACAAACTGAATTTTCCTGTATTTCAGATTCTTCTTCAGATCAAGGATCTGACAACTGGTTTTAGTTAAAAACATTAGGTACCAGATTAAACAAATTTGAAGATGTTTGATTCATTAAGAGTTACATCCTGTCGACGATTTAATTTCAACAGAATCCAAAACAAAAGCCGATTTGAGAAACTAAAGCAGGTTTGAAGAAAACAATCCACGAGCGATCTTTAAAGTTTAACTTAATTGCTTCTAAAAACTCACCGAGGACTGAAAAGTAATAAAAAAAATCCTAACTCGAATGATATAGAAAAATACGCAAGCTTGAATTGAACATACATGAAAATAGGGACTGCGGATTGTTTATTGCCTGCTGACACCTCACTTGGCCTTCCAGTGAGCAAAGTACTGGTCAAACCCTGAATTCGCCGAAAGGAATTAGTATAAGTTGTAAATACGTACTTCCATATGACGTTAAATAAATAAGTTAAACTACCAGGTGACCACTCAGTGAGGATCTGGTGGACTGTCGGTGATAGAGCAAATGCATAATTATGATCATAATTAAGTTAATTCTGTCTGAATCTATCAGCTTAGTATCGAGCATATATAAACATCTTCAAATTGCAAAATTTTCGAAGGAAAATATGTAGCGTTTTGGGACGCATTGCGAAAAGTTGAAACTATGTAAGGCAGGGTTTCTGAAAAGAAAACTGCTTGGGAAAAGTGACAAAACAATGTATTGACGACACGAAATATCGCCTCGAAGTTCTGTCCAAGTGGAATATTTATGAGGGTATAAATGAAGGTCCAGCGAAAATCTCCAGACAGACTCAGAAACATATGATGACCGGTCAGACAGACCATGTCTGTTTATGTAGATACCATTGTTTGATACCGACTTGATTTATCTAGAAGAAGGACGTTGTCTACAACATATGATTGGTTCATTTGATCATAAATATACGCCAGTCAAGTATTTCTCATGATATCCTCTGCAAGTCTCAATAATATAGCGTGTGATTACGTGACCAGTTTCACATATGATTTATAATGAATAACGGGCTAGCGATTCTAGATGTCCTTTGCTTACATATTTTTATTTAATATATTAATAATATATTAGGAAGGCAAGAATGCTGTCTTTTATTACATACCATTGTCTGGCATTTAATGAAAATCTAAATCCATGTTTAGAAATATAACCGGAAACCTAACTAATAGGAATCGTTCAATTTGAATGATTTCTCAATTTCATATTAACACCTGTTGCACAACGTAATACGCTAAAAGATGCAGAAAATTCATTCGATAAAACTAAGTATGAAACACAGTGCAGAAAGGTTTGTTTGAATGTACGAGTTTATGATTGTGTACGCACGTTTAGAGAACTAATTTTGACACTTGTGCTTATCATATGAAGTACTTAAAACAAATTAGTCAGCATGTGTAAATATATCCATACCCCCAACAATCTACGTTGACATTATGGTATCCGTCTTAATAAAATTTTAGAAGGATGAATGAAACAAAAGTTTTCACTATCTATTTCACAAGAACAGATTTTGAAAATTGAATACCGATGATAAACAGTTTACATTGGTTTAAATGCCATAAGTATTAAACAGGGCTCTTCAAAATTGCCATCTGTCAAAAACAATAGAAGTAAATACACGATCGTAACTTAGATGATCGGAGGTTATATTGCCAGTCATACCTTGTTTACATCGATAATTTTTAAAAGGAAATTGTAAGAATGTCTGACTCAGTTAAAATATATCTTTAAATTACTAGATTTTAGTGAATTCATATGATACATCATAAAAATGGCTATAAGCATACGATTGATATGAGACGGGTTTCTTTTTATTTCTGAATAATTTTATATATTTTTGTTGAATTTAAGTACAAAAGGGATACATTGAATGTTAACCCAATGTCTTTGCGTGGATCAACTTCCCTTTCCTTCTTGATTTTAAATATTGTTAAAGACACTTGTTCTAGTGTAAAATATTAGCAATTTTTGAAAGAATAAATAGGTATCTAAAAATGAAAATTGCAATATTTATAATATCAAAATAAATGTAATTTTCTGGCAGAGAACCAATATGTTCAGATTTTAAACAGGACTCGTGACCAAATGCTAAGTATCCGAAGGTTGCAAGTTTAGCTCCCGTTGGAGACGAGAACATTTCATGACCTTCCCGGGCGCAAAGCACAGATCCAACAAAATTTCTAGAGGAATTAAGTATAAGTTGTAAAGGAAACATGTTTCCAAATAAACGTAAACGAAAAAGTTTTTCTAGATCAAAATGTCCACAAAAAAAAATAAATAATTTAAAGACTTATGGGGAAAATCGCATATTGGTATATGGATATATTAACACGTGCTGGCTAATTTGTTTTAAGTTCTTCATAATTTATGATATATCGTGATTACCCGAGGACTGAAATGAAATGCCCGGAAATCGCAATATTCGGATAATCACAATGCTAGGGGGAATAAAAGAGAATATTTCACTATCTTTTTTCTCTTTTTTTTCCGCAACGCGACTCGGACAACCGCTCCCAGGGGGTACCACTAATGCACTGTATAACGGGATCTTTCTAAAAACAACTTCTATCAGTTCAAACATTTAACCACACTTCTATTCCTGCGGCAGTACTTAACATGTTACATCCATATGAAATCTCTGCTTGTGAATATGTCCGTTTATTAGCAGTGAAAATGGCTACTAAACCAGTAATGCGTCGATTTAATATAATCAAATTGCTTGTTTCTGAGAAATAATTAGCCTAAAACCGAAGAAAACCTCAAAGGAAAAAAACCTTCGGACCTCAGTATGATGCCCATGTGGAGCCACACGTAATAAACCTATTTTCATTATATTTATTGCCCTGAATCAAAGGATCGTTTCTTGTTGATTATGATCAAGTATAATCACGAGTATCTTGATATATCTTTGTTGATGGTGAACGTATGAAATCAACTGTAAGATATTACTGGACGGCAAGCAGCTTTAAGTTATTATGAAACTAAGTTCCATACATTTCTTAATCATTTCACACGAGTTTAAAATGGTAATTAGACAACACACATACACAAAACAAAAACAAAACACAACAAAACAAAAACAAAAAACATTTCGACATAAAATATTACCTATTCACCATATCGGATTCGATCGATCAATATTTTAGACAATATTTTGATAACGATATGGAGAAGGGTTCACTTGGATTCGAACCAACAACCTCTAGACATATCTCAGGTCTGATACCAGTGCCTTTTTTTACCGAGCATATCCTTGTATTTTCATTTAACAGAAAGAAGAGAGAAGTTCACACGTTGATAAATTAAAATGTCGATTCAATTGAATTGAAAAACACAGTAATTTGAGTTTTTTTATTGACGTGTCGAATGATTAGATACTGAAGATAAGGATGAGAATTTAGCAATATCAATTGATTAGGCTTTGTAAAAGAGCAGCCCAATTCATAATTTAAACCAGTGTCAGAAGCAAAAACAAAACACATTAAAATATCTAAAGACAACACATTTTTAAGTTTAATTCAAATCGAAAAACTCACCAAAGAACGGGGAAAATCCAAAGATATAACGCGAATGGCAAAGAACAAATACAGGATAACAATAAATATACAACGCAATATGCATTGCAGATCCCTAATTGCTTACTGACACTTCCTTATTCGCCATATGTCACTCAAAAACTGCCTACAAATTAGGAATCAAGATGCAGTCAGGAGATAAATGCAGGGATGGACGACAAGAAAGAAAGGGCTGTCTGACAACAGCGCGTACGTGCTGTCCACTCTGGCCGTGTTCCATTAACTTGGTATTGGGATAAGTGAAAAATACCATGTTTCTTTAACTAGTGTGCGAGTTATTCGTCCAATTGTGGTCAAGGGTTGGAAAGTTGCAGCAAAGGGAATAGCAAAGATGAACTGACCGGGGAACTTAAACCACAAATGGCCTTGATGAGGGTATTCAGAAACAGAGCAACCATCGTGCGTGAATCAATAAAATTTATTGCTGTCGTAACTTTGGAGAACTGGCCTGAATTCCTCTACAATATTGAGCGTTAAGTAATACACAAACACTTGAATTTATAGGAAGGCGAACACTCCATCATTCTTGTTTTCCAAACAATTCAGGTATTTTACTTTTAATTATACTAATAATTATTTATTGATAAGATGATTTTGATTAAGAGGGAAGAATAAGGAACGTTGTTTACACGTATTTAAGTATCAAGGTGCTAGAATAGAGCCCGTGAACGGAAACGATTATTAAAATTATTACAAATAAGTATTTTATACTATTTTGATTATAATATGATATAATATCATGAGGATTGTCAACCAACAATGACGGAATAATTTCAACATTTTATATCAAAATAAATGCTAAAATATATAATGCTAATATATATGAATGATTTTTTTAGATTTTAAAAGGATCGTGGTTTTGAATATTCAAAGAGAAAGGTATAAGAGAAAAAGAAAGGAATTAAACAATTTTAAGCGTGTTTCGCGTGAGGAAAGACATTGTTTAGTTTGAAAAAATACACTGATATTGAAGATGAATTTCAATTTCATCTGCGTACAATTTTTTACAACTATTTAAATCACTGAAAAACTGAAATAATAAGGCTTGCAATCTATGTAAATTAAAGAAGCTTTTAGTACATGTATTAGTATACATTATTGAATGTTAACAGATAAATGATTAGTTCAACCTCCGAGTTTTTTTCTCTCTGATTTTGCCCCAGTGTTTGTATAATGCTATGACTTATTCATAATGGATTGATTGTAACACAAACATACTGTATATGATATAATTCTTATATGTTGACAATATAATGTATAAAATATATGTGTTGTAAACTATGCTCTTTGTATAAGTCTTAATAAAATATCGGTTATGTTCTTCTAAAACATGATTTAATCATAAAAAAGGATGAAATCAACATAATTTTTCACCTTTTTTATATCGCATGGATGAAATTCGCATCTTTTACAAAACCATCCAATAAATGGTTGAGCTGGGTCGTAGATCGTAGCTCAACCATTGAAAATGTTCATAGAATGGGCGAGCTGGGTCGTAGATCGTAGCTTAACCATTCAAATAAACCAAAATAAATGGTTGACCTGGATCGTAGATCGTAGCTCAACCATTCAAATAAACCAAAATAAATGGTTGAGCTGGGTCGTAGATCGTAGCTCAACCATTCAAATAAACCAAAATAAATGGTTGACCTTGGTCGTAGATCGTAGCTCGACCATTGAAAATGTTCATGGAATGGTTGAGCTTGGTCGTAGATCGTAGCTCGACCATTGAAAATGTTCATGGAATGGTTGACCTGGATCGTAGATCGTAGCTCAACCATTCAAATAAACCAAAATAAATGGTTGACCTGGATCGTAGATCGTAGCTCGACCATTGAAAATGTTCATAGAATGGTTGAGCTGTGTCGTAGATCGTATTTGTCATGAAAATTATAGTCGTCTTAAATTTGTAGTCGTCGTCGGTAATTTTGTACTCGTCTGGAAAAATGAACTTGTCGGGAAAGAATTATCTGTCGGGATCTGTTTAGTATTGATCGTAAAAATCGTTTTATATTTGTCTTCTTTTGGAAGAGTGGAAAAAAATGGTTTCTTGATTAAAGAGTTTGTCTCGAAAAGTGCCTCCGTCGGGAAATTTTGTAGTCGTCGGAAATATCTCATTTGTCGGAAAAGTTTCCGCCGGAATTTTTTCTGTTCGCGGGAAAAAATGCATTTGTTAGGAAAAATGTTGTCGTCGTGTAAAAGTGTAACCCTTGTAATATTTGTACTTAACATGAATTTAACAGAAAAGTTGTATTCGCAGAAAACTTTGTACTAGTCTACTTGTAATTGGTTCTCGTCGGGACAGTTTTACACATAAGATGTCAAGGTTTTCATTCATTCCCATTCCAATGCATCTATTGAATTGCTATTCAGTGTGCAAAAAGATAATATGTGGTATTATTATGACTTCATTAGTCCATCTGTGTTTCTGAAGAACAATGTACCTGCCTTATTACTACTGTATGCAATTCGTCCGTTAGCGAAGTAAGATTTCCGGTCAAGAAGAATCACGTGCTATGCTTGTTTCTACCGGGTCATTTGAGAAAACGGACACTGCGTAATCAACGAACTTTAATGTCAACGAATTTTAATTTCAACAAAATATATTAATGATATTAGTACTGCATATATAGCTTGACAAGTAGCAACGGAAAGGTCTTACGGAAGACGTGTGCTCTATTCTACTTTATAGGTTTTCCCTATGAGATTGCGAAAAAACACGAGGCACTCCGATCAGATGGCTTTGTACGCGTAGGGTCTTCCCCCACCTGTAATTAGCTGAATGTCGCTATATGTCGACCCAAGTATGACAAGTTTTAGTTTTTAAGTCTTCAAAACAGTATTACATTGTATATCAAAAGTTGACATTAAAGGAAAAAAGATCAAATAGACCAGAAAGACTCTTGACCAGTCTTCGAGTGACCAAACAAGATGATCAGGTTTTATAATGTTTGATAATGACCGGTCGAAGGTTCGATCTCCGGCCGCGACATTCAAAAGTAATAAAATAAGTGGTTTTATGCCAATTATCTGCGAATTGATATCGCAGTGTGACAGAAGTCCCCAAAATGTCTAAAATATTGTCTATGAAACTTTAAACCCAAGCAAACAAACAAACAAATATCTGTTTGTTACTTATACGTATAGCAAAGTAAATATTGCTTAAAAAGAACAAATTCTGTGTTTAATTATGTCATTCTATTTTGGAAGGGTTTTTAATTATTTATCTACATCATTAGCAACGTTTACAATTTTACTGCAACGCTGTGATTTACTTCTCTATCAGTATTCTGGTTTTCTTTGCGATCATTTAAACCCAGCCAAAACAAGTAAATTACAAGCTGCCGCTGATGCAGCAAAAGATAAGTGCATGCAAAACATGGTCATTTATTCAAAAGTGTGCTCTGGTTCTTTTCCCAGCGGAAAACTACGTAATCCCTTTTTGACTTTAAAATGAATAGTTGTCTGCATAAGATACCCACATTTTGTTCCAGAACACCGAAGTCTTGAATAGTGGGGCACGCGGATGTTGTGATAATGTCGTGCTTACTTGTGACTATAATATAATAAAGATACGCAGCGTTGATGTTGATTATATTAATGGCAAATGTAGAACAGTTATATAATGATGTAAATTTAAATAATCATCTGGAAAGTCAAAATCAGCACAGACAAAAATCTTTGGGTAAGAATTCCCTCAACCACAATCAACGGAGTAAACCGTATTGTAATGAAGTTTTCAGTCTTTTCGAAGACTGTGAATAAGGTATTAATATACGGCAGATATTTAAAACTTTCAACCTAAAGCAGGCCTCATTGTGCATTTTTTTTAGAGAAATGTTTTGATAAAACAACTACAGATATGTTTATCAAAGAAGCTGAAATTCAGTAAGATACTAAATCAAATGTTCGTGTCTAAGATTCATATATTTTAAACAGTTGCCATCTCAACAGACATGTTTATCTACAAACGAAAACCGTTCAAATAATTATTTGGTCTTATCTTGCGTCATTATCCGTAAAAAGATCAAATATTAGGTTAGATTAGACAGTTACGCAACAAAGCGATGGTTCAGTCAGAAAGGCGTTTGTCCTGTAAATATATTGTCCGGCCCAGCGTCTTACGAAATATCATACAAAATTCCTTAGTAAAAAGTCTCAGATTTTATCACATATCGTTTTGAAATATTTTGAAAGCACTGTTTATACACCATTGTCTTTAAAACCTTCGTAACAGTATTTGGGCAAACTTTCTTTTCTTTAGGTCAGTAAATAAGTAATCTGAATCTTTACAAAGTTTTCAGTTAGAGAGAATTTAAACTCCTGACCTAATTGACCGATCCCAACCATAATTGAACTCAATCGAGACATTATGGTCATATAAACATTGTCATAAAGTTTGAAGATGATTGCTCAAAAAAGAAGATGCTAGAGTGTAAACAAAGTTAAATCTGGCATTTTTTTAAATATTTATAAATGGCCTACTTCTGACCTAATTGACCGATCTCAGCCATAATCGAACTCAATCATCGAGACATTATGGTCATAAACATTGTCTTAAAGTTTGAAGATGATTGCTCAAAAGATGAAGATGCTAGAGTGTAAACAGTGAAATCAGGCATATTTTGATACAATAGGGGCTGAACTCCTGACCTAATTGATCAATCTCAGTCAAAATCGAACTCAATCGAGAAATTATGGTCATGAACATTGTCTTAAAGTTTGAAGATGATTGCTAAAAAGATGAACATGCTTGAGTGTAAACAAAGTGAAATCCGGCATTTTTTATATTAAAAGGGGCATAACTCCTGACCTAATGGACCAATCTCAGCCATAATCGAACTCAATCGAGACATTATCATCATAAACAATGTCATAAATATTGAAGATGATTGCTTAAAATATGAAGATGCTAGAGTGTAAACAAAGTGAAATCAGGCATTTTTTGATATTAAAATGCCCCAATTTAAATTTTTTTTAAAAAATAAGTGTAAACACTAAATTGTTGACGATGCACGACGGACACTCACGGGATCAGAATAGCTAATGCCCAGGTGAGCTAATGATGTCAATTTAAATACCTGTATAACAACTAGGAAGGTCCTCCTTGGCACCGGAATGAACCCATGTTATTGATACACTATCGATTACTCACAATCGATATACAGACAAGACATGTGAAACCCAATTGTTAGAGCATTCGCCCTCTAATCGAAAAACTCCGGTTTGAGTCCCGATCAGTCTGCACGTTTGTCGCCAAACTTGGCTGTGATTATATGGTATCCGAGATCATATTCAACTTCGATAGTGCATTCACCATGCAGGAGATAGGTCCTAGACTAAACTCACGTTTTGACTTCATCTTCTTTCACCCTAAAGTATGATTTTATCTTGGTTAGGAATGTCAGACCCTTAGTGTTAAAAGTCAAACACGGCGAGGAAGTCATAACTAGGGTCTTAAGGAGAAACCGGGCAGCTTTCAAGAAAGTCAGAATGATATAATATTGCCATTCTATAGTCCAGTACATCTATCACAGCAAGACCAGTGCTCACATACTTATCCAATAAATGTCTGAACCCTTCTAATTAAATCAGACATATAGCTCAAACTCTGACACATGCAAACAAATACACAACTACTTCAATACAATATAAGACGTTTATTGCTGTTACAGTCGTGTGAGAGGATCAATCAAAGAACAATTGTCGTAAAAGATAAATCAAAAATTGGTAGCATGATTACCTCTCACTTTTCAATAACAAATGGATATTCAAAGGGCTGCTGGTGAAAAATGAAATCTCCGAACAGCGCGAAGCTCGAATTCCGAGATTTTTTTTTTCGCGTAAATTTATTATTTCCTTTTTTTTTCTATAGAACACTATTGTCCACTTAGGAACTAGGGACCGTCCTCGAATACGGCACGATGGTGATCGCTTCTCGAACTGTCGCAAGTTCGCTGCTTATTTAGCTATTGCCGTATTATTCTGTAAAAAAACAGTTAGAAAATATAAAGGAGACACGCAGAAAAAAACAACAGGGAGTCAAGATGAACAAATACAACGACAGTTAAAAAAAGCTTAGTAAAACTTTTACATCCAACATATAAAATATTTTGATGAAGACATTAGAATAAATGAAACGTTGAACTTTTTTTAAAGGACAACCCTTTTTAACTTAATTCGAGGAAAAAGAATGTCCGGAGTATCTTTCTAAAGTGTAAGACATACTGTGAATTCATAAATTTTCGTGGGAAACAAATTTTCGTCGATTTCGTGGAGGGGTTTATCCACGAATATTAATCCCCATGAAAACATGTCTCTTATACAGACCTCATGTTTTCTAGAACATAGTTCCATGAATAAATGCACCCACGAAATTCCTTTAGGTACATAATCAACGAAATTTAATGTCAACGAAAATTAATAATTTTACAGTATCGGTATGGGTGTAATCAATTTACTGTTAAGCTGTGTAACTTGAGCTTTTGTGACACAATAAAGCTTAGTTTTATGCCAATTAATCCTTTTTTAACAGGAAACATCACATAGATTTGCAGTCAGTGATCATGTACACGAAAGAGAATGGCAAATGAATGCATATTTCAAGTTAATGAAAGAGAATGTGTAAACCCTACTCTTTAATTCGTTTCTAGGTCAACTACTCACAAATAATAGCAAACACAAGACCGTATTTTTTTGTGTAAACCAGGTCAGCCATTGATTACCTAGTATCCTGGTGAAGCTATTGGATAGCTTCTAGGTCAATTTTAATGTATATGTAAAAACTCATTAACCCATTATCGCATGATTAATAATCAGCAAATTTCATTACAGGTGTTTCTATGTACTCCAAAGCTGTTGCATGCTGATAACTCTTGAGATTACACAACCTGCTGAAATTGATCATAATTAGTTTCATCTATTACAGATGGATTCGTATTTAAACGTTTGAATAATAATAAGTCAAGAGACTGCGTATCCACAGATATCGTTTTAATATTTACTAAGCACTATAGTACAAAATCAATTTGTGTTTATTATTTATCTAATTGGATCAATATTAAAAAAAAAATTGGTTTTTTTTCCAATAAATCAGGTTCTCCGATTTCATAAAAAACAGCATTTTCATTTCTGAAATTTCTTTTGGGTGGCATTGAATGTGCCACTATTCTAATCCTGCTATGGCCAAGTTCGCTCTACTAAAAACAACCATATTATGGTGATTTCAGGGCCACATGGTTTTCAAGATTGGCTCCAGTTATCGCGATGCCTGTAAGATGAATGCAATATGTCTGACACCAGAAAAAAGGATAAATCATCGGTTGCCGTTTATTCTTTCTCACACAATTTTCTAACAAAAAAAATCAGTCATTCTGCAAAAATCAAAATTAAAGCATGTTATTAATGGTGAGGTAATGACGCAATGGAAGCAAAAATCAACCAAAGATAATACGTAAACATGCTGTATCAATAGGTATATCCTCTCTTTTAATGAAAATTTAACGTTTTTTCCTGTTAATACGAGATATATTTTAGACATGTTGTTTTAAACAGTAGAAAAGAAGAAAACCAAAGGAAACATGACATCATTATGGAACAACTACAACATTGTAATCTTTTTATAAATAATTGTAATTTCTATGAAAAGTAAATACTAACACGTCGATTTATAAATAACTTGGAATCCACCCATCGTTAAATTGTCATAGATCATGGTGCATGAAGTGATCGTGGAAATTTTAAAGACTTAGAGCAGAATAGCCTATAATTCGAAGTCAGTGGATGCTTGCATCTGCACTGAACTCTTTCTAAGCATTTGAAGGACCATGATCATGATTAAATGATAGATTGACTACCTTAAGATTTGATTTATGGCGGGGTTTAACGACTTCTTTTTCTCCTTCTTCTTCTTCTTCTTCTTCTCTCTCTCTCTCTCTCTCTCTCTGTCAATCTTTCAGTACGTGTTTACACTGCACCGGAATTCATTTCTACATATATGCGGAATGCATGGCGAGGTAGAACAAGATAAATCGAACATATGGTTTAAACATCTCGGTAAAAAAACATATCTATTTTTGAAATATACTTATACACGAGTTAGCTAGACAGACTTAACTCTTCTTGCTTAAGTCAAAATTATTGCTTGGCAGATGAACTTAAATTTACTTCGAATAAAAGCAGTTATTTCATGGAGACTGGGAATGGATATCAACTGAAGAAGTTAACTTTCAATTCTCCCAAATTACACGGAGATGGAAATATAGAAGGACATATCGTTTATGCCGTTGGAATCTATATTTAGATATAACTAGTTCCTTTATTTTAAAAGGTTTAACAGTTTCTATAACTTAATATTTGACTTTGATGCAGGGATATATATGTTAAAATATGTTTTATATCAAATTCTAATGCAGTTTTCTTTAAATCATATTATGAATTGGGGCTTTCGTTTCTAGGTTACATCAAAAAAGTGAGAAAGAAAAGCTTAGCGAGATGTCCAGTTTGGTTTGGAGTGACAGTCTGATCTGAGATATCAATGAAAGAGGCCGTACGATTTGTTGTCTGGTCATAATATTTGGTCTGAAATGTCTAAAATAATAAACTTATCTTGAATATTATATGCCTTGGATGGGTATCAATAGTTCTCTATCTCTCTATGACTGTAAACCAGGCTATGTTTAATTACCACTGTAACAGAAGAAGACGTATCGACTGGTTTAATTGGGTATTTAGTTCTGAGAAACACTTTAATGAAATATTTTAAAGCTCGATTTTGCATTTATCTAGACGCAACAACACTCCTACATCCATAGTGAGGACTTCAAGTCGACTCTTACTTACCCGAAAAGCCCTATATCCTCTTTATCAAAGTTGTAATAGAGTTGATTGAATCTAACCTTTCCCCCAGAGAAACACTTAACAATAAATGTATGTCATTAAAAAGTGGAATTGAAGTAGCTGGTGAAGTCATTGACATCGAAAAAGGAACCATTTGATGTTTTTAATTAAATTGTACAATTATTCTTTGAATAAAAGAATTGGTTTCTAGTGCTGCAGCAAAGTGATACCAACATCGCGCCTTTTATATGCTTGCACTCAGTTATACTGTACAATTCGACGATTTTACTAGGATGTATAATTTGAAACACGCTACTGAACGACGGTAGAAGGAATGCTACAAAACGGAACAAAAATTCAAATACTCGTAGTATCAAAGTTCAATGCATTACTGCAGTTGCAGAATGCATAAATTTAAAATAAAATATGACAATAAATGCATAATAATATTAAGGTATTTTTAAGAGTTTTTTTTCTTAATTGAACTTTGGAAGACATGCCAATATGACAATGTGGTCAGTAAGAATTATAAAATATTATTCCAAACTCATTTCTATAACTGAAAATCATATATTCGGGGAAAAACATTGCTTCTTGTCAATACTGTAGCATTAGCATTATGTAACACTTTACATTAACAGAATTATTATCATTTTGACAGTTGAGATATTGAATTATATTAGAATATTAACTGAAAGAATTTATTTTGCGTTCGCAGCGAGGAAGAACTAAGTGATAATAAGTCAACTACTTAAACAATTTTTCCACGAAGGACCCATCACTATTGGATATTTATTGACAAAACAAAAATACAATTATGTCAAAAAGACAATTGAGTGGATCAGGACTTTATATATATATCAACTTTAAAGAATTCTCTTGTCAAGACTTTTACACTATGGGGACACTCGGCGAGTTTCAGTACAAAAATACTTATAGAACTGTATACCGACATATATGACACATTTCCTATGAAGGACAAACGACTGCAGCCTTTGAACGTAGTCAATTCAACAGTCTTAGCCATTGCAAGTTTTAGGAGTCATCAAATTCTGGGCGCTAATCAAAAGCCAATATCTGAGGATCATTACGCTCTAGCTGGTAGCTCGATACCAATCTCATTAACGTATTTTCTCTTTCCATCATGTCGAACACATTTAAATGTTGCTCTCATCCGCCCGAAACTTTCTAAACACTCGTACATCTTCTTCAGTACAATTCGATGGTGTAAGAAAATCTATCAAAAGAGCAACAGTTGTCTGATATAAAGCAGAGAGGGTAAACGAGATTATAGTAAAGCTTTCCATTAGAAAAAAATGCAGTAAGATGTGAGAAAACGGAAAGATACAGAAATAAAAACAGTTTTCAAGCAGAACAAAAATAAACAGCATTAAAGCGAATGCTGTCGAAACTTTTTTTATCCACAATAAAGATATTTTATTACATCCCAGAGAGTAAAATCTCGTTCTGCTGAATTGGTAAAGAACGCAACCGCTATTTCTGAGTGTTTCGTGTCACAATAAAATAAATTGATTGAAAAGTATGTATTTGTTTTTGATAAGCATTGATAAAATTCTCTCGGGGTTTGGCATAAAATCATGAATGTTATTTCTACCAAATGTTAGACCATTTCACTAGAGGATCGGCAATATGCGGTAAAATTCGCTTATTTAATTTAAACCTATCAGTGACTGGGGAAAAATCACAAAATAATGTTTAAATGTATGTTTATTTCCCATTGAATAACGTATGGAATTGTACACCAGCATGACATTTTAGATTAGGTGTTCGGGAAGGGCTCGTTGATTCTACATAGGTTTACGTCTCATATCGGAATGAAATGGTCTATTCCTTGCTTAGTAATGCACAAAAATAAGTCGATTTAAGTGTTGTAGAGATCAGCTGGTATGGCAAGTACACACACACACACCGAAATATGGACGCTGTGGCAAAGTGGTTTTAGTCGCTTAGCCAATCACCGCTTTTGGTTCAAGTGCAGGTCACTTTGATTTTCATGTAAGACTTTCAATTGTCTTGTGATAGGTCTTCCTATACTAGTATATACTAAAAAATGGACATCGCTATATGATTTTCCTCTTTAAAAGAAAGCTTGCTTACTTAGTTACTAGCCGGTCAAACCAAACCATTTGTTGCTTAACCACCAACTGATTTTTTTTTATGTTTAGGCCCTTGTATAACAAAGCGCTCAATGCGCTGAAAGACGGCAGCCGGATCAACAGGAAAAAGCTGTGACTTTCTATTATTGATAAAATAGTGGCAAAAGCCACATGACGCAAAAACTCCACACACTGTTCTGCTACTATGGTAGTACGGCAATCGAATTCGCACTCTGCTACAAAACAATCCGGAATTAGGGTCATGAGCCTTACTGTATGAACTTCAGAAGTAGGTCATTCCCTAGGACCCGATTTATATACACTATCTACTGTTACTTAAGTGTAGAACTTGACAAGGTACTTGATTGTTTTAGATACTTGAATTTTTGTTTCTATTTCAAAGTTAGAAATGCTCTGGGAGTAGCTTACGCGTGAACTACTTTAGGTGAATTACAGACATTCGAAGCACTACTTTTTTCTTTTTACATGAGTAGATCTTCAAGTAAATAAAATGGGTTGCTGTTCTGATTTATAAGTATCACGGATATATTGTTCACGCTTAAAATGGATGTTTACAGAGCAAAATAACGCGTTTACAAACAACAGCACATGAATAGCGGTTACGGTTATGAATAAAAGGTCTGCGTAACATATTCCATTCGTAATCGCTTGGCGTGGATCCGCACTAAGCGCGGAGAGGTACATTTAAACTTGTCATGGAAAATATGCAAATTATCAAGGTCAGCGATGCCTTGGTAAGCGTTTGTAGCTACTAAAGACGGCAGCAATCTGCCGTCTAAAAACCAGGTACCTTGAAAAGGTCTAAAAATTGAATTTATTTTCACGGACCGGTGCAGAGTACTATGAGAAGCAGTCAATTTCTGATTGGTTGTTTGTTTCCTTCTCATACTTCATGTTAATTTTGGGAAACCCGAATATGACATGTACACAAACGGATAATCTCGGGTTGCTGCCAAATGCATAATGTCCGAAATGTTACAAAAAGACAGGGGCTGCCATAATGGAATTACAAAAATTAATACAACTGAATATGTGTGGCCGCAAGCCAAAAATCAGCTATAGATGAAATCACACGGGACGGACACACAGTCATGGTTCCTGTACATGAAAAAAGGAACCCACGAAAGAGTACATTTACCCAATGATTGACTTTAACACCATAAAGGTAGTATTTCCAATCCAGTTTATTCATGAGAATATACGTGGCATGATGACATGTATTGTATATTTTCAGATATTAGGGGTAGTGTAGGGTATATATAGTCCAATCTAAATTCGATTTAATATATACGAGAATTAAGCGAAATTCCAATATTCAGTGTAGATTTTCAATTTTTATTTTTCTTATATACCAGATTTATATCCATTTATAAACCTAAACGTATTATAATAAAAACAACACGCATATCACCATTTACACTTATAATGCTTTATCAAAAGGATTGATCAATACTAGAGTAAACGTTGGTCTAGCCCATCATATTACACAAGAAAAAAAATCAAATTTTTAATACACATATATCAATAGACATAAACACAGGTGACAGGTTAAGAAATATTTTTCATCTCTGTTTAATGATATCCATTCAATAGTATTTGACGATGTGGAAACATTTAATATTCAAAGCGATTTTAATGTTGATAATCCAACTTTTTGGGAAGTAAATATACCCATAACACATAGGGAAGTATATGATGCAGTTAAACGCTTTAAAAGAAATAAAGCTTGTTGCCCCTGAGATAGTATTTTAAATGAATATTTCATAGAATCATTTGATATCGTAGGTTGACATAACTCATGTATTTTAATAAACAGTTTAATGCAGGATATTTTCCACGTGAGTGGTCACTGGGTTTCATAATCCCTATACACAAGAAAGGAGATAAAAATGACCCCAATAATTATAGGGGAATTACACTATTAAGCTGTTTCGGTAAATTGTTTACTAGTGTTTTAACAAACCGCATAGAAAAGTGGCTTGAAGAAAAAAAATATTTCAGACGCACAATTCGGTTTCAGAAAAGGATGCAATACTGTAGATGTTATTTTTGTATTGCAAAATCTGATACATTTTGTTAGTAACAAGTTGAGATTACCGTGCGCGTTTATAGATTTGAAAAAAGCTTTTGATTCTGTATATAGAAATGCATTGTAGATTAAGTTATTAACTAACTTGGGGCTAGAAGGGAAAATTATCGTGATTTTTAGATCAATGTAATACTTATCTATGATATTGTAAAATCTTATATTAAACAGTGTAATTCCTTTTCGGATTTTTTTGATATTATAATTGGTTTAAGACAAGGACAAAATAACTCTCCAGCTTTTTTTTCTCTCTTTATTCAAGACTTGGGAATGTGCAGAATGGGGCAGAACCTGGAATTTTCGATTTATGCCTCATACTTCTACATTTTGCAGATGATATGGTGATTATAGGAAAATCAATAGCGGATTTACAACGTAATTTAAATAAACTCAATGAATATTGTGCTTTATGGGGGTAAGAAATAAACACTTCAAAAACAAAAATAGTTGTATTTCGAAAAAGAGGCCCCATCAGACCTGAAGAGCGATGGTTTTATAACGATGAAATTTTAGAAATTGTGAAGGACTTAAACCATCTTGGTGTTGTTTTTAATTATACAGAATCAATTGTATTAAATAATAATTATATAATAGGTAAACTTAAAGGTGATGTATGTTCTTCTCAAACATATCAAAGACTTAGAAATAATGCCTAAAATTTCAATACAATTATTTGACTCATTTGTTGGATTAATTTTAAATTATGCATGTCCAGTTTAGGGGATTTTCAAAATCTAAAGAGATTGAAAGATTACACATGAAGTTTTGTAAAAGTATACTTGGGGTGGGTCAAAACGCTTGCAATGCAGCTGTGTATGGTGAGTTGGGTAGATACCTACTCTATGTTAACAGATATGTTAAAATCATAAAATATTGGTTTAAATTGGTACACACAGATAATATTTTACTAAAAATCACTATATTGTAACAGTCTTTATAACATCAATAGAAGATACAGTTGGCCCCAGAAAGTTAAAGGTCTTTTAGATGAATATAATTTTCAGATGTATGGATATATTCTGAAAGTGTACATGTACCTACCTTTGTAAAAGTATTTCAACAACGTGTAATTGACGTTTTACAACCACAGTGGTTTACTGATATCAATAACAATAGGATACTTTGTTATTTTTATAGTCACCTTAAGTGTACATTTAATCCTGAAGAATATTTGTCAAGAATTTTATCTAAGCGGTTACGCAAAGAACTAACTAAATTACGCATTTCTTCGAATTAATTCAGCAAGATTCAGAGAAAAAATACCGAGAGATCAAAGATATTGCCAGTTTTGTTTGCAGGAAACTCATATTGACATAGAAGATGAATTCCACTTTGTAATTAATTGCAACCGTTTTTTAAACTTACGTAAGAAGTATATAAATATATATTATTACAAAAATACAAACATGATTAATCTTTTTCAACTCTTAAATACAAATAACAAACTTACTCTGTTAAATCTATGTAAATATTTCAAACTAACTCATGAAAGAAAAGATAATATTTCTTAGAATATTGAAATGCCTGTATCTCAGAATGATTAAGTTTTATTTATATATAATTTCCATATTTACTTTACGTGAAATCGTGTAGTATTTTCATCTTTATTTATTTATTTGTATTACCATACTATCCATTCTCCGTGATATTCAAACTGATATGTATCACTGACTGTTAACATATTTTAGATGACACATATTTGATACTTTTGTTAATATAATGCATAAAGTTATTTCTATTTCCAGCCTTAATTTACTATATCTTGGGGCCGCCGTGGCCGAGCGCTTACAGTCGTGGACTACAAATCTCTCAGCCCCTCAACGCTGTGGGTTCGAATCCCGGTAGGGACTACGGATTTTTCATGTGAGGAAGCCTTCCAACTGGCTTGCGGTAGGTCGGTGGTTCTACCCGGTTACCTCTGTGTACTCGGGTCTTCCCCCACCTGTAATTAGCTGGACGTCGCTATATGATTGAAATACTACCGCAGCGACGGTAAACCCCAATACAACAACAACAACTATATCTTATCTATTCTTTTTTCAGATAATTGTGACATTATAATTTATTTCTTCGAAATTCTGTAGATGATGATGTACTCTATTGTTCAAATCTGAATAAAAGTCTGTCTGTCTGTCTGATATAACTCAGCCATTAAAAATGTATACAAAATTCTTATCAATGGTGACTTAAATGTGGCACATAGAAAATTTAAACTAATGCTGCTATCGCAAGCAGGACAAAATCTTTTTTTCCCCCACAAATTAACCTTATTATGGCCAATTTCAGGCTTGATCGTTCTTCTCAATATTGGCCCAGTAATCGAGGTGTCTGTAAGATGAATGCAATATGTCTGACACAAGCACATAAAAATATCAGTCTTTCTCAGCTCATCATTATTTTTCTCACAATTTTTCTAAGAAAGCATAATCGGCAAAAACTGGAAGAAATAACAACAGATTATTGGTTGCGGAGAAAATTCTAAAAAGAATGGCCTGTGAATACAAGACGTGCACAAGACAAAATAACTTGATGTATTACAGTTTGAAATATTATCACGTTATTACTTATTTTAAACGCTGAACCTTCTGTGTTCCAAGTGTATATTTTAATTTATTTATTCCAGGTAATATATACACAATCAAAGCACTATCGCCGTCATGGCATGCTTAAATCGTTTGTATCCTTGCATGCCTGGACTGAACGGCATTATTATAACAATTAAAAACGGTTGTTATATTGATAAGAATTAATGTAACAAATGATAAAATAATAACAACACATAACTTCGGAAATGTTAGAATACTATAACACGGAATAAAAAAATACTGCACAACTTAAATAACGGTTATTTCCCTAAGTTTACCAAATCTAAACCACGAAATATAAAGAAATTCAATATACACTAATGTACTTACATTACATGCGTATACGTGTATTTATAAAAATCTTTTTTGCCATATTGTAAATGACTCATCCATTCTGTTCACAACATACCACCTTAAGTGACAGATGAAATAACATGTTTAGAGCCGTAGCACAATAATCTTGTCCCTGTCAAGATCAATTGTGACATCTTATCACATTACTCCGAGAGTTATTGCTTCCTCCCCAGCTGAAATAATTGGGGAATATATATATACCGTCTTTGAGAACTATTTTAAGCAACTAGTGCCTGTATGTGAAAATGCAATATGTTAACATTAATAATTTCATATCTGGATACTAATGCAGTCATAATACTGCTATCACATGACATTATATTATTGTTTTTTCTTCTTATAGTGTTTCTTATAATTAGTTTTTTTTCTCTGGTTTATATCACGGGAGAAGAAGACCTCCGATAACGCTTGCAGTTGATTTATTTGACGTTCTGACGTGTGATAAAACACATACAGGCCAATATACCGCGTACATCAAGAAAAAACAATTATTGCTTATAGATTTAGTCTTACAGTGCATTAATTGAATAAGCTCTCTCTCTCTCTCTCTCTCTCTCTCTCTCTCTGTAATATGAAGAGGGTGGTGCTAACATTCATATATAAATTACTGAATAAAACAACATTCTCTCTCTTTCTCTCTTTAACACAACAAAATCAGTTTTAGAATGCAATACTCTCTCTCTCTCAGAAATATGAATAGAGTGAAATAAGTTTTAATGATAATTTGATTCTTACTTTAAAAAATATGTGGAATTCTTATGTTAAGCTTGACCTATATGTTTAAAGTTATTATTGCATAGCTCCTATGATGTTTGTTGACTTGGGAAAGAATAGGTAAAATCACGTCTACGTAAGTTCAAGATATAAATACCCAGCATGTTTTGCTTATATTGCGAAAATCCCTTAAGATATTAATATTTTTAATTGATACATGATACTGTCCCTGCCATACTCTGTTTTATTGTTTTTAATTAATTTATTTATTGTTTGTTTGTTGTTGTTTTTTTTTTGGGTTTTTTGTATATGGAAAATATAAAGAAAAAATGCACTTTAATTCTCGAAGATCTGAGTGTACAATTTCTTTTGAACTAAGACAATTTGTTTTATTTACTTTTATTTTGGTTAATTAACCTATCACTAACAAAATTGAGAGAAACTGCCTATATACCGATATTTGAGTCAAAACATCATCTACACAGAATTAAGTATCACATCACTATAATTTGATTAAGTAGAAAGTTGAAAGTGTTAATTTTAAAAGAACATATCACAAAGACCTATGATTAATAAAAACAAAATCTGGTAACTAGTCTAAATCTCGCAAAAGCACACAGTATATTGTCCAATTCTCGCAAAATAACGTTATTAAATATCTCCTATTTAATTGGAGATATTGCGAGAGTAAAGCATATATTTCAATTTTTATTACATTATAATCGAAATGACACCTTATTTATTTAAAAAAGTAAAGTAATAAAATGTTATATGTAAAATTTAAAAAAGTACCTGCTTGAAAAGAACTATCATAATGTAAATTTTGTTGTTTTTCAGCTACACTGGTTGAATTTCAATACACAATTTAAGAGAAATTTGAAAATAAATCAAACTAAAAAATAACTCCTTGGATTAGAAAAATGATTATTTTATAATAGGGTTACATTTACTTCTCTAATTTTTATACCTTTTTGAAAGATTGCATGCTATGTGCACTTATACAATATTTTCCACGGGCTTTTACAGGAGTTTCCTATCTCTTTTTGATAGGTCTTTGAATATCCTTCATCAACCAAGTATTACAAAATACACACGGGGATAAGAAAATTCACAAAGAAAACAGTTTGGTGAGACAATAATATACAAATGCAAAGACTTGAGGAAATTCCAAACTGCTAATTAAAAAAAGAGATGTAGGGACAGCTCTTTTATAATTTATTGATAATATCTCTTTGGTTTGTTAATTTTTGTAACACCGAATTATACAGTAAAATAAAATGGAACAAGACTAGAATTAAAAGTATTGATTTAATCTTAAACTGAAATATGCTGAATTTTGAAGACAAAAGATTTTTTCAGTAAATTATATTATGCATTAATGTAACGAAGCAGGAAACATACAACATGTGCTATTTAAATTGAAACAAAAAAGATAACCAGAACTAAAATCTAAATGCATATCTGGGACAGTTTTCTATCATGATTTTACAATGGCACATTTCCCGGAAATTATTAAAAAAAGAATAGCAAGGAATGCTTGGAAGAGATTCTGTTTATGATATGATAGCTGCTGCTACTACTACTTCTAGAGTTAATAATTTTTTTTTTTTTAAAAAACGGACATCTCCAACAATTGCCAGGTAACCATAGGAACAGTATAGTAATTATTTGCAGATGCTGTTATTTTTCGATAATAAATGGTAGCAATTGGTATAGGTAATGCATTATGAAAAGATCAGTTGTAGAGATAATTACATGCTTTTGAAGTTCACATTCATCAAACATTTTTAAGCATTTCCAATCTCTATTTTTATTACACGTGGAAAGTACATCCTTGTTTCTATCTCCGCCCCCCATTTCTTCCTCATTAGTGTAGTCGTTAAGTTAATTAAATCAAAATATTCGCTTGAAGATATACTTAAACAAATGTGTATCATTAAAAAGTAGAAATGGGCTAAACGAAAATTTCTTTGACGTCTTAAAAATAACAATTAGATTTCTTTTTTCAGGGCAGTGTCTTGAAATAGATGCAAAGCAAATGTTACATAAAAATATAACAACATACCAAATATGTAATCAAACGAGTTAAAATGGAATCTGACACACTTTTGAATTTAATGGTAGCGGGTGTTAATGCTATCGTTGCATGCTACATCCATAAACAAAAGGAGTACCAATTTCATCATTTTTGGAATAGTTCGCAATTTAAGGTTATGAAGTAATTATATAAGATTTAGACTAGAGAGAGATGTGTTCTATCAAGGAAGGATACAATTCCGTGTCTTTAATCACTACATTATTTTGCGACCAAGTAACTTTCTGGAAAATAAAAACGCGGAAGGATTTTACGACGTGTTTTCAGAAAGAGAGAAATTAACCAACCCACCTCTGTATTTAGAAATCGCGTTTGAAATATCAAATTACTGTTGTTACAATTTTCCCAGTTACTTGGATTTATTTTTCTCCCAGAATATCTTAGTCACAGAAAGTATTGTAGAACCACTGCATGCAAACATCCATTATAATTTTAATCAATATACCTTTACATACTGGTAAAATATATCAATAACATATACATATATAAAATATTTCATGGCCAAATATTTTTCAGTATACCAGTATACCAGTCTATCTTCTACGTAGTAATGCCACACAGGCGTAATAAACAATGTTTTTCACACAGGAAACAACCACGGATTGCTTACACAGTAAACCGCTTCTGATCTTTTGTCACACAGGAATTTATCCACTCAGGAATTCAGAATATTATTTGTAAGATCAAATTTTTCAAGATATCTACACATGAAACTGTTGAAAGCTGTTCCAAACAGTCTTAAACTACATCATTCACATACATTGTATATTACTTATTTCATTTCAGAACTATACTTGTGAGACTTAAGACAAGAGCAAAATTTGAATGATAGTTGAGGCCTATATTGTAAAAGTATTAACTCCTGAATGTACATGTAAATGCTTGCTTCCCACACAGGTAAAACAAAATCAACGTATGTTTCAAATACGTTTACAGTCTGTCACTTGACATGTGGGTTTTAAAAAGAAGATGTAAAGATATTATGGATACACTTAAGTAAGGGAAATAGTATTAAGGTACTTTGAATGACGTCATTGTGTCTAAAAATAGAAATCGTCTTGTCATTTGTAGAAAGTGAAGTAAATAAATATATTTAAAAAATCAACAATCATACAAATAAAAGCAGTGTGGTTCATAGGGATTAATTTTAATTTACGGGGTCAATATTGTTATATCAATATGTCTGAGTACTTTGATATTAATAGATATATTGGTTTTCGAGAGGGAAATAATACAGTAAACAATTAAATTCCCTCTTTTTCAATATTTCGGAAACAATTGCTTTCTCAATATATATATATAGCATACAAAATTTGTTTTAATGGTATATGTATATGTCTTGTGTTTGACGTTCAGCACGTAATTCCAGGACTGGTTGACCACGTGACAGGATAATATGGCATGGAACAGTGTTTTCACTTGAGTCCTTTTTGGGGTGGGGGTCAATTACACGCAAATCCCGATCCCTTTAAACTCAAAGTGTATATTTCAACTTCATGTGTTATCAGAATCCGTTATTTCATTCAGTATACATGTATGACTATGACACATGTCTACCACGTGATGTCGCAGTAAAGCCTCGTGTAGACTATGACACGTGTCTACCACGTGATGTCGCAGTAAAGCCACGTGTAGACTATGACACCTGTCTACCACGTGATGTCGCAGTAAAGCCTCGTGTAGACTATGACACGTGTCTACCACGTGATGTCGCAGTAAAGCCTCGTGTAGACTATGACACGTGTCTACCACGTGATGTCGCAGTAAAGCCTCGTGTAGACTGACACGTGTCTACCACGTGATGTCGCAGTAAAGCCTCGTGTAGACTATGACACGTGTCTACCACGTGATGTCGCAGTAAAGCCTCGTGTAGACAAATGTCCCATAATGTATATAATGACCATGTTTCCGAACATGTGTATCGACCAAAATAAGAATTTTTAGTTAAAACTTTAAAATAATAAAAAAATAAAGTCTATCAGTCAATATCGATCAGTCAAATTGAATAAATCGCAGTGTTTTAGAAAGGCGCAGTTCGGCTGTCTTTAATATATCAGTTTGTCTTGCAAAATGACCATATTGTTTCAGAGCTCGACTACTTTGGAGCAAATAAAAAAACTGATAAATCAATTATTTAACGATAAAGTCGTTTTCTTGGAAACCAAACTTATAATCAATTTATGAAATGTGTTTGAGATTCCCATCAGCAATTTTCAAGCCTTAAATGTTTTAAATTGTTTCAATAACCCTTCGGCTCTGTCAAAATAGCCATGATTTAAAACAACAAGGAAAATCGTAGAATTGATATACCCCGCCGAAATATTAAATTCACTTTCTTTTATTGATAATAAAATATGTCTATCTTTAAACGTTCAATTTAACTGATAAATTATATTATCAACAAAACTGAATACGTGGTCTAAAGAGAGATTCAGATGAAAAAATATTAAGTGAATTTGACATTAAGTTGAATTTGCACTCAGGCTATGCTAGTAATTTTAAAATGGTCACAATTGAAAATCGTGAGGGTCGAGTGGTAGTCAATACCGTCGATGCATTGAATAAATCCTTGCAGACAAGTTCTGAAATTCTATCTTAGATTTAGCTGTGTACCTGTTATATAGAAAGGCATACGGCATCGTGTTACGCGTATACGTGTGCGGAGTGAATATAGGACGTATCGTATATCAGATTATTCGTAACCAGTTAATCATACTTTTCATCATTTATTTAATTCAATGAAGGATCTTTTCCATTTCATGTACAAGTCTTTAATATAGATTAACTGGTTGACGATATTTCAAAAATACAATTTGAAGATATCAATTTGTGTCTAGACGCATTCAGCACAATGTATAGACTCAAAATTTACAGTCGTCTATTTATTTATTTATTTTACTTCAATCCGGTATTTTTACAAACAAAAAGATAAAATCTTCTTTTGAAAAATGCCATCGAGAACTACACCTATCAATTTTTGTAAGTCAGTGGCCCAGGGGTAGTGTGCACTGGCAACGGATTCGAGCCCTGCTTGGATCCTTCAATTTCCAAACCTTTCAATGCGCAAAATACTGGTCCAACTCTCCAAAACCCGAGGGGGTAGGTATACGTTACAAAACTAAGCTTCCAATCGATGTCACAGATTAACAGTTTGAATTCTTATCCATACATAACTACAGAGAAAATCCACGTTTCAGTTAACTGCTAACTGAACCGTCTAATTGTTGGATATTCTGATAAATGGTGAATTTTAAGCACATAATTTGACATATTTCTATCATCAAAACACACAATTAATCGTTATTACAAAGAAATTAGATAGAAAATCCACCGAGCATCATTTATCAGACAAAAGCGAAATCAACAATTTAATCAACAAATTAATCAACAATTTAGTTGTATGGTTATTTTATCATCAAAACATCATTTGTAGTAACATGCTTGATCAGAACAAATCGTCAACCATTTGAAACAATATCACATCGTTACTCTATACTCTATAGGAAACAAAAGATGCTGAGTTACTTAATAATATGTGTATTCATCTCGTGTAATAATATGTGTATTCATCTCGTGTAATAATATGTGTAATCATCTCGTGTAATAATATGTGTATTAAAAATAAGTATGTCGATTGAATATGAGCTTAAAGTCAAGCTTGTAAAAATAATAAAAGAAAATACTTTTTTTTTCATATTTGGTGAGCAAAACAAATAAGGGTTATTACAAAAGGTGATTAATATACCCGTTTTTCCGCCTCGAGGCAACAATATTATGAAAAGCGATGAATTTGTAAAATGAGACCGGACGCGATGCATGTAACAGGACGCGATGCATGTAATAGGACGACGTGTGCAATTCCCACATAGTACCAATTAGCTCTCACGCCATTTTGTTAAATCGGGATAATTGTACTAACAGAGAAAAAAAAAAGAAAAAAAAAGAAGATATATAATGAAAATAATGTTTTAAGTTATCATGTTCAAATAAAAAAATGTTGACTTACACGTATATGAAGATATAGCCTCGCCGGACAGTGCAATATATCTGTAAAGGACTAAACATCTGGAAAGATAGCGACATGGAGAAACACAAAACAAGTTCATCGCCGTATTAAGTCTTTGTTACAATATTTGTGCAAAGGAGCATGTACACCGGGTATTGGTATTGTAAACAATTAAACATGCCGGCGGTCAACCTGGTTTGACCATCGTTTATCGTGGCCAGTCATATGTTCCGGTCATTAACATGTACTTTTGGGTTCATTTTTAGAAGTATTGGAGAAGGGCTTAATTATATGCGAGATACATTTCATAAGTAGGAGGACAAACAGTTGTGTGTTTCAATTTCCGTGTTAAATTCAATCATGTATCCTAGTTCAAATGCATGTTACCTATAAATCAAATGCTTAACGTTTCATCTATTTACTTACTTAATTACTTAATTTTCCATAAATAACAATATAGTATAAGTTCAGTGAAATATTATTTTCATGACCTTTCCATGCGTAAAGTACTGGTCCAACCCAGGAACCGCCGAGAAGGATAAGTATAAGCTAAAAGAAATTGTTTCCCAAATCGACTTAAAATGAATAAGTTTAAACTCAAACACACAAGAAAACCGGAGGTTTCGATCTCGAGCAATATACTCTTGAGTCATTAACACTATTTCGGAATAAAATCTGTGTAACTGAATATATCTTTTGCTGATTCATTTTGATACCCATATACTACGGACAAATTAATATGCAATTTTGATAAAAGTGTTCAAGCATTTTCTTATAGTTCATCATAGTTAATTATATTTTCAATGCACGTAATAATCTACTTTATGTGTATACCACTGCCGTAAAAAATGGCTGCCTTGCTTGGCGCACAACATACTTATATGAATAGCTCAGCGAGTGATTTGCACTAATATGAAAAGATGTGGTATGATGCCACATGTCTACGGTTGGCAGTACTATATCTGTTTCAAGTAGACATCGTCCCCGACTGAATAAATAATGAAAAACTGTAGGTGGCATGTTATTAACCTACAGGGGATTTAACGAGCCTTGCGAGATACGAGCCTTGAGGTTTACGAGCTTTGCGAGTTTGCGAGCATTGCGATTTTCCTTTTTTTTAGGATTCTGCGATTTAGGAACCTTGCTTTTTTACGATTCTTGAGATTTTACAAACCTTATTTGCGATTTACGACATGCGATTTACAAGCCTTGCGATTTTCGAGCCTTAATTTTTTCGATCCGTGCGATCTAGGAACCTTGCTATTTATCAGGGAGTGCTCCATGATTTACGTAGGTTTACGTCTCATTTCGGAGTGAAAGGTTTTTTTAATTTGTTTCTTAAATATTCAACTTTACAGACATAATGGTATTTCCTACATCAAAGCGGTAATTATGCTACTATTTTGACCAACACAGCACACCGTAATGTCGTGTTTTCGAGTGCCATGCCCGGTCGTGTTTATTAGTTTCAGTAGTGCAGCATTTTAAAACGACTGTCGCCAATTTCTGGGTGAAATGCTTCATCCCACCCTGAGGCTTTTATATGATATTCGATCTTCCCTTTAAACTAACATTAATGCGAAGGCTGTTTATTTCTTTCCCCAAGAGATTAATCACTTTATCGTGACTCCTGCGGATACTTCTAATGGCCAGATCAGAGATTTTAGTGGAAAGACCCCATTAGTGCTGTGCATTGTCCTATACAATATATAAATA